>CM046879.1:296838318-297438318 GCA_025667525.1 Glebionis coronaria
GTTATTCCGAACTAGATTTTGTAAGTGTATTCTGAATTAAAGACTTAAGCAGATTCCGAATTAAGTGCTAACATTGTATTCCGAATTAGTTTGTTATCAGTTTTTCCGAATTACATTTGAGAATTCATTCCGAATTAGGTGTGATTCATGAATTCCGAATTATATGTTTTGCTTACATTCCGAATTAATAGTTTGGGCAGTTTTCTGAATTAGGTGTTTATCTATAGATTCCGAATTAGGTGTTTAATCTTTCCGAATTAGGTGTCGTTATAGATTCCGAATTATAAGTTTGATCTTGTTTTCAAATTTTAATTTCCCACCATTTTTGTCAAGTTTAATTTTAAAGTGTTTTGTTTTATTTTATTTTTAAATTTACTTTTTATTAAATTTCAAATTTGTTTACTTTCTTTTATAACTTGTTTTTAATTTATTTTATACTTTTCAAGTTTTCATTTTTAGATTAAAATAGATAATCAATCTTTCTTTTTAATTAACCAAAAGTGATCGAGTCACACTTAAAAATCGAGATCAATTTGAATCGAGTCGTGAGAGAAACGAACTTAATTAATTTTATAGATATTAGAAAGTTTAAACAAGATTACAACTGAACTAAATCGTGTGACAATCTAACATTTTCAGGTAGTGAAATATTTTCTCGTATAATATTTTGAAACTTATTTTTGTGTTGGTTGACGAACTCACAATTTACGGATTTAAATTTGGGCTTACGTGCATAATTTGGCGTCTTTTACGACTAAACCGGAAACCTTAGGATTACGTATTTACGTTTTTGAACTCCGTTTTTGATGAGACAATTTTTATTGGATTCGTTTTGTGACGTTGATTCATAATTTATAAAAACGTTTTTCGTAAAACGACCCGAGGGCACGCAAATCGAGAAAACTAGAATCGAGAAATACCCGTAAACTAGTGAGATGGGACAAAACACATTGTCCCACCCCACTAGCTTGGTTGGGACGGCAAACTTGACACCACAACACTAAGGTGGCATCAAGTTTAGCTAACACATTCCATGTGTAAGCCATGCTTACATACTAAGCTAACTTTTCCCACTAACTATCAAAACTAGCAACTTGTTTTTCATTCCACCATTTCTCACATGCAATCAACACCAAAACTCTCTCAAACTACTCCCCCTTTCCGTCCAAAATAAACCAACAAACACCCCATTTGATCTCTTCTAGCCATGAACCACATGTTTACTAGCTCTATTAAGGAGTATTCTTGAAGCCTTGCTCATTTGGTGGCCATATTAACAACTTTGGAGGTAATTTGCTTGTGTCCTAGGGCTGATTTTCCAACCTATGTTCTTGATATTTGATGGTCTTGGAGATACTTGTTGTGTTCATCAAGTTCTTGTCTTCCTAAAACAAGAAATCCACTTGGTTGGTAAAGAAGATCATCCTCTCCATTTTTCTCTTGTTATTTTGTAAAGAACAAATGTATTTTCTTTCATTTTGTATATGTATATGATGTATATATGATGATAAAAATGTTGTGTGGGGATCAAGTGTTGATAGATATGCTTAAAAAGGATGATAACTATAAGAAATGAAGCTAAAATCTTGATTATTTAGTTGGCTGTATAAAAACAGTAGATAACTAAAAGATGAACTGATAAAATTGCATGGTTTGATCCATTTACAGTAAGTAGAAGATGTTATACACATGTGAGAGTTGGCCATGCAATGGAATCAAAATAATGAGTGAGATATGATCAAAACAAGTTAGGTGGTCTAATCTGAATAAGCAGTTTTGTAGGGACTGTTAAGGCAAGTTAAACTCAAAATGGGCAGTAGCTATAACTAAGTTATATGTAGCACATATTATGAAGAACATTTCACCCAAAAATGAGCTTCTAATTCATTATAGAACTCTAGATATGTTAAAAATGGTGAACATGAAGTTAAAAATCAGATTTTTAGAAATAATGTTTATTATTACTATATAAGCACTCACATTATAATGTATAAAATGTAGAAATATAAACCCACTAACTTATAAAACTTATTTATATAAATATATAAAAGGTTAATCAAATGGGTAAATTATATAAATGGTGGTGAAATAATATTTATAAGTAATAAAAACTATAAACTTGATTTTTACGACTTTTTCGGCTATCGCCGTAAAATTAACGTTTTTCGCCAAATAAAACTTAGACGACCAAACCCGTCTAATGTGAAGTTTATAAAAGTCATATACTGATGTATAAGTAACTAAGACAAGTAAAAACCGATAAAACCCGAACTATAAGAATTACGGACATTTACGAGCTAACTAAACATATTGGACTAATAATTGTACTTAATAAGATAAAAACTTGTAAAAAGAACTTATTGGGCTTAACCCATTTGGGCCCAACATGAAAAGTATATATACTGATAATATAGGTATAAAAGGGATAAAAACAAGTTAAAGAACTTATACTAGGCTTAATGGACTTAAAATAGGTAAATCGGTAAAACTAGCAAACTAGTAAGACGTTACCAAAACGTAAACACTAAAATGAGTAAACAAGGATGTATAAACCCACTTGATCATCATCATATGTAAAAAATCATCATATGTATGTTGTTATTTTGATAAAAGTCATTGGACCGAGTCTAAGACCGATTATTATTTATATAGGTTTCCGTGACCGAAGCACGCCCGTAGCCGATAATCCGCCTTTCATTAACAACGTGAGTTCATAGCCTCGCACTCTTTTAAATGTTTTATAAAATGATTTGTAAACCCGCGAGGGAGATAACATGCTAGATTTTTATAAAAATAGAACACAAGTAGTCCCGATTGTATGCTTAATGATATGGACCCGAATGATGCTATGACCCTATATTCAAGACTAAAAGGATTATTAGTAGTTAGGTTATGTCACTTAAAGTCCCATTAGCATAAATTGTGAACTACCGGGATTTGGTAGACGCTTATGCATTTGATAGTACTATTTGGGGACGATCACCCCAGTTCGCGCCTTGACGGTTGATCCCCGTCGTACCACATTGATTGGTAAGCAAATTTATGTATGAGAAGATTCCATAGCGTGATTTTTGTGACGACACGCTAACTTAGATGGGCAAACTGTTTGTCGGGTTCGCGGCCCGCTGTTTTCATAGTAAGGTAACAATGTCATGCGGCTAATAATAATCCTACTTCAAATAAAAATGTATCCTATATATGATAACGACGCTATTAACGATGAATATATTACCTATCATGGTAATATAGAGACTACGGTCTCATGGACGGTTTATGATGTATGCTTGATTTATATATTGCCTGACTAGCAATATGAGGACTTACTTCCGATATTATGCTTGTGTTCTGATTTTAAATGATTGTTTTATATAACGGTTTTCATTAAACTCTATGAATTCACTCGGCATTCGCTGATATGATTTTTGCATGTTTTTATCTCAGGTGCTTGAAGGTAATCCGGATGGAGATCGACTCTGATGGCCCACATAATATTAAAAATGTTCATTCGATCTGTGTTTTGTAAACTTAATGACCTGTATAATTTGGGACCTGTTGTACGCTTTTAAAACTTTTATCGAATGAATGTATGTTAAACCTTGAACAACCATTTTTATGTGTTGTCTATGATTGGAGTTATTGTGCTATCCCGTAACACTCTGAAAGACCCTTCTGCTGTACCGATACGAAAAATGAGAGTGTTACAGTTTGGTATCAGAGCTCTCGTTATAGAGAACAAAGGATTTTAAAAACCAAGGTTTTGAACAAATCTTTTGACTATAACGGTGCCAGAGATCTCCGACGTTACCAACAAGCCCTATTGAGAAGATATATATTTTGATATGTATAATTTAATTTATATATATGTATATATCGTGATTTCATTATGTAATTATTTAACTAGTATGTTATCCTAATACGAGATATATATATAAATGCAGATTGTCATGGCTGACCCTAATATTCATGTAGAAAACCATGCTATTCCCGAACCTAATGTAGATGCCGATCCTTATTTAGACTTAGTAGATTATGATATCGATGATGAGGAGGAACCATTAGAGGATCCCGAGCCCGAGTTAGGACTAGGAGATCAGATTGCCCCTCAGGTTGACTTGGTAGAGAATGAGATTGAGAATGTGGATATTGAGAATGTCGATATTGAGAACGATGATGAGATTGGGTTAGATGATTTAGATGATGAGATTGACGATGAGGATGTTGAGGAGGATGTAGGTATAGATGTTGAGGTTGATGACGATGAGGAAGCCGAGCTTATTTACCCTTATGATGTTCCAGAGGGCGAGCCTTTGCCCCCATAAGTTTATTTGTCTGATTCTGAGGATGAGTTACCTAGGGATGAAATGTCTGAATCGTCTGAATCTGATTCTGAATCAGAGGAGGATGAGGATGACGATACACCTGACGGTACTGATGGTATTGCTACTCGTAGACGTGAGATAGGAGAGTCGTATAGTACTCGAGAGGCTACTCATATTGATGGTCTTGCACCATGGGCCTTGAGACGTGATCTAGATGCTTCCTGTGTTAAGAGTTGTGTGACAGAGGTTGGATTAGGTGTTGTTCAGACTCATGTTGCTTATTTGGGGTCAAAGACTAAGGTTGGCGAGAAAGAGCGGGAGTTGCTTAGTTTGGATTTGAGTGATGTAGAACGTGGTTTGAATGAGGCTTTTAGGAGGTTATCGGTGTTGGAAAGTGGTGAGTATGCTGCCATGAAGAGAAAGGTAAATTCTATGGAGATTCAGTTGAGTGTAGCTCGTGCGATGCGTGAGAAAGCTGAAAAGGAGTTGAATATATCTGTAGGATGGAATAGTAGATTTTATGCCGACATGGTTGAAAGAGGAGTAATCCGTAAGCGCCCAGCTGAAGATGTGTCTAGTGATCGTCCGACGAAGATTCAGAAGACGATGGATGATGGACCATCGGGCGGTTCTCAATAGACCAGTCTGTATTTAGTAGTGACCTTTATATCTTTTGTGCTTATAGCTTTGACTGAACCGACTTGTTAGTAATAGACTTGGCACGAATTTTGAGTGTATATAGTGCTAGAACTTTGATATGGGATGTACTAAGACAATACTTTTGTTTCAGATCGAATGAAATATGTATCTTGTCTTGAATTCCATATTGTGCCTTATTTGTATCTTGATTATGAATTCGATCCATATTATATGAATCCTTTGTTGGGTGAATGCTTAATACTTTGAAATTGTGGAATTATAGAACTATGCTGCCCAAGAAGGCTGTGACTGAGGATGATGTACGTAGGATTATTACGGAGCAAGTTACCGCATCTATGAATGAATTTATGGCAAATGCTAGAAATGAAGCTGGCGGTAGTGGAGCTGGCGGTAGTGGAGCTGGCGGTAGTGGAGCTGGCGGTAGTGGAGCTGGCGGTAGTGGAATTGGCGGTACTAATGTGAATGTGAATGCTAATAATGTGAATGCTAATGCTGGAGGAAATGTCGGAGGACTTGGAACTAATGCACCAGAAGTTGGTGGTTGTACTTATGTGACGTTCATGAAGTGTGAACCTCTACCTTTTAATGGAACTGAAGGTGCTGTAGGACTAAGCCAGTGGATTGAAAAGATTGAATCGGTGTTTAGGATTAGTAAGTGTAAGGAGGAAGATAAGGTGACTTTTGCTATGGCTACTCTCAAAGGTCGTGCGTTGACTTGGTGGAACGGGAGAATTGATTTCATGGGTCTTGATGCTGCTAATGCTACTCCTTGGGCTGAAATTAAGAAGTGGATGACTTTGGAGTTTTGTCCTCGTAGTGTGATCATTAGGTTAGAACATGAGTTGATTCATTTTAGAATGAAAGGTGTGGACATTGATAGTTACACGAACCGATTCCATGAGTTGGCCTTTCTATGTCCTCGATTGGTTGAACCCGAAGAGATCCGAATTGAGCAATATGTGAAAGGGTTGACCAGGAATATCCGCGGGGACGTGACATCATCGAAACCACTGACCATTGATGATGCTGTTCGAATGGCCTACCAACTCATTGGACAGATAATTCAGGATAAGGAAGATGAAGCCCGTGTAGGTGAGAAAAGAAAGGGAGACGGTGATCGTGTAGATAGAGGTGATAATAGGAAGAATTTCAATCGCCGTCAGAACAAGAGAAAGGGGAATGCAAATGCTCTTACCTACAATGCACCGCGCAACGATGATAGATGTCCTAAGTGTGGCAACAAGAGGCATGCTGGCGACTGCTGGAAGTGCCGAAATTGCGGAAAGCTTGGACACAAGGTTGAAAGGTGTAAGAAGGGAACCATTTGCTTCAACTGTAATGAAGAAGGTCATAGGAAATCGGAATGCCCCAAGTTGAAAGCGATTGTACCTGGAAGAAACCCCCAGGGTGGTATCTACCAACTTGGAACAATTGAGGTGAAGAAAGAGGATCCGAATGTCGTTACCGGTACGTTTTTACTCAACAATCATTATGCTGTTGCTTTATTTGATTCGGATGCTGATAGGAGCTTTGTATCCACTAAATTTAGTGCCCTTATTGACATTGAACCTGTTGAGATAAGTACCAGTTACGAGGTGGAATTGGCTGATGGTAAATTAGTGAAAACTAATAAGCTTTTAGAAGGATGCTCTCTAAATCTCTTGAACCATTCCTTTCCGATTGATTTGATGTTGATAGAATTAGGTAGTTTTGATATTATTATTGGTATGGATTGGTTGTCGTTGAACAATGCTACTATTTTATGTGGAGAGAAGAAGGTTAAGATTCCTCTTAGGAATAGGACGTTAGTAATTGATGGTAGTCGAGGTGAATCCCGTTTGAAAATCGTTTCATGTATTAAAGTCCAAAAGTACATCAGGAACGGTTGTGAGTTATTCTTAGCTCAAGTGACCGGGAATGAGTCTAGGGAGAAACGATTGGAAGATGTACCTATTATTTGTGAATTTCCTGAGGTATTTCCTAAAGATTTACCCGGACTTCCACCGATAAGGCAAGTAGAGTTTCGAATCGATTTAATTCCTGGTGCTGCACCGGTGGCACGTGCGCCTTACCGATTAGCCCCTTCTGAATTAAAGGAGTTATCTGAGCAACTTAAGGAGTTGTCTGATAAAGGTTTTATTCGACCGAGCTCGTCGCCTTTGGGAGCTCCAGTCTTGTTCGTTAAGAAGAAGGATGGATCTTTTCGTATTTGCATTGATTATAGGGAACTGAATAAGTTGACAATTAAAAATCGATATCCTTTACCTAGGATTGATGATTTGTTTGATCAACTGCAAGGATCTAGTGTGTATTTTAAGATAGATTTGCGGTCAGGATATCACCAACTTCGCGTCCGTGAAGAAGATATTCCTATAACTGCATTTAGAACTCGTTATGGACACTATGAATTTCAAGTAATGCCATTTGGGTTAACTAACGCACCTGCGGTTTTCATGGATTTAATGAATCGAGTGTGCAAGCCCTACTTGGATAAATTTGTGATTGTGTTTATTGACGATATTCTAATCTATTCTAAGAATGAAGATGAGCATAGAGAACATTTGAGGATTGTTTTGAAATTGTTGAAGGATGAAAGGTTGTATGCTAAGTTTTCGAAGTGTGATTTCTGGTTAGATTCTGTGCAATTTCTTGGTCATGTGATTAACAGAGATGGAATTCATGTTGATCCTGCAAAGGTTGAAGCTATTAAGAATTGGTCTGCACCGACAACGCCAACGGAAGTGCGACAGTTCTTAGGATTGGCTGGCTATTATAGGCGATTCATTAAAGAATTTTATTTGATAGCTAAACCCTTGACTAAGCTTACTCAAAAGAATAAACCTTTCGTTTGGGGAAGTGATGAAGATGGAGCATTTCAGACATTGAAGCAAAAATTATGTAGTGCGCCAATCTTATCATTACCCGACGGGAGTGAAGATCTTGTAGTGTATTGCGATGCCTCTTAGAGGTTATGGAGCTGTTTTGATGCAGAGAGAGAAAGTGATAGCTTATGCTTCTAGGCAATTAAGGAAGAATGAGGAGAATTATACTACTCATGATCTTGAGTTAGGAGCTGTAGTCTTTGCTCTTAGGTTGTGGAGACATTATCTGTATGGCACCAAGTGTACGGTATTCACCGATCACAAAAGCCTACAGTATATTCTCGATCATAAGGAATTGAACATGAGGTAACGAAGATGGATAGAGTTGTTAAGTGATTATGATTGTGATATAAAATATCACCCAAGAAAAGCCAATGTTGTTGCTGATGCGTTAAGTAGGAAAGATAGAGAGCCTATCAGGGTGCGTTCTCTAGTCTTGACCGTGCACAATAATTTGCCTGAGCAAATTAGAAATGCGCAAATAGAAGCTTGTAAGAAGGAGAATTTTGTTAATGAAGGATTCCGAGGAGAAGAAGATCCTTTAGAGGTTAGAGCTGATGGAGTGAAATGCTTAAGAGGTCGTATGTGGATACCTAAGTTTGGAGGCTTAAGAGATTTGATTATGTTAGAATCCCATAAATCTAAGTATTCCATTCATCCGGGATCTGATAAGATGTACCATGATTTGAAGAAGTTGTACTGGTGGCCGAATATGAAAGCTGACATAGCTATGTATGTTCTTCAATGCTTGACTTGTGCTAGAGTTAAAGCCAAACATCAAAAGCCATCAGGACTACTTCAACAACCAAAGATTCCTGAATGGAAGTGGGAGCGAATTACGATGGACTTTATCACCAAGCTTCCTAGAACATCATCTGGAAACAATTCGATTTGGGTTATTGTCGATAGACTGACCAAATCAACACACTTCATTCCGGTTAAGGAGCAGTTCTCACTGGAGAAGCTGACTCGAATATACCTTGATAATGTTGTATGCAAGCATGGAGTGCCTGTATCGATCATTTCAGATCGAGATCCTAGATTCACATCGAATTTTTGGAAATCTCTCCAAAGATCTTTGGGAACGAATCTCGACATGAGCACTGCTTATCACCCCCAGACTGATGGGCAGAGTGAAAGGATGATACAAACACTGGAAGATATGTTGAGAGCTTGTGTGTTAGACTTTGGTAAGAATTGGGATAAACATTTGTCGTTAGCAGAGTTTTCGTATAACAATAGTTACCATTCTAGTATTAAGGCTGCACCGTTTGAAGCTTTGTATGGTAGGAAGTGTAGATCTCCTGTATGTTGGAGTGAAGTTGGGGATACCCAGCTCACGGGACCGGAATTGATCCGGGAGACTACAGAGATGATAGTTCAGATTAAGAATAGGTTGTTGACTGCCCGTAGTAGACAGAAAAATTACGCGGATGTGCGGCGGAAGCCAATGGAGTTTGAAGTGGGTGACCGAGTAATGTTGAAAGTATCGCCATGGAAAGGCGTTATCAGATTTGGAAAGCGAGGAAAATTGAATCCGCGTTATATTGGACCCTTTAAGATTTTATCTAGAGTAGGTCCGGTGGCTTACAAACTAGAGTTACCCCCAGAACTTCATGGTGTTCACAACACATTCCATGTATCTAATCTGAAGAAATGTCTAGCAGTGAGTGATGAGAAAATTTCGTTAGGTAAGGTTCGAATAGATGGGAAGTTGCATTTTATCGAAGAGCCCGTAGAAGTTATGGACCGTGAGGTAAAGCAACTGAAACAAAGTCAGATACCTATTGTCAAAATCTGATGGAATTCAAAGCATGGACCGGAGTATACTTGGGAACGAGAGGATGAAATGTGGAAGAAATATCCGCACCTCTTCGATTTCAATAAGAAACGGACATCCAAATGAAATGGATCACGAGGACGTTGATCCCTTTTAGGAGGAAAAGCTGTGACAATCTAACATTTTCAGGTAGTGAAATATTTTCTCGTATAATATTTTGAAACTTATTTTTGTGTTGGTTGACGAACTCACAATTTACGGATTTAAATTTGGGCTTACGTGCATAATTTGGCGTCTTTTACGACTAAACCGGAAACCTTAGGATTACGTATTTACGTTTTTGAACTCCGTTTTTGATGAGACAATTTTTATTGGATTCGTTTTGTGACGTTGATTCATAATTTATAAAAACGTTTTTCGTAAAACGACCTGAGGGCACGCAAATCGAGAAAACTAGAATCGAGAAATACCCGTAAACTAGTAAGATGGGACAAAACACATTGTCCCACCCCACTAGCTTGGTTGGGACGGCAAACTTGACACCACAACACTAAGGTGGCATCAAGTTTAGCTAACACATTCCATGTGTAAGCCATGCTTACATACTAAGCTAACTTTTCCCACTAACTATCAAAACTAACAACTTGTTTTTCATTCCACCATTTCTCACATGCAATCAACACCAAAACTCTCTCAAACTACTCCCCCTTGCCATCCAAAATAAACCAACAAACACCCCATTTGATCTCTTCTAGCCATGAACCACATGTTTACTAGCTCTATTAAGGAGTATTCTTGAAGCCTTGCTCATTTGGTGGCCATATTAACAACTTTGGAGGTGATTTGCTTGTGTCCTAGGGCTGATTTTCCAATCTATGTTCTTGATATTTGATGGTCTTGGAGATACTTGTTGTGTTCATCAAGTTCTTGTCTTCCTAAAACAAGAAATCCACTTGGTTGGTAAAGAAGATCATCCTCTCCATTTTTCTCTTGTTATTTTGTAAAGAACAAATGTATTTTCTTTCATTTTGTATATGTATATGATGTATATATGATTATAAAAATGTTGTGTGGGGATCAAGTGTTGATAGATATGCTTAAAAAGGATGATAACTATAAGAAATGAAGCTAAAATCTTGATTATTTAGTTGGCTGTATAAAAACAGTAGATAACTAAAAGATGAACTGATAAAATTGCATGGTTTGATCCATTTACAGTAAGTAGAAGATGTTATACACATGTGAGAGTTGGCCATGCAATGGAATCAAAATAATGAGTGAGATATGATCAAAACAAGTTAGGTGGTCTAATCTGAATAAGCAGTTTTGTAGGGACTGTTAAGGCAAGTTAAACTCAAAATGGGCAGTAGCTATAACTAAGTTATATGTAGCACATATTATGAAGAACATGTCACCAAAAAATGAGCTTCTAATTCATTATAGAACTCTAGATATGTTAAAAATGGTGAACATGAAGTTAAAAATCAGATTTTTGGAAATAATGTTTATTATTATTATATAAGCACTCACATTATAATGTATAAAATGTAGAAATATAAACCCACTAACTTATAAAACTTATTTATATAAATATATAAAAGGTTAATTAAATGGGTAAATTATATAAATGGTGGTGAAATAATATTTATAAGTAATAAAAACTATAAACTTGATTTTTACGACTTTTTCGGCTATCGCCGTAAAATTAACGTTTTTTGCCAAATAAAACTTAGACGACCAAACCCGTCTAATGTAAAGTTTATAAAAGTCATATACTGATGTATAGGTAACTAAGACAAGTAAAAACCGATAAAACCTGAACTATAAGAATTACGGACATTTACGAGCTAACTAAACATATTGGACTAATAATTGGACTTAATAAGATAAAAACTTGTAAAAAGAACTTATTGGGCTTAACCCATTTGGGCCCAACATGAAAAGTATATATACTGATAATATAGGTATAAAAGGGATAAAAACAAGTTAAAGAACTTATACTAGGCTTAATGGACTTAAAATAGGTAAATCGGTAAAACTAGCAAACTAGTAAGACGTTACCAAAACGTAAACACTAAAATGAGTAAACAAGGATGTATAAACCCACTTGATCATCATCATATGTACAAAATCATCATATGTATGTTGTTATTTTGATAAAAGTCATTGGACCGAGTCTAAGACCGATTATTATTTATATAGGTTTCCGTGACCGAAGCACGTCCGTAGCCGATAATCCGCCTTTCATTAACAACGTGAGTTCATAGCCTCGCACTCTTTTAAATGTTTTATAAAATGATTTGTAAACCCGCGAGGGAGATAACATGCTAGATTTTTATAAAAATAGAACACAAGTAGTCCCGATTGTATGCTTAATGATATGGACCCGAATGATGCTATGACCCTATATTCAAGACTAAAAGGATTATTAGTAGTTAGGTTATGTCACTTAAAGTCCCATTAGCATGAATTGTGAACTGCCGGGATTTGGTAGACGCTTATGCATTTGATAGTACTATTTGGGGACGATCACCCCAGTTCGCGCCTTGACGGTTGATCCCCGTCGTACCACATTGATTGGTAAGCGAATTTATGTATGAGAAGATTCTATAGCGTGATTTTTGTGACGACACGCTAACTTAGATGGGCAAACTGTTTGTCGGGTTCGCGGCCCGCTGTTTTCATAGTAAGGTAACAATGTCATGCGGCTAATAATAATCCTACTTCAAATAAAAATGTATCCTATATATGATAACAACGCTATTAACGATGAATATATTACCTATCATGGTAATATAGAGACTACGGTCTCATGGACGGTTTAAGATGTATGCTTGATTTATAGAGACTACGGTCTCATGGACGGTCTCATGAATATATTACCTATCATGGTAATATTCACTCGGCATTCGCTGATATGATTTTTGCATGTTTTTATCTCAGGTGCTTGAAGGTAATCCGGATGGAGATCGACTCTGATGGCCCACATAATATTAAAAATGTTCATTCGATCTGTGTTTTGTAAACTTAATGACCTGTATAATTTGGGATCTGTTGTACGCTTTTAAAACTTTTATCGAATGAATGTATGTTAAACCTTGAACAACCATTTTTATGTGTTGTCTATGATTGGAGTTATTGTGCTATCGCGTAACACTCTGAAAGACCCTTCCGCTGTACCGATATGAAAAATGAGAGTGTTACAAATCGTCTTTAAAACAGAATGTAACAATGTGAAAATTAAAGAACTTAGCTAAATGAAACAGTTTAGAAACAGGGAGTTATAAAAGCTCAAGAAGAATTTCATTAATGGGAGAATATCGAATTAGTTACAACAAACCTAACTAAAAATGTAACGGATTTAAAGCTTTTGAAAACAGAATTACAAAATTAAGTTTCAACTGATTAAAAACATATCTATTCTACTCCAAAGAATTAAACTAACTATGTGAAATTCACACCTAAGCTAACCTATCTAACTTTGTGAAAATGGAGAGGGTGTGACGTATTTATAGAGATGTGGGGCTGAGGTGAGGGGTATTGTCGACATGTGCCAACCAATCAGAATCATCCACGTGGCTTCTTAGGGTTCTTGCTTCTTAATTCCAGAATTGGGCCTTTCTTCTTCTTTGAGTCTTGATTAAATTAAATGCTATCCTCTTGTAGATAATAAGATTTTGAACACTTTTGCTGTTTGAATCTTTTCTTGAAACCTTCTTTATTTCTCTTGAATCAGCTTTGAAGAACATGAAGGAGAGAACCGTCGTCTTTTTCTTTTCTATGTATGATTCTGTTTGATGAAGACGATCCAGAAGTCAAGGCTTAACAAAGTATTTTTTTTCTCTTTTTAGTCCCTCCACTTCCGTTTGTTTATCACTTGAAACTTTGAACTTCTTTAAGCCTTTAAACACCTTTCAATTTCAATCCTTAATCTTTGAAAGTCTGGCAAATAAGGTCCTTAAAGCATCTTTCGTCATTTTCTGTTGGGAATAAAATATGGGTCAGATCATCAAACGCTGATAAGAAGAAAGTCAACGCTGATAGATTGACTTTGGACGCTGATAGAAGTCAACGCTGACAGCCTTGAAGATTGACACTGATAGAATATCTTTTGTTTATTTGTTTCTTTATTTATGTATGGTAAAGATAAGCACGACATTGTATTTTCTATTATTATCTTTACCTAGAATAGTTGATTCATAGCTTATTGTACAAGACTTCTTGTTCTATAAAAGAAGGTCTTTTAGGTTAAAGTCATATATCAGTTTTCATAGTATTCGCAAGTTAAATCTTTCATTGTAATCAACACGATTATTCTAATACAAGTGAAAGTTTGTTTAACATCATTGTGTTTTAGATCAAGTGTTAATTCCGCATAACACTTTGTTACTTTATTCACAAGCAAAGGTTTCTCTACGTGTAGTACTTGATCTAATCTCGTTTACACAAAGCTAATCGATCTAAGTTTGGGATCAACATTTTCTTCGCCTTTTCTTCGAATAATCCCCGTAAAAGCGTATGTTTGTTCCAAATGTATCTGAATACCTGAAAACACGTAAACACAAAATACCCACGTAATTCTGATAATTTACAGTTTAAAATAATGTATTTGGCTGTGTTTTAAGTGGTTTTTAGGTTATAAATGATGAGTGTTTTCACACTTATCATCACCAATAACAATTCTTATTTTCGAAACGCGAGGGATTGTACGGGTCGAGTGGGTTTCTTGTGATGATAGGAAGTATCGTTGTATAGATTAGCCATGGGAGAATTGTCTCATTGCATACAAAGCTCAATTTTGTAGACGTGTTCATGGGTCAACTCCTTTCATTTTATTAGAAGCGATCGTCTCTCAAGTCTTATGGATTTGACATGCGTTTTTTGGTGTAGCCGGAATGAATAACGACATAAATGTTTTACGTCAATCTCCTCTTTTCAATGTTCTTAAAGCAGAGAAAGAACTAGAACTGGGATTCGTGGCTAACGACGTGTATTATCGGCAGGGATTATCTTACTGATGGGATATATCCGAAATGGTCGGTTCTTATTAAGTGTATAAAAGATCCGCCGACGAATGATCATAAACGGAGATTGTATAAAACTAAGCACGAAGCAGCAAGAAAAGATGTGGAATGAGCATTCAGTGTATTAAAAATCAAATGGAAGCTGATTAATTACCCAGCCCAAGGAATGTCAAGACGTAGACTATCAGACGTAATGTACACCTACATCATATTACACATTATTATAATTCAACACAACGGGGCGACAATATCACCCATATTTCATCCCGAAGAATAACATGCTGATAACGATCCGGTAAATACATATGAATAATTGTTCGCAATTACTCAGCAGATAACCAGCTATCAAGCTCATCTACACTTAAAAGCCAATCTAGTAGAACACATTTGGCCTAACCGCAATCAATAATTTAGCTTTTTAATTTAATGTAATTTTTTTAATTAACGTTTTTAGTTTTAATGTAATGTTTTCTTTAATCAAATGTAATTTTTTTTAATTAAATGTAATGTTTTTTTATTAAATGTAACGTTTTTATTTTTTGATTTTTTTTTAAAACTAGGTCGCCTTGTTGGGGCAAATAGGTCGTTGTAAGTCGCCGGAGAAAGAAAGCTGATGTGACAGAAAAATGAAAGTCGCACAAGGTCGCTGTTGTGGGTATCCTTAATTAATTTAAAGTGTTTTTTTATTACTGAAAGAGAAATGGTTGGAAGACCTAATATACATGAGTAATATTATGCTTAAATATATGTAACACTAAATCATTGGTTGAACTAACTCGACCCATTTTCTTGTAACTTAATAAAATAATAACATATAATTTAGGCACAATATTAAACATATTAAACATGCAATTTAGGTCTCTCAATCTTTTCATACTAAAAATTACTAAGAGTGCTGGGAGTGGTTGACACTAGATTCTGGTGCCAAAGCCGCCACGTACGATTTTGGGGTTTTGGCATCAGAATCTGTTTGGCACCACATTTCAGGGGTAATAGTTGGCACCAAAAAAACTGATGCCAACGAAAATAAGGTATTTTTTTACACAAAATAGCTTAAATAAAAACTTCATTAAGTTAAAAAAAGCATTGCATAAAAAAACGTTACAATAAAAAAAAACATAACAATTTAATGATTACGGCTCAAATGCTCCACAAGATCGGCTCGAAGCTCGTTGTGCACTCTTCCGTCTCGAATTTCTTTTGTTTTCCCCTCATGTATTTCACATCTTTCGACCCAACTTCGAACAATATTCAGTTGAGGATCGACATGAACATCTCTAGGATTCAATGCATATCCTTCGTCTTCCAATATCATGTTATGTAACATGATACAACAATACATGGTTCGTTTCAAGTGGTTAATTCATAAGCACGAGCGGGTTGTCGTATAATTCCCCAACGACCTTGTAAGACACCGAAAGCGCGTTCGATATCTTTTCTAGCACCTCATTGAACTCTTTTAAACCGCAATGTTTTTTCATCCCTTGAAACCGAAAATGTTTTCACAAAATTAGACCATTCAGGATAAATACCGTCAGCCAAATTATAACCTTTTTGTATGTTTTTTCGTTTACCTCAAACGTAGAATCTGAAACTCTATCGGCTAACTCATCATCAAATAAAGGAGTAACATATAACACATTTAGATCATTTTTGCCCCAGGAACACCAAAGTATGCATGCCAGAATGTCAATTGTTGATCCATCACTGCTTCTAATGTAAGAGTCCCGTATTTTAAATTGAGCATGTAAAGCATTGGGACAATTTCTCCAATCCTAGTGCATGCAATCAATACTCCCGAGCATTCCCGGAAGTCCTTGTTTCTAATTGTGCAATGCACATGTTTTTTCTATATCCGCGGGAGTAGGTTTTATTAAATACGTTTTAACATACAAGTCATATATGCATTTAGTAAAATTAAGCAAACATCTCTAGCAGTGCGTTCGATAATTTGCAAATACTCGTCATATGAATCGGGTGATGACCCATACGCCAATTGACGAAATGCAGAAGTGATCTTTAGAACTGGGTGAATACTATCTCGACCGGTAGCATCCATCCCGGGCGAAAATAAGAAAAGTATTCTGGTAGAGGGTTGGCATTACGATTTAAAATAACATTAACAATTTTTTTAAAAAGCCTTGAACTCATACGATACCTTCGCCGGAATTTCTCTTCCGTATATTTTGCAGGAGTTTCGACATCGCCAAAGTAGTCATCTAGCAATCTTTGACTCGCGTCTTCCTGTTGACGAGGTATATATGTCCTCATATGCCCCGACCCCGATCCACCGGCTCCTTGATTACACATAGCCACATATGTCTCATACTCCGTTAAGCCTCGATATAACGTTCGTGAGCGTTACCAAAATATTTTTCGTATTCGTTGACGGTGCTTTGGTAAGGATCCATGTGATGAAAAAATTAAAAGTAGTAGAGAAATATGAGACATAATATGTAAAGGTTTGACGTTTAATTTATAAAGTGATTTGGAGGTTTATTTCGGATAAAAATTGAAACTTTTTGAAATCCAACGGCTAGTTTTGATTTTTTTTCAAAATTGCAATTTAAATCTGCCCTCCCCCAAACGTCTATATTATTTGACTTTAAAAAAAAGGGGTTACTCTTTGGCGTCGGCTGGTGGGGTTGGCGCGAGGCCCTTTGGCGCGAGAAGCGGAGTAGTGCGCCTAGGAAGAGGTGGCGCCAAAGGGTTACCAGCCCACTCCTCAGCTCCCACCAAGGTTGCAGAAATCAGTAGGCGCTAGTTGGGCAGTCGACCACCTTCGAGGTGGAATTCGTCTAGGCGCGTCTAGGCGCCGCCTAAGCGGATTATAATTTTATGCATATAAATATTATAAATAATATGTATTACATAACAAAATGCTTCTAATTTCAAATAATTCAAAATTCAAATAGTTTGAAGTTGCAAAATAGACAAATAAACATAACAATTTAAGTACTTAAAACTTTAAGTGAACATATAATTCAATTAGTTTCAATTTCATACGAAAAACCCATTAATTTATGTTTACAATCGTTCGTTTATCTTTTATTTTAAAATGTTATGTTAAAATAAATATGGGCAATATATATTAGAAAGAAAACCGTTAATCTTTTGTAAAAAATATTAACTTTTTGTTGAATTTCTTGGCTTTTTAACCGCCTATGCCGCCTAGCACCGCCTAAACAGCTGTTTGACCGCCTTTTAACTTTTCCGTCTAGCTTGACCACCTAACTATTAATCGAGACAAAATACAACCGCCTAACGTCTAGGCGCCGCCTGGACGGTCGCCAAACCCGTTTTTTACTACACCGGCTCCCCTGTCTCTAAAAATGGCTCTTTATTTCTTTTACATGTGTACTTCTAATTTTTATCTCTCTTAATTTTAACATTATTACTCGTAACTTGCAAGCGTAAAAAGGCGAAGAATTAATTTGAAAAAATGGAACTTTCTGAAAATATGTGGAAATCAAAGTGCAGAATAACCTTTTTTTTTTTTCAAAAGTTACAAATCTTCATTTTCTTTCGATGTTTTAAATTTCGATTTTTAAATTCATCTGGTCGAAGTACCAAGTCAATCGGTTTTCGTAATAAAAATTATTTTATTTTTAATAATTAAAAATAAATATATATAAAATCATAAAAAATTTCATATATTTAAGGCAAAAGTATTATCGTGTGAATAGCAAGAACAGAAAGTTGTAATGATAATTAGTTAAGTCGAAGGATGTACTTTTGTTTCTGTCTCTCGACAGTCAATTCACTACACCAAACATGCCCCAAGTAGGCATTGTGCTGAGTATGTAACGCAAACTTCCATCACAATACAATTATTATGTATTTTTAGTATTTTGTATTCAAGTGTTCTGAATTGAAAAAAGAAGTCTCTACATTTGGAAGTGGCACCATCGCCACGGTTGATGTTTGAAATGAAATCAGAAAACAAAAGAAAACTATGCAAATTAGTTTACATAATCCCCTATATGAATCAGATGAAGAAATTAAAAAATTCTTGTAAAGAATCTAGCCGGGCAAAACCACCGTTGCGGAACTAGCGGTCGTTGTTGAGTAAGCTGCAGTCTGGTTGCTGTATAAGCCTGCAGCCCATCTCCTTAATATCCTCAGTAAGGTTGCTGCTTTTCTCCTCCCTCGTCCTGTTCCCATTCCCATTACTTCCCATATAACTCTCTCGATCCCAGGAATAGCGGCCAACTCAGACACAGTTCCGGAACCACCTTTGCGACAGACATTTACAAGTGTTGCGGCAGCACTCTCTTGTGCCCTCTCTGTTCCATCTCTTAAAATCATTGCCAATTTCTTGATCACATTGAAAGTAGCCGTTATAGCTGCTAATCCACCTTTCTTAACAACCGCCTCAAGAACGGTCACACCTTCTTCTGGCAACTCATCCATTACTTTGCTCGCCATCTCCACTACCCCGACCTCAAGTAACTTTCCCACGGTTTCCCTGTCACCTGCCAAATTCAAAATCGCCACTAATGCGTCTCGTTTCGAACTAATTGGACCGGTTTTAGCCAGCTCCATCAAACCTTTAATGACACGGGTCTTACGACCTAGCTTTTTCCGATACGCGTGAACGCCAGTAAGACTGAATATAGTGGCGGCTGCATTTCCTTTTGCCTCCCAAGTGGCCCCTGTGCGTAGAACTTCTATGATGCCATTTAAAACTCCCTCTGTTTCCATTATGCATGTCTTGTTTTCCTCGAGTATAGACAAGTTCAAGATTGTTGTAACAGCGTTAACTTGAAGGTTCGGATGCTCACCGCCTAAGAACTTGATCAGTAGAGGCAACCCGTCAGCTTCAGCAATGCAGGCACGGCTGTTTGCATCTGTTTTTGCCAAGGACCGAAGCTCGTGAACAAAGCGATTCGCTATTTCTGATGACTGTGAAGCTCGCGCCTTTTGGAGCAAAAAAGAAACCGTCATCTTTGTTGCTTCCAACAACGTTTTGTTTGTGGTAACATAATTAACTTTCTCTTTTGTCTCGGTTGATTCAAAAGGAATCCTGTGTTCCCGGCACCACATTAATATCAAGTTACGCAGAGCACGATTAGGTATCATTTCCATGTGGTCCAGCGTCTGACCTGTTTTCGGACAAGTTGTGTGTCCCGATTCAATCCATAGATTAATAGACACCCGATCGTATGTCTGGCCTGTTGATACAACAACCGGGTCACGCACTAAATCTAGCGATATTGGACACCTAAAATCCGCTGGTATGGTTAAATCCATAGAGCTCGACTTTTCCCGACCCCTTATTGTCCTTGCAGCAGACGATTCCCCGTACAATACACACTTGGTGTAACGCACAAGTCCAATCAAGGCGACAATATCCGCTTTGGATTTCTCATCGCTTTGATTCCTAACTTCTTCTTCCAAAATCTGGATTTCGTCGGTGCAAGTGGCGGAATCATTTAATTCTAATCTCGTAAACATCTCCATCAATTTGGATTGTTGAGGAACAATCTGGTGCTTAATTCTATCCAGCTTTTCCAACACATCAATCTTAAGTTTAACATCCTTTTCTTCAACAAAAGGTGTAGTTTTGGAAGACTGTTTCCGTATCAAAAAAACCAATTCCTCTACATCTTGGGTCAGATTCATTTCCTTAACAGGAAATATATCAACGAGAGTAGACAATTCAAGCGTGAGCTCATGAAATTTATTAGCAACACTTTGGTGCTGAATTAATAACCATAATCTGCTACCGCATAAGCAATCTTCAATCAAGGTTTTAATACTTTGTAAAACTATGTATAATTCTTCAAAGCATAACACAGCTGATGCTGGAAAAGAATATATAACTTGATCAGCAAGTAACTCCTCAAGCAGCAAAGTCAACAACCTAGTTTTTCGAATAATTGAATTCGAATTACGATACAAAACGAAAGAAATCGGGCTTAAATTTGAGGTTTCTTTCGAACGAAGCAATAGTGATCGAAGCAGCCTTTCATCTGAAGATGACCTCTTCTTTTTTGGCGGCAAAGTTTCCGGTGAAACAGCCATAGATATAGATATAAGTAGTACTAAAGATATGAAATAAAAGGAAAATATGAAAATGAAATTTGGAAAAAGATGATTAGCGGTGAAATCAAAGATGATGGAATCTTTGAATTTAATTCGGAAATGATTGTACTTGTTTGAGAATACTAGCTGTTATGCTTTTTTAGCCAACCTTTTTTTGTTTTATTAAATATTAATAATATGGGTCAGGTCACCTCAGCTGGAAACGGGTGTTTGACGGAGTAATTTAATGCGTATTATTAGTTTACGATAATATATTTTATATAATATTATTCTTTGGTAAATGAGGTGGTTGGGAAGTTGAATATGTGAAATTAGTGGTGGGTACATCAAACAAAATAGAAAGAAAAAAAAACAAAGGGTTGCACGATGATGATGCTGTTAGGGTGTTGGTTTTGACAGCCGTCAGCCGCCCGCAGCTGAACAAGTATTCACGACTTTTTCGTTTTTATTTTCTTGACCGAGGTAAGCAAGTTGTTATTCGATTTTTGTCACCTTTACGAATATGCATTTGGTCACGTTAGAAATTTTTATTTATCTTTTCTGAACTAGTAGTCATGATAAAAACTTGGTGAAGTCATACGATGCAACTTGTAATTGTTTATATTTTATTTTTGTTTGAGTAATCGACTTTTATGGATATGTGATACGACCCTCTCGGATAGTATCGGGATAGATAGCACCACTTCAAGCGTGTGCTTGCTCCATAAGAACTTGAGATGAGAAGACCAGAACTTTATATTTGTTTAACTTGATTCATTGATTGACTGATAATAGAATTACATAATGAAACCTTAAATACTACTTTAAAAGATAAACACAAATAATAAAAGATACTAAAATGATAAACATAAAACATAAACATATATCCTAAAAATAGAAGATATTCTTGTCGTATCATTCCTCACTCCTTCGAATTCACCTTGCCCTCAAAGTGACGTCTTGAAAAACGCTCTTGATTCCCGGGTCCCAAATTCTGATATGTTTCCTAAGCATTTGCAGAGTCTGTTCCAACTTATTCTTTGGCTCGGGAAGCAACAATTCTTGGATTTCAGCTCTACACTCCTTCCATTCAGATGTAACAGACCACATGCCCTTGTTAGGTCGCGATTCATCGATAGATTGCAATTCACCAACAACAACAGGTTGTGATTCACTAACCATAAGATGTAATGCACCAACCATTCGCGATTCACCAACCATTTCCGATTCACCAACCATTTGCGATTCACTAAGATTAGGCTGCGATTCGTCATCCACAAGTTGTGTTTGAACAACAACGGCCTGCTCTTTTTCTTTTTCCTTTTCTGCAATTGCTTCAAAACGAGCCTCAGAGATACGGGCTAAATAGAAAGCGTCTCCTAAAGTTGTAGGCCTTAACCTCAACAATTCCCGTTGCAACGACACTTTAAGGCCAGAGATATAAAAACATTTAAGCAAGTTTGTAGAGATCCCCGTTACCCGATTTGCAAGTATCACAAACTCACTTTGATATTCGGCCACGGTACCCATCTGCAGAAGTTTAGAAAGTGCGTCTCGATCGCTGCTACTCGATGCCATAACAAACTGAAAAACAATAAAAAATAATAATAATATTTTTTTTATTTTTTTTCAGATGAACAGTAACTCGTATGAATAGTACCGTATGAACAGTAATCGATGAACAGTACCCTCGAAAACAGTAACGTCGCGCGATGAACAGTACCCCCCGTCCGATGAACAGTGAGTCGGATGAACAGTACTTTCGGATGAACAGTAACAGTTTTTTTTTTTCAATGGGAAACCTTGATCAAAATCCCTCAACGAATTGAGGGCTCTCAATGAAAGCACCAATTGATACGACCCTCTCTCGGGCAGTATCGGGATAGGGCACCCCTTCAAGCGTGATGCTAGCGCCTTAAGAAATAGAGTTGAGAAGACCAGACATTTTGTTTAACTTTTAACTTCATTGATTCATTTTAATTGACTGATTACATAAGAACAATAGCATAGTATTTATAAAACATAACAATGAAACCCTAACCCTAAGATAGATAGTAGTGGCCCGTTTGGCCCGACCCACTTCAAGCATGGGCTGTAACATTAGCATAGTATTTATAAAACATAACAATTGATACGACCCTCTCTCGGGCAGTATCGGGATAGGGCACCCCTTCAAGCGTGATGCTAGCTCCTTAAGAAATATAGATGAGAAGACCAGACATTTTGTTTAACTTTTAACTTCATTGATTCATTTTAATTGACTGATTACATAAGAACAATAGCATAGTATTTATAAAACATAACAATGAAACCCTAACCCTAAGATAGATAGTAGTGGCCCGTTTGGCCCGACCCACTTCAAGCATGGGCTGTAACATTCTCCACTCCTTCGAATTCACCTTGCCCTCAAGGTGACGTTTTGAAAAACACTCTTAATTCCCGGATCCCAAATCTTGATATGTTTCCTAAGCATTCGCAGAGTCTGTTCCAACTTGTTCTTTGGCTCGGGAAGTAACAATTCTTGGATTTCAACTCTACACTCCTTCCATTCAGATGTAACAGACCACATGCCCTTGTTTGGCCGCGATTCATCGATAGATTGCAATTCACCAACAACAACAGGTTGTGATTCACTTACCATAAGATGTAATGCATCAACCATTCGTGATTCACTAAGATTAGGCTGCGATTCGTCATCCACAAGTTGTGTTTGAACAACAACGGCCTGCTCTTTTTCTTTTTCCTTTTCTGCAATTGCTTCAAAACGAGCCTCGGAGATACGGGCTAAATAGAAAGCGTCTCCTAAAGTTGTAGGCCTTAACCTCAACAATTCCCGTTGCAACGACACTTTAAGGCCAGAGATATAAAAACATTTAAGCAAGTTTGTAGAGATCCCCGTTACCCGATTTGCAAGTATCACAAACTCACTTTGATATTCGGCCACGGTACCCATCTGCAGAAGTTTAGACAGTGCATATTTTGCGTCTTGATCGCTGCCGTCTGACGCCATAACTCGAGATCAGTAAAAAATAAAAATAATTTTTTTTATTTTTTTTTCACTGATGAACAGTAACTCGCCAATGAACAGTAATCTTCTGATGAACAGTAATCGTCTGATGAACAGTACGCAATGAACAGTGCGATGAACAGTAATCTTTTTTTTTTTTATTTATTTATTGGAAACCTAGATCAAAATCCCTCAACGAGTTGAGGGCTCTCAATGAAAGCACCAATTGATACGACCCTCTCGGATAGTATCGGGATAGATAGCACCACTTCAAGTGTGTGCTTGCTCCATAAGAACTTGAGATGAGAAGACCAGAACTTTATATTTGTTTAACTTGATTCATTGATTGACTGATAATAGAATTACATAATGAAACCTTAAATACTACTTTAAAAGATAAACACAAATAATAAAAGATACTAAAATGATAAACATAAAACATAAACATATATCCTAAAAATAGAAGATATTCTTGTCGTATCAATATGACTTGAAACTTAATTTATCTAACAAAAATATTTTAATTTGCTTTTCGAATGTGTAAACCGTAGATATTAACGTATACCAAAGTAACAAAGATAGTAATTGGATATATTAATTTTAAAGAATGACAGAACCAATTCTGTTAATAATCGTTAATTCATAAAAATACATAAAAATTAGGGTAAAACACGACAAAATAGCGGTCAGTGATTTAACTTTTATTAAACTGATAATTGTCTTCATATGGTTACAACAAATTCATTAAATAATGACAGCAAACAAAGAAAAACCCTAAAAATCCAACGGGCTGGACCATAGCCAAAATGTTGATGCATGGAATCAAGATCCATTGTTTTAGCCATTTGACTTGTTTATATTTTAGTAATTTGCATATGACGTTTTAATGTTTTAACTTTATAATGCTACTAAATCCTAAAGTTTTTTTGTTGAATATGAAATGGCGAAACATCGGTGGATGTAACTTTTGGATGATATGCTTATTTTGTTGATATTTTTATCATTTGAAGCATAGTTTTTTTTACCTTTTTATTAGTATCATATATGATAGTGAAATATCATATATGATAATTCATGTAACTCTTAAATTCTGCCATATATGATACTACATTATCATATATAATAATGCATTATCATCTATGATACTTAGAAAAAATATTGATAGATTAAACAATAGGTCTGTTGAATTCATGATCAAAACAAAGATTTTGCTCGATTCATGATTAAACACTTGTTCTGTAAACAAAAAGAGTACTTTTTGAAAGTAACATATATGATATTGCAAACATAATGTATTTACCTATGATATCATATATGCTAAACACTTATTCGTAATTAAAAAATAAAAAAACAAAAGAATCCGTTAAATTCATGATTAACACCAAAAATATTCTTATTATTGAAATTACTCTTCTTCTTCTTCAATCAATTCTTCATTTTCAACAAAATATACTTTTTCTTGAACAAATTCCCCCTGGGCCAAGCCGAATTAATGTTGATACATAAATATACTCATGCACGTCCGATTGTTATAATAAGTACCCTATCTACTTTGCTCTAACCGGAAAATTACACCATCTCTCTCTTCTTGTTGTTGTATTCGCACATTCTGCATTTATACAAGACAAGAAAAGAGTTTTGGGGTCAAGCTATACACAATACGTTAAAAGTGAAAATGTCATGTACAATATCATATATGATAGAAGATGGGTTTGAAGAGCTTAGTAAGATTATTTGGAAATTAGTCATACAAGTCTGATTTTTTCTTGTAGTTTGTCACAACATCATATATGATACTCCCTCCGGTCCAAAATTATAGTCCCACTTTGACTTTTTCGGTCTTTTTTTCCGAATTTGACCTTAAATATTTTTGTTTGTGTTATATAATAAATAACGAAAAATATATGAACTGATTAGTTTTTTAAATGTATTTTCATTATTACAATTTTTATCAAGTATTATATAATACGAAAACTAATATTTATGGTCAAAGTTGGAAAAAAAGACCGAAAAAGTTAAAGTGGGACTATAATTTTAGGATGGAGGGAGTACGTCATATATAATTTTTGATAAACCTATCATATATCACATATGATATAATTATCAAGTATTATAAATGAGGTATCATATAGGATATATTAAATCTTAATTAAAATTCCTACAAATACAGCTTATTAACATGCTCATAAGCTTATTCATAATTATATATATTAAAATAATATAATAATTCGTTAACATAAGCTAATAAGCTAGCTTATAATTCAACGAGTTAAGTATATATTTTTGGTCCTTATCGTTTGCCGGGTATAACGGTTTTGGTCCATAAGTTTGAAAAGTAACGGGTGTAGTCCTATTTTGGTTGACTCGTAACATTTTTGGTCCCAAACGTTTGTTTGACTGATTTTGACCGTTAAATTTACATAAAATGACTCAAATACACTCGCATAATGATGTGTAATAACAACAATATCCTTGCTTTTATTATTATTATAATTACTTATTATTTATTATTATTAAATAATAACTTTAATTATTATTATTATTATAATCTCAAATAATAATAAGCAAATCACATTTTGTAATAAGCAAATCAAATACTAGATCCGAATAAAAAAAGAGGTACATATGCTAAAACCCAGTTTGTTATACCAACCATGCTTTTCTTTTATCACATTTTGTTCGATGGTGGTGATGATAACACAAAAAACATACCTCACAACAAAACAAAACTCCAAACCAATACAAATCCATACCACAGTTTTCAATTTTCATCTTAAAAACAAACAAATCCAAACAATACAAATCCACTATAACACAAAACTCCAACTAACTTATTTCAGATCTAGCAGAAAATATTAGCAACATCTTCAATACACCATAACCCAAAATCATCTTGACCAGATCTAAGACCAGATCTGATTGTATATGATATGAAGAATGAAAGCCATTAAATTTATTTTTCAAACGATACCGTTAGATCTGTAACAAAATTAAATAGCTATGGTTGAAGTGATGGTGTCGGAAGATCTCACGTGATAAACTCATGGTGGTCGAACGGGGGTGGGGTGAAGAAGAAGAAGATGAAGTTTAATCTTTTCATTTTGATTGTTTGAATTTTAATCATTAATACAAGTTTACATTTAATCTTTCTTTCTTCTCTTGTTGATTCAAAGTTCTAAGTTTCATTTTATTGAGTTTGATCTTAAAAAGTAAGTGGGTTTTATGCTTTTGTTGTTTTGGATTGATGTTTATCATAAGTAAATGATTAGTGATTAAATTGGTTTAAGTTTTGATTAAAAACTTGGTGTATTTTGAGTTAAATTCGCGTGTTAAACTTTCCCCTGTTCTTCGCGTTTTCAAACCTGCCCAGATTCCGAATCAGCATAGCATTCCGGATCAAGGGTTTTGTGATTTTATTCTGGACCAAGCTATTTGGTTCGGAATATCTAATATTCCGGATCAACTATTTTATTCCGGATCAAGTTTTATTCCGAGTAAACTAATTATTCCGAATCAAGCTTATTATCATTTTATTCCGGATAGAATTTTATTCCGGATCAACCCATTTATTCCGGATCAGTAACTGTTATTCCGGATGAAGGCATATTTCGCATGAAGCAAACATTCCGGATCAACACACTTATTTCGAATCAAGAACACTCCGAATGAAGCAGTTTTTTAGGTTATTCCGCATGAGTTGATTTATTCCGAATAAGCCAAATATTCCAAATATTCCGGATCAAGCAAGTATTCCGAATCAACTGTTTTTCCAAGTTTAGGTACTTTACTGTTTAATTTTAATTCTAGTTTTATTTTCAGTAATTGCTTTTAGTTTAATTTTATTACTTCTCGCATTTATCATTTTAGTAGATATAGATCAAAAGCTCCCCCTTTTAGTTACCAATTACAACAATTCCACTTTGAACCGTGATCGATTCGAGAAGATACCGAGAACGAAACAACGACATATATCATTGGGTACGAGCAACACAAACAAAGATCTTGCAACAAACCTTTTTATTAACTAACTAAAAATCAGTTATTAAAATTTCGCCGCTGCCGGCTCTTTTCGTAAGGATCAACGGTTTCTTGTGAGAAAAATTGGATTTTGGGATCCGTTCTTTCGGGAACGTTATTTTCAAGCACAAAAATTTTCAAAAACCCATAAAAATATAAAATTTTCAAAAATACAAAAACATTAAAAAACCTATAAAAACCAAAAATATTTTCTCTTGCATTTTCTTTTTAGTGTATGCGTACTCGATCAACGTCTTATTCAGAGCCCGAGACTCTCGAAGATCTAGACATGGCCGGTGTACACAACAACAACAATAATAATCCCCCCACAACAACAATAATAATCCACCCCACCCCAACATGAATAATCCACCCTTACCCAACCTACGAACCATGGAGGAGCTATGCCAACCTACGATGAACGGACGTGGAGGCCCGATTACGCCGATACATATCACGGCTCAGGAGTTTTCGTTGAAGCATCACATGATCCAACAAGTGCAAACTAACCCATTTCGCGGAATTCCGGATGATGATGCCAACAAACACCTCGACAAATTCATTACCATCACCCAAAGCATGAAGTCCCCCGGTGTTTCTATGGATGACCTTCGCCTCCAACTATTTCCCCACTCGCTTTCTCACCATGCCGAAAAATGGTTTGACCATCTCCCAAAGAATTCTATTCATACTTGGGACGATATGACTCAACGCTTTTTGTCGCGCTACTTCCCACCATCCATGGTCACGAGCCTTCGTAACCAAATTAGTGGATTCATGCAAGACAATGATGAATCACTCTTTGATGCTTGGGAACGATACAATGATTTGATCGACCGTTGTCCAAATCACAACATGCTCCCCGTCACTCTCATTGATACTTTCTACAATGGTCTCACTTTTCGTGATCGTGACACGATCAACGCCGCCGCCGGTGGTACTTTTTTGAAAAGGAGACCGGAGGAGTGTAGAGAGTTGATTGAAAACATGACTACTCACCACAAGAATTGGGATTCATCCGCATCCTCAAGATCTAACCCGAGTGTCAATGTTTCTTCTACTACTTCCAATCCCGAGATAACCGAACTTACCCGACAACTCGCAGAGATGAACAAGAATTACATGACCATGGCCACAAAACACTTTCAACAAGCTAAAGCCGTTTCTATTTCTTGTGCCACATGTGGTGGTCCTCATTCTTACAATGATTGTCCTTCCACTCAAGGCAATTTTTATGAAAACGTTAACGCGGCATACGGTACTTATCCCACAAGAGGCTATCAAGCTCGTCCTCAAGGAGACTGTAGCTTGCTAAGTTATCGTTCAAACAACTATCTTGCTCCACCCGGTTTTCCTCCTCCAAACCAAAACCAACAACAAAGCTATAACCGAAACAACCAATCCCAACCTCGTGCTAACAATCAATATCAATCCCAAAGAAACCCATATCCACCTCAAGGAAATTCTCAAGCTTACCAAGCTCCACCTCTTAATCAACCAATGGCATTGAATCAAGACGTCAAAACGTTCATGAGGACTAATAGAGAGATGGTGACGAATCTTCAGAGTCAATTCGTCAACTTGAAGGGAGAAATGGCAAAATAAGGGAACGATATTCGAGCCGAGCTAAGGAATGACATGGCGAAACAAAGCAATGATATTCGTGCAGACATGAGAGACTCTTTCAGCACTCAAGCGCTTAACATACGTGATATGATCGGTTCGCTCTTCCAAGGTAATCAACCCTCTTCTTCGGGTACTCTTCCGAGTAACACCGTTATCTTCCGTGTTTCTGATGCATTAATCTGTCAGTTTTCTTAAAATTTTGACTAAGTAAAAGGTTGGTACAGGACTGGCCATATTTAGTCACATGTGCTTTTCAGTCGAATTTTGTTTTGGTGAACCGACCCATAGGCGTTCACCTTTGATCATTCAAATTTTGTTTTGGTAAACCGACCCATAGGCGTTTACCCTTACTCATGTCAGATTCATGTTTTTTAGTCGAATGTTATTTGGTGAACCGACCCATAGGAGTTCACCATTACTCAGGTCAATTTTCATGCTTTCAGTCTAATATTTCACTTTTAAGTTTGTTTTTCTCGATTCAATCCGAATTGATTTAACGTTTTCAAGCAAAGACTTAATTTTTTGTGTGAATAATAGGTTTGATTGATATTTATTTCTACTTGGCACAAAGCATTTAAAAGGTAAAAATATATACTACTACGTATCCATACTATTCTACAACATATTGCAAGTACCACATTTAAGTGCACGAAGTACAATAACAACTAATAAAATGTAACCAACTAATTGTAATAACAAGAAAAATAACAAAAAATGTAACTACCTAGAAAAATATAACAAACTAACAAATTTAACAAATCTAACAAACTTGCCCAACAAGGAAAATGTAACAAATTTTCTAACAATATTTCAACTAACTTTATTATCAAAATCTAACTAACTTTTTTTATAAAGTTCTATCTAACTTTAAACTAACAATATTTATAAAAGTAAAAAAAATTCACAAAAGCTAATCAACTCTAAATTTTACAAAAGTAAAATTGATTTTTTTAATAAAATCTACAATTTAAGTTGAATGATCTTACTGTTTTGAAAAGCTAAGAAAATTCTGCTTGTTATTTAAACCGGCCCAAATTCAATAACAGCCCATGAACATGTAATTCTACAACTTGGACTAGATTTGTAAAATCTTAACAGAATGTTAAGTAAACATCTGAAATAATTCAATTCAAGATTAGGAAATAAACTCGTACTACATCAATTTCACATGAAATCTAACAGAATTTGAATTGTAACATGCTGATTTTACTTTATCAGTTTTAATAAGCATGTAGTGATACTTATACTAAGAAAAACTCAAACAAAACGTAAAAAGTGCTTAACCATGGTATTTGAAGGCTTCGTTGATGACGAAGGTAAGCGCTGAGCTACCTTGATTCGAACGCCACAAGACTTGTACTCCTTCGATCAATCAACTCTTTAATGAACCCAACAATATCGTTCTGAACTGCTGGATATCAAAAGCTTAAGCTTTTGGTTTAAGCTGTACCAACTGCTTGTCACAGCTTCATCAAAACAGCAAATCCACCATCGAGACAAAAACCACAAGAACAACTTCTAAAATCGATGTACGTCTAGTTAATCTCGAACAACAATCATCAATGAACAGGGAACACGTAACTCATCAACACTATTATCAATACGAAATCATGTCACTTGCAACAAATCAACTTCGATCTTCAAACATAATCACTAATGGCAGAATTCTATGAAACATAACAGTAATTGAGAGAGAATGTTTTAAGGAGAATGTAAAGTGAGTTTATTATTGATTGAAATGGTGAGTACAACTGATTTCGTAACTAACTAAACACAATTATAACAAACCAATGTGTGTGAGGTTACACACACTAGTTTCTAGGACGAAGAAAGAAAATTAGAATTTACCTATTCTATCTACTCTGTGTGTATTTTCACACAGTAACTACTTGCCACAAATGAAGAAAACGAAGATATTTATAGAAAAAACTGAGTTGCTGTGGAGAGGTGATGACATGTTTTTAACAAATAGGAATCTGCCACGTGGAAGGAACTTATATGTTGTGAAGAAGTTCAATCCATGTGAAATGCGTCTTGAGTTGTGATTGGAAGAAAAAGCTGCGTTGGGATTAATAATCAATGGTTTTAGTTGTTGAAGATTCGGTCATAAAATACTGTCCATAATGCTGCGGAATATTCGGCTCATTTATTGTAATCATTGTATTTATTTGCCAATGATATATTCCATAATAAATGCCTCATGATTAGGATTCGGTTTAATGGTGGCTAAAAATATACTCCATTAATGCTGCTATGATTGATGATGGTATCTCGACTAATTAAGGCAGCTGTCTTCTTATCATTTAATTTCTGTTGACTGTTCCCATAAATGAGCCCAAGATTTGGTTGTGTTAATGAGACTCGGTTATTAATGCCGGTGTGTAGATTCTTGATATTAATTAGCTAATGATTGACCAATATAATGATCCCTGGAGTCAATGTTTCAACAAAAGACAGCTTCCAACATTAAACTTATCAAGCTGTCATATTAAGCCCCTGGAACTTTGTAACTTTTGATCTTCAACCTCTCAATCTTCATTAATATAGCTGATGTATGTATTTTTGTATATTTCTTTTAGAAAAAGAAATAACAAGCGGAAAGTATTAATTGATACAGTTTAAGAAAACCGTAAAGACGAAAATTCTAAGTTCGCTCTCGGCGGAGGTGTGTGAATTAGATGCGAATAATATAAAATCAAGTTTGGATTAGTTTCATTTTTGGGTTTGAAGAGAAAAAATTAAAAGACGAGCTATACTACGATTAAACTATGACGAATGACGTAAAACGTGAACGTAAATACGTAAAACGCGACGAAATTAAAGATTTAACCTAAAAATTATTTAAAAATTAAAACTAAGTCTAAAGTAATATAAATAAGAATAAAAATTCAATAAATAAATTTTAAAACCTTTTATTAATTAAATATTCAATTTTAAATGCTAATTAAAGCCCTAAAATTAAATATAATTAACAAAAAGCCCAAAATATTATTTTATCAAATAAATATCTTACTTATATTAATTAAACACTAAAAAGTATTTTTCCTAAATTTTTAAAACTATTTTTTAAATGCTAAAAACACTTTTTAAACTAAAATAATCATAAAATATAATAATATGATGGGAAAAATATTTTTTCTTTTCTAAAAAATCCTAAATTACTTAGTTAAATAGTAGAAAAATAAAAAAGTTTGGAAAACGTAAATTTTTACCTAATAAGACAAAAACAGTTTGAATAAAAACCTATTTTAGCTTAAATTAATTCTAAAAATTAATCAAATAAAGGGAAAATGAAATTACTATTCTATAAATCTTAAATTATCTTACTAAAACTAGGAAAATTGGAAAATTGAAAAAATTACTTTTTGCCACTAAAATACAAAAACCATAATAATAAAAACTAATTAAAACTCAAATAAATGCTAAAAAAATAACAAATAAAACAGAAAAATAAAAAATAACTTTTCTAAAAATCTTAAAATAAATAAACTAATAAAGGAAAATTGAAATCACTCCAAAATGTTGGAAAAAGTCCACTAGAGACAAAAATTGAGCAAACTGAAAGTGACAGGTCTGTTGGCTTTTGTCTTTTTGCACAACAGTGGGTAGAACTAGCTAGTCAGTGGGAACTTGGTTCCCACTGCTTGACCTCAGAACACAATAAATTAGCTTTTTAGAGCTTATTACTTGGATATTTTGGAAGACAAAGGCACCCCCACACTCATGGAAGTGCGGGGAGTCAAGATGGTGCAAAAAATAAGCAAATCTAACACAATGTCACACAAAAACAAGCAAAATCAAGTCACTGTATTGAGTATAGTGGTTTGGTGGCTTTGGTCTGATGCAGTTGGTCACTTGGGTGAGATTTGGCCTAGGTTTCTGAGCAAACTGATGACGTATAGTCCCCAGCCGGGTCATGAACCCGGCCCACGGGTACTACCCGGTATCCGACCCATCACAAATGGGTTGGAGTAATGTTATTTAAGCTTATGGGCTTAGGTGAACAGTAACCGCACACACGTGCGCGGCCCACGGCCTGGCATGACCGGTACAGGGCTAGACAGAATCATATTCTGTCTATGAATGGGATTTACCCCAAAGCACAGGATATCCACTCTCCATAATTAGAAGATAACAATCAATCTAATTCTGGTACTTATCCTTTCCTTGGGGCCGAAGCATCAGTGACAGCCCATTAGGGTTTCTGATATTCGGATTTTCAATGGGTTCAATTTTAGTCTCGATATCCTCTCGAATTGATCTAGGTCTTAAGTGGAATGATTGTTCTTGGTTACTAAATAAAGGGGTTGGGTTTTCTAGTCTAATAGAAAGTGGAAATGAAAGTTTAAATCAAAGGCAATTACTTTAATTAAGATTAATAAAAACTTGGTTGAAATTTTAAAGTTCAAATTAAAATTAAAGTTAACATGTAAATAGTGAAATATAAGCAGAAAAATAGTAAAACATCAACAGTAAAACAGTAATCTTTAAAATACCCAAAAATTAACTGATTCGGAACTTTAATGCTTGATTCGGAACTAACTGATTCGGAAGATACTATTCATTCATCCGGAACTTAATGGCTGATTCGGAACTTTCCGAATGAAAATTCATTCGGGACTTGCTGGTTCGGAAGTTGCTGATTCGGAACCTTCAGATTGATTCGGAACTTCTCCTTGATTCGGAAGTCTGAGCTGATCCGGAACTTAATCACTGATCCGGAACTTTCCGGATGAAAGCTTGATTCGGAAGTTTTCTCCTGATTCGGAAGTTTAGTGCTTGGTTCGGAAGATTCCGAATGAAACCTTCATTCGGAACTTTTTGTCTTGGTTCGGAACTTTGGAAACCCAGATACAGAAACAGTAACGAAGAACACGGAACTCAGGTTTTTAATCAAAATCAAATCAAACACTCAAAAAGGTTTTACCAATTTAAACACAAATCATTTAGACAATGTAAGCAACAAATCCCACTAATAAAAACACAAATCCAAACAACTTTTGAAGATCAAATCAAGAAAAATAAAACTTAAGAACTTGAAAATAAAAATGGAGATGAACAAGATGAAATGAAAGATTAAACAAGAACTTTGAATTGGATGATTAATGTTTTGACAAGATGAAACAAGGATTAAAATTACAAGATCAAAGAACTAATAATAAAAATCACCAATCACCCTAGTGGTGATGGTGTTCTACGAACCAGGAGGAAAGAAAAGGGAGGAAGAAAGAAAAACTAGCTCGCTCTAAAATGTGTGTGGGATGGCTTATTTATAGGTGTTTCCTTTGGTTGGTGAGTGGGCTTTCTCCCGTTCTTTGTGTCTTTTCGTCTTTTCAGAAAAGTTTCCGTTTTCGATTCTGATTCGGGATTTGTTGTCGATTAAATTCAACTCGTCTTTTAATTTCTTCGTTTAATAGACTTGAGTTTCTTCGACTTATATAAATCTTCCATCTTTGGTCCTTTTCTTCGATAAATCTTCGAATAGGCCCAGCGACTTCAAATCTTTTGCATCTCTTGGACAATAGACTTTATCTTGAGTCTTTTTCTTCAGTAAAACCCGTGCAATCCCATGTTTTCTTCAATATTTATCCGGTTGGCTCTGAAAACACAATAAACACAAAAACCACGCATAATTCCAAACAAATGATATTAAATACGTGTTTTGGTCTCGTTTTAGCCCGAATTAAGTGGTAAAAGGATGGGTGTTTACACACCTATCAAATCCCCTACACTTAACCATTGCCATGCCCTCATGCAATGCTTAGTGATAAAGCAAGCTTACACTTTTCTCATAATTAATCAACCTTGGCCTTATTTAAAATTCTACTAAACAAAAATTAAGGAAATAAATCTTCAAAGATAACAAAGGGATAGAAAACCATTTTCACTTGAAAATAGCTACATGGAAATAACTTGTAGAGAAATCGATGACTTACATTAGGGCTTTGGTGCTGCGAAGATTTATCACCCTCAAGTTTCACGTTCCCCAAACTAAGCTTAAAAACGAGATCATTGTTATTATAAGTTGGCAATTCAAACACTTACACACATGGCTTAATTAAATGCTTAGACTCCCTTATTCCTAGGTGTATCTCTTATATTTTATTTTTGTCTTAGAATGATCATGAAGATGCATTTTTGGACTTATTTCGATAGTTTATTAGGGTTGAAAGCAAAGTAGGACGATTTGATCAATAGTTAGCTAAAGGACAAAATCTCTTAAAACTGCTTCTCGGGATATCAAAAAGTTCATATCTTGGCATAACTTGGTTCACGATTTGAGACCTTTCTCGGGCCGATATTTGGCATGTACTTCATACTTCATATCTTCGAGAGACGTTCTTGAGATAATGGTCTTCTCATCATAATAGAGTTTCTTCACTTGGAGACTTTTGAGGGGTTCTCCAACTTTGTTGACCACGACTTCATGATTATTTCTTCAATCTCTAATTGGGATTTTGAGATACAACGATCCGCCTCCTTTTCGGACTTGGATCTATTTATCCTCATACCTTGTTAGGGTCTTTTCGGATAGACTTCTCCATGATCTTTATGGGAGTTGATTGCTTTTCGTCGTGAGTCTTGATCCTTCATATTGACTTTAGGAATAATGCTTTTCACATCACTTTGGATCTTCAGCAATAAAATTGAATCCTCATGCCTTGTTAGGGCCTTTTCGGACTCGCCAATCTTCGCGCCCCGCTTCATAAGTTATGCCTTGGCTATGAACTCTTATCATTACCGAGCAACTTTTAAACGATCTTGGGCTAGAAGCTAAGTAACTTTTCAAATCGTAAGACCTTACTTATTGCAGATAAATTATTAGCAAGTGATGGGAGAATAGGCAAATAATTACACCAAGTGGGCTTGCGCAAGAATACCGACTTATAATTGACTCTATCATTTCTCGTCCTCCACAATTTAAAATCTCAAGTAATGAGACTCGTGGACACTTAGCCTAATAAACCAATTAAGGTCTACATGGTTAAGGATACTAGCTAGAATAAACTTGGATAAGTTTATTCGGGTTGAGTCAAAATAAACGCAACGGGCCTAATATGTCAAAGATTCCTAAACTAGCTACACCACTTTATTAATATTTTTGACTTTATTGCGGGATATATACATATGAAAGCAACGATAAAAATTTGAAAAATACAACTAAATGGCCAAAGTTAATAAAAAAAATTTGAAAAAAATGTTGAAAAATAGGATTTTCCGGTTAAATGAAGGCATTTTCATGGAAAAGTCCACTTAAAACTTCGATAGAAGTCCCCCCTACACTTAAGATAAACATTGTCCTCAATGTTTAAGCATGTGGGAGAAGTCTCCCCTACACTTATGACATTGTGCACGTTGGTTAACTCAAGTTAAGGAAGAGACGACTAAAGTGATCAATTTCAAATGTGAGTATGAAGAAAATTGAATCACGATAGTTGAGAGATAGAACCGGATTTCGGATAAACACGGGAGCACGGTTCTTCAAAGATTCCAAGAGTGCACTTATCCCTGTAATGACATCACCACACAAAGGCAAACACATATAGAAGTCCTCCCCTACACTTAGGGGATTAAAACATGCAAGGATAGATACTCGGGCTGCCTCCCGAGGAGCGCTTGTTTTTGATAACCGAGTCACGAGCCTGACTCGACCCAAAATTAGTTCATGGGGAACGTGGTGAGGGATGGAATCACCTCCTTAGAGGTGTCCTCACCAAAGTACAACTTCACTCGTTGGCCATTCACCTTAAAATTAGGTCCATTAGGTTGAGCGAGCTCGAGAGTACCATATGGAAAAATTTGGGTAATGGTGAATGGGCCGGACCAACGAGATTTGAGCTTTCCCGAAAAGATTTTCAACCGAGAGTTAAAAAGTAAGACTTTGTCTCCAACATGGAACTCTCGGTTTTTGATCTTGGAGTCGTGAATGAGCTTAGTTCTTTCCTTATAGATCAAAGAATTTTCATAAGCCTCATTACGGAGTTCATTCAGCTCATTGAGTTGGATCTTGCGTAGGTCACCGGCTTTGTTTATATCAAAATTAGCCCACTTCAAGGCCCAATAAGCCTTGTGCTCCAACTCAATGGGGAGGTGGCACGCTTTCCCGTAAACAAGACGATAAGGCGTACAGCCGATCGGGGTCTTGTAAGCAGTACGGAAAGCCCACAAGGCATCATCAAGTTTATCAGCCCATGAGGCACGATGCTCTCCCACGGTTCTTTCCAAAATTCGCTTCAGCCCTCGGTTTGATATTTCAGCCTGGCCATTAGTTTGTGGGTGGTAGGCTGTGGAAAGACGATGGTTGACACCGTACTTAGCCATGACTCGAGCCAATTGGTCATTGCAGAAATGAGTCCCACGATCACTAATAATGGCACGAGGCACACCGAAGCGAGCGAATAGAGCTTTCAAAAAGTTACAAACCACCCTTGCGTCATTAGTAGGCAAAGCTTTGGCTTCAACCCACTTTGAAACATAGTCAACGGCAACAAGGATGTATTTGTTTCCTTTAGATGAAGGGAATGGCCCCATAAAGTCGATACCCCAAACATCAAAAATTTCACATTCTTGAATGAAATTCTGAGGCATCTCGTCTTTATGTGTGATTTTGCCTTGCTTTTGGCAAACATCACATCGCTTGACCATATCGTGAGCGTCACGGTATATGGAGGGCCAATAAAATCCCGAATCAAACACTTTCTTAGCAGTGTAGTTGGGACCAAAGTGACCACCGGTGGGTCCTTTATGGCAAGCATCAAGGATTTCAGACGCTGCCGGTCCATCAACACATCGGCGAATAATCAGGTCAGCACATTGTTTGAATAGGTAAGGGTCGTCCCAAAAGTAAGTCTTGATGTCGGTGAAGAACTTCTTCTTTTGCTGGGACGTCAACCCTTCCTTGAGAATTCCACCCGCCAAGTAGTTTGCAAAGTCCGCAAACCACGGGGTTTCATTCGGCTTGGAGTTTATAGACATTAAGGTCTCCAAGGGAAAAGAATCATTGATTTCTTTGGTCGGATGATCCCCTTGGTATGGATCCTCAAGTCTACTAAGATGGTCCGCGGCTAAGTTTTCTGCTCCTTTTTTATCGCGGATTTCGATTTTAAATTCCTGGAGCAGCAAAACCCAGCGAAGAAGTCTTGGTTTGGAATCTTGCTTTGTCAACAAGTACTTCAACGCGGAATGATCGGTATACACAATGGTGGTAGAAAGGACAAGATAGGGGCGGAATTTCTCAAAAGCATAGACAACAGCTAAAAGCTCTTTTTCGGTTGTCGTATAATGCAATTGTGCCCCAGTCATTGTCTTGCTAGCGTAATGGATCGGTTGGAAGTGTTTGTTCACTCTTTGTCCAAGAACCGCTCTAATAGCAAAATCACTAGCATCGCACATCAACTCAAAAGGCAGCTCCCAATTAGGGGTAACCAAGACGGGTGCCTTAGTGAGCTTATCCTTAAGCGAGTTGAAGGCTTCAAGGCACTCTTTGGAGAAGATAAAAGGAGTATCTTTTTCCAAGAGGTGGGTCATCGGGCGAGCGATTTGAGAAAAATCTTTGATAAATCGACGGTAGAAGCCCGCATGACCCAAGAAACTTCTCACACCCTTCACAGTGGAAGGTGGAGGCAACTTTGCTATCACGTCAACTTTAGCACGGTCAACTTCAAGACCGGATTTCGAGATCTTATGTCCAAGCACGACGCCTTCTTTTACCATGAAATGGCATTTTTCCCAATTTAGAACAAGGCGAGTGTCTTCGCACCGCTTTAGCATACGTTCTAAATTGGCAAGGCAAGCAGAGAAGGAATCCCCGAAGACCGAGAAATCATCCATGAAGACTTCCATGGTTTGTTCAACCATGTCATGGAAGATAGCTAACATGCACCTTTGGAAAGTCCCAGGCGCATTACATAAGCCAAAAGGCATTCTTTTGTAAGCGAAAGTGCCGTAGGGACAAGTGAATGTAGTCTTCTCTTGATCTTGGGGATCGATGGGTATTTGAAAATAACCCGAGAAACCATCAAGAAAGCAGTAATATTCATTACCGGCTAATCGTTCAAGCATTTGGTCCATGAAAGGTAGAGGGAAATGATCCTTTCTCGTGGCATCATTGAGTTTGCGGTAGTCTATACAAACTCTCCACCCAGTAACGAGACGAGTGGGAATCAACTCGTTGTGTTCATTGGGAACAACGGTTATTCCGCCCTTCTTGGGCACACAATGGATTGGACTAACCCACGGTGAATCCGAAATAGGGTAAATCATACCCGCATCAAGAAGTTTGATAACCTCTGTTTTGATGACTTCATGTATTTTTGGATTCACCCTTCGTTGGCTTTGAATAGTGGGCTTGAAGTCGTCTTCCATGAGAATTTTGTGCGTGCAGAAGTGAGGATCAATTCCACGAATATCCGAGATTTTCCAAGCGATAGCCTTCTTGTGAGCTTTCAGCACGGCAACGAGGCGAGTCTTCTCTTCATCTTTCAAATCCTTTGCAATAATGACGGGTGACTTCTTGTTGTCGTCAAGGAACACGTACTCGAGATGTGGCGGCAACTCCTTTAATTCCAAATCCGGAGGATTTTCGACGGGAGGCGTTTTCAACGTTGGAGTATCGATAGCAATAACCGTGGGAGATGGGGGCGAAGGATTGTCTTCGGTGAGAAGATTGTCAAAGAAACTCATATCTTCATCCCCCTCGGTGGGAGAATCATTAGTAGCTAAATTCGCATCTCCCATGGTAGCTTCAAGATTGTTCCAGAATAAATCACTATCTCCAAATAGAGACAACGATGAATCAATGGAGGATACGGTCTCAACAGTGGGAAGAGAGGTAGGAATACTTTTGCAAGCATCATTAAAGTGTTCTTCACAAGCCTCATCAAGAACGTCAATACAATTAACGCTCTCATACGAATAAGGCTGTTTGGACAACTTTCCCATGTTGAAGACTACTTTGTCGTCACCCACTCTCATGATAAGCTCTCCGGCTTCAACATCAATAAGAGTGCGACCGGTCCTCAAGAATGGACGACCAACAATAAGTGGCACACGGGGGTCCATTTCGTAGTCGACGACAACAAAATCAGCAGGGAAGGTGAATTTGTCGACTCCTACGATGACATCTTCCGCTATCCCCACTGGATAAGCAACCGTACGGTTGGCCAATTCCAAAGTCATTTTAGTGGGGACAAGCTCTGGGAGAGATAATTGCTTCCAAACACTTAGAGGCATAAGATTAATACTGGCACCTAGATCGGCTAGGGCCATGCAATTCTCTACTCCCGGGAAATTGGAAGGGATAAGAAAACGACCCGGATCACCAAGCTTGGTTGGCAATTTCCTTAAGAGCACTGCGGAGCAGTTTTCATTAAGTTGGGTGTTGGCAATGTCGAGGAGCTTTTCCTTGTCGCTCAGAAGGTCTTTAAACATTTTGGCGTATTTGGGCATGTGAGCGAGAGCCTCAGCGAAGGAGATATTGAAATTCAGTTGTTTAAACATTTTAAGAAAGTTAGAAACCTGAATATCATCCTTGCTCTTTTGCTTCTCTTTCCTCAACCTAGAAGGATAAGGTATATTGGAAGAAGAGGAAGTCTTTGGGAGTATAGGATCACTCACAACCACGGGTGGAGGAGGGGTAGAAAGAAGAGGTGGAGAAATTGGGGAAGGAGAAGGAATAGGAGCAGGCGACTCGTTCTCCTTAGTCACAACCACCGGTGGAGGCATAGGAAGCTCGGGTTCCTTGGTACCTTTACCACTTCGAGTAGTGATTACTTTCATCTCCCCTCTTGGGTTCGCAACGGTGTTACTCGGAAGAGTACCCGAAGAAGAGGGTTGACTACTTTGGAAGAAACTAGCCATCATGTTCCTCAGATCATTCGTCTGGCTATCCAACGTATTTCTCATGTCAGCACGCAAATCATTCCCTTGCTTGACCAGATCTGCCTTCAAGTTGCGCACTTCCTCTTGGAGATTTCCCATTATCACATCATTGGTCCTCATATAGGTGGCGACCTCTTGGTGTAGTGCAGTGTTGGTTTGGTTGGAAGGAGCATTGTATGCAGGTGGTTGGTATGCGGGTTGTTGGTATACTTGATTGTTACGTTGAGGTGGTTGTTGCTGCTTGTGAGGTGGGATATATGGTTGGCGAGGTTGTTGTTGTTGTTGAGCAGGGCGGTTAAGGTTTTGTTGTTGGTTTGGGTTGGTTGGAGGAAAGCCAGGTGGGGAAAGATAGTTGTTGCTGCGGTAGCTAAGCAAGTTACGGTCACCTTGAGGTCTAGCTTGATAAGCAGGTTGTTGGTAGGTGCCATATGCCGCATTCACATTCTCAGCAGGGTAATCTTGGGTGGCAGTACAAGTTGTGTAAGAATGGGGACCACCGCATATCTCACAAGGTTGGCTGACAGCGTTGACTTGTGCATTTTTGGCGTTGTTGCTGTTGTTGTTGCTGACGGTGTGGGTGACAAGCGATTCAAGAAGCGTGGTGATTTTGTCTAATCGCTTGTCGCTGTCATTAGTGCTAGCACTAGCAACATTGGTCCTAATGCTCTTGGTTTGCACACGAGACTTGTTCTCAATGATATCCCAAGCAGCATTGGAAGTCTTAGCCAATAAATTACCCCCTGAGGCACTATTCAGTGAATCTTGGTCACTCATGCTTAAACCATTGTAAAAAGTATTTATTTGATGTACTTTGGTAAAACCATGTTGTGGGCATTTTCTTAAAAGATCTTTGAAACGATCCCAAGATTCACTGAATGACTCATCGTACTTTTGTTCAAAGTTTATAATCTCATTCCGCAAAGCGGTAGTACGAGAGGGTGGAAAAAAGTAGTTGATAAACTTTGTTTCCAAATCCGTCCACGAGAGAATACTCTGTGGCGGTTCCTTAGCAAGCCAATGCCGGGCTTGTCCCTCTAAAGAAAAGGGAAAAAGTTGTAACCTTATCACTTCTTGTGGAACGCCATTGAACTTGACCGTGTTAGTGAGTTGTAGAAATCTCTTGATGTGGTCGTGTGGATCATCAATGGTGCGTCCCAAGAATGGTTGAGCTGAGACCATCTGGATAAAGCCTGATTTTAGCTCAAAATTGTTGGCGGCAATTGGTGGTATAACAATTGGATCCGTGTTGCCATCAACATGAGCTTGCAGCAGTTCAATCATTGGGCGATTATCCGGAAGGTGCTCATGGTTGTTGTTATTCATGTTGTTGAAAGGTGGATTGTTGTTGTTATTATTGTTGTTCGGAGGTGGTATGTTATTGTTGTTTTGTACACCAGCCATGTCTAGGTTATCGAGAGGCTCGGGCTCTTGATAAGACGTGGATCGAGTGCGCATACACCTGCAAAAGAACGAATAAGGAAAAACAAAGCAAAAATATTTTTGGTTTTTATTGTTTTTTAATTTTTAGGATTTTTGAAAATTTTATATTTTTTTTAGTGTTTTTGAAAATTTTATGAAAAAGTAACGTTCACGGGGAACGGATCCCAAAATCCAAGTTCTACAAAAAACTTTTGATCTTAACGAGAAGAGCCGGCAGCGGCGCCATTTGATATTCGGATTTTCAATGGGTTCAATTTTAGTCTCGATATCCTCTCGAATTGATCTAGGTCTTAAGTGGAATGATTGTTCTTGGTTACTAAATAAAGGGGTTGGGTTTTCTAGTCTAATAGAAAGTGGAAATGAAAGTTTAAATCAAAGGCAATTACTTTAATTAAGATTAATAAAAACTTGGTTGAAATTTTAAAGTTCAAATTAAAATTAAAGTTAACATGTAAATAGTGAAATATAAGCAGAAAAATAGTAAAACATCAACAGTAAAACAGTAATCTTTAAAATACCCAAAAATTAACTGATTCGGAACTTTAATGCTTGATTCAGAACTAACTGATTCGGAAGATACTATTCATTCATCCGGAACTTAATGGCTGATTCGGAACTTTCCGAATGAAAATTCATTCGGGACTTGCTGGTTCGGAAGTTGCTGATTCGGAACCTTCAGATTGATTCGGAACTTCTCCTTGATTCGGAAGTCTGAGCTGATCCGGAACTTAATCACTGATCCGGAACTTTCCGGATGAAAGCTTGATTCGGAAGTTTTCTCCTGATTCGGAAGTTTAGTGCTTGGTTCGGAAGATTCCGAATGAAACCTTCATTCGGAACTTTTTGTCTTGGTTCGGAACTTTGGAAACCCAGATACAGAAACAGTAACGAAGAACACGGAACTCAGGTTTTTAATCAAAATCAAATCAAACACTCAAAAAGGTTTTACCAATTTAAACACAAATCATTTAGACAATGTAAGCAACAAATCCCACTAATAAAAACACAAATCCAAACAACTTTTGAAGATCAAATCAAGAAAAATAAAACTTAAGAACTTGAAAATAAAAATGGAGATGAACAAGATGAAATGAAAGATTAAACAAGAACTTTGAATTGGATGATTAATGTTTTGACAAGATGAAACAAGGATTAAAATTACAAGATCAAAGAACTAATAATAAAAATCACCAATCACCCTAGTGGTGATGGTGTTCTACGAACCAGGAGGAAAGAAAAGGGAGGAAGAAAGAAAAACTAGCTCGCTCTAAAATGTGTGTGGGATGGCTTATTTATAGGTGTTTCCTTTGGTTGGTGAGTGGGCTTTCTCCCGTTCTTTGTGTCTTTTCGTCTTTTCAGAAAAGTTTCCGTTTTCGATTCTGATTCGGGATTTGTTGTCGATTAAATTCAACTCGTCTTTTAATTTCTTCGTTTAATAGACTTGAGTTTCTTCGACTTATATAAATCTTCCATCTTTGGTCCTTTTCTTCGATAAATCTTCGAATAGGCCCAGCGACTTCAAATCTTTTGCATCTCTTGGACAATAGACTTTATCTTGAGTCTTTTTCTTCAGTAAAACCCGTGCAATCCCATGTTTTCTTCAATATTTATCCGGTTGGCTCTGAAAACACAATAAACACAAAAACCACGCATAATTCCAAACAAATGATATTAAATACGTGTTTTGGTCTCGTTTTAGCCCGAATTAAGTGGTAAAAGGATGGGTGTTTACACACATATCAGTTTCCCTGCCTATATAAGCAACCCCCAAGGGTTCCACAAAGGTATTAAGTTCTATACACTCTCAACTCATCCGATTCCTATAAACCCTAACCGATTACTTACTCTCACACCGGAGTCTAATCGTGGGAAACATTCCCACGGTAAGCCTAACGCGTGTTGTTTAGTGTGTAGGATCCTGATGTAGTGGTTTTACTACTCTTTAGGAAAAGAGAGCAAAAGTGGCAAGTATTAAGCGTCGGTTTAGGAAAACCGAGCACTAATGACCCTAAAATGAGTTCGTTCCCAAGGAGGCTTAGTATGTTATGTGTGTAATGAATTGATTATCTTTGTGATTATATTTTTGAGAAAGAAAGATAGAAATGAGATTAGAAGAGAATGACGGTTACAAAGACGGATTAAACTAAGTCGAAAAAGGTATACACGTAAAGTCGTAAAAAGTACCAAAATTAAAATTTTACCCTAAATATTCCTAAAAATTACCAAAAATCATTAATAATATTCTAAGAGTTTACAAAAAATCCAAACTTGCTAAAACCTTTTAATTAATTAGATAATGACTTTTTAATGCTAATTAAAGCCCTAAAAATCAAAATTAATTACCAAAAAAGCCCTAAACAAGATTTAAAAGTTTGTAAACCTCAAAAATACTCTAATTAAGCTAAAAAGTATTTTTCAAAATTTTAAAACCAATTAAAACTATTTTTAAACAATTAAAAACTACTAAAATCAACTAAAACTTAAATTAATTCTAGAAAATAATTAAAAGACCCTAAAAATATTTGGAAAGTTGCAAAAATCCTAATTAAGTGTTTAGAACCTAGGAAAAATGTAAGAACTTAGAAAATCATACTTTTAATTTTTAATAATAAAATAATATTAAAAATCCAAAAATCATAAAAAATTCTAAAAACTTGCAAACTAGCTTAATTTAACCTAAATAACTCAGAAATGAAAGTGAAATTACCTAAATACCCCTATTGGGCCTAGAAAATGGGCTAAACCCAAAACATCACACTATTGGGCCAAATTTGGGCCCAATAACAAATATTGTTCAAAATAAGCCCAAAAAGCACAGGTTGACTCAAAATTTGATTTTAAACAACTTTTTCCAAAGGCCCAAAAGCTGAAAATGTGAAATAAACTAACTTATAACAAGCAGCTTATTCTTAATGGGCTTTTTGGCCCATTAAGCTATAAGCCAATGCCATAAGCTAAAATTTGACACACAAGCTTATTTTGACCTAACAAAGACTTCTGCAAAAAGAAATTTGAAATAAGCCCAAGGAATAAGCCTGAAAATACAATAAGCAATCTACAGAAAACGACAAAATAGTCGTTTTTGAGTTCTAGGCCACCCCAAGTGCTGATTCAAGTTCCAAAAGCTTTTAAATGACTTAATTAAGCAAAATCAACAAAGAGTTTTCAAATAAGCTGACTCAATAAGCTGGAAAAAGCAGATAAGCACTTATGTAAAAGTCAAAGAAGTTGGTTTTCTAGTAAAAAGTCAAAGTCAAAGTCCAATAAGCTCCAGTCTACTTAAATGGGTCAAATAAGGAAGACCTATCACAAAAAATAAGTTGTTGCAAGTCTGGATAAGCTAGAATAGCTTATTGATAAGCTGAGTTCAAAATTACACTAGCAGGGGCTAGTTTTGGGTGTTGAGCAGTGGAAATTTTTTCCACTGCTTGACTTGTTTGACTTTTTGTCTTTAGTGACTTTTTTGGAGATTCAGATTACACAAAGGCACCCAAATGATCTTTGGATCAAAAGGAGTCAATAACAATCAAAATAACACAATCACTAACACCCAATTGATACAGTTTAATCAATTAATCACCAGACATGATACAGACATGAACAATAAGCAATTAAGCACAAAGAAGCAGTTTTAGCAATAATCAGCCAGCCAAATTCAACCAAATGCATACACAAGCTATTATAAACTCCAATAAGCAAGTCTAAACAGGTTTCATGCAATGGTTCAAAGAATTAAGCAAGATTCAAGCCAATGAAAGTTATTGATGAACACTAGCACATGCAATTTTCTACTTTGCTGATGTATTTGACACTTAAGCCAGATTCAACACCTCAAATCTTTCAAACAGGTTATATTAACTTTGTTTAAACCACTTTTAGCCCTAAGCATGCATACACACTAAGTGTTCCCAAAATCCTAGGTCAAAACAGGCAATATCAAAGTCTATATAGCAGATTGTTTGATTCAAGGCTTCAAACCGAAAAACTTGCAGCAAAACACTCTCAACAAGGTATTTATCAGATACAAAGCATAAACATAAACTTCCCTCAACATAATAACAAGTTGTAAGCACAAACAGATAGACCCAAACACCCCTTTATCTTTTCCAAATCAACTTTTTCAAAGTAAAAGTGAGATTCAAGGCTACCCAAGCATCAATTAACACTAAAACAGGTAAGATTAACAGATTCAAGCAAGAACAAGCCACAAAATTCACAAGATAACAAGTTTCATACAGATATCACCAAAAATCATGAATTTAAGAAGATTTTATGATTAAGTATGCAAAACTCATGGATGTACATCCACACCCACGAATTTTGAGCTTATGTGCTAGCAAGAAAAAGCACAAGCTTCCACACAAAGCCTGCTAAGATTGAACAAGGTTAAAGCACAAGAGCATAAAAATCAGAAACTTCAAAAATCTTGATTGATGCAACCTTGTTACCCCACACTTGATTATCCCCAAGTTATAAGCCTCACAACACCTTAACTAACTCAGTTAGGATGCTATGATCAGCCCTATAACCCAAGAATTCCAAGATTGGAACAAGTACTTAGCAAAATATCAAGAATGAGGAAAATTGTAAACTTTTGCAACCTCCAAGTGAAAACAGGTTTTTAACTTCTAAACTAAAAATCATATAACAATAATAAGCAGTAACAAAGATTGGCCAATGACTTTTCTTCAATACTTCAAACACAATTTCATTAAAACTTAAATGGGATTTACAGAAGTTGAACAAGGGAAAAATCAAAAGCAAACGTCTCATTGAGACCTAAGGGCTTTATATATAGCCTTACAAGTGACTAAGGAAGCTGAAAAATAACCTAAACCCTAGTTGTGAAGTCCCAAAATTGCCCTTGTGGATTTGAACTCATTGGCTTCATGTGACTGATTCTTGGACGTTTGTGGAGTAGATAACTGTTGGAAAGTTGATCAATGGTCTCAAATAAGCTTAAGTTTGAAGCTTTGTTGTGGGACGTTGGATTATCTTTACTGTTTTGTCTTCTTCTCCAAGAGGTGGGACAAGGTTGTTTCATGTGACAAAGAGAGTGAGGTGGCAGTTCTTTTGAGAGTTGGGATGTGATTAGGGTCACCTTAATCACTAATCTGCACAATTTTTGGGTTTAATTCTTGCTAAATCAAAAATCCCTAATTGTGTTCATGGCAAATAGTTCCTAGTTTGATCCGGATTAAAGAGTGATTAACTTTTAAAAAGTTGATAAGGCGCCAAAGATAAAAAATTAATAAACAGGTGAGTGGATGGTGACATGGAGGAAGGGAGTGTTGTGATTGGTGGAGGTGGTGAGTGGGGTGAGGTGGCAGCCTTTGGTTGGTTAAGGTAACAATCATGTCTGGCCCCTTTTACCCCCTTGTCTTTGCAACTCTTGTCTTTTTAATTTAAAAAGCTAACAACGCCCATTTTTGCCTTGACAACTTTTGCACTTTTGCACTTTTGGCCCAAAAACTTTTACAAAGTGAATTCAGGGGTATTCCTTGCCATTTTTGAATTCTTCAAGGGCTGATTTGGCATTTTGATGATGGTTAATGGTCTTGACTTGTATAATGAGCATTTTGGAGGACTAAAATTGCCAAGTCATGTTTGATGAGGGACCATTTTTGCCAAATGTTGAAAGTTGAGGGTCCTTTTTGTAATTTTGGAATTTTCAAAGGACCAAACTTGTAATTTCTTGTACTTTGAAGGACTTCATGATATATTTGAATTTGTGGAGGATATTGGTTGACAATTTAGCTTTGTTGAGGGGCTAAACTTGCCAATTCTTCAAAGTGGAGGGCCCTTTTTGTAATTTTGACAAACTTTAGGGACCAATCTTGTAATTATGAGGATACAAGGGTATAAAGTGTCAATTATTCCATATTGGAGGACCCTTCTTCATAATTCTTCAAATCTTCAAGGGTTGATCTTGGGAAAGTCTTCACTAGGGCTTGGTTCATTGTGCGGCTTCGTTTCCCGTGTTCGTTTTTGCATGATTCTTGTGATCTTTTGTCATTTTCTCAATATCCGTACCTAAAATACACAAGTAACAAACACAAGCATATATATGGGTATTTTGATGATATTTAATGCATTTTAAGCCCTATTTGGAAGATGAGACTATGTATAAAAGCAGTCTCATCACTCTCCCATACTAAACCATTGTCGTGCCCTCACGCAATGCTAGAATTAAGTATCGTAGCATCTCCAAAATTCATTTTTATTCACTTTATTGAACGATAAACTAGCTACACTACTACTATTGCTACTTCTACTTGCGTTTTAGACATAATGTATGATTTTCATCGCAAAATGGGACGTTTAGGTTCATAGAATAAGAACACGTGAATGCTTCGTTTAGAAATAATTCATCGTCCTCGATTTTCACCCCAATTCCATGCCAAGCGTGCAACGAGATCATTTTCATTATAAGTTAGTAATGTTAACACTACTCATATGCCCTAATCACATACTTATCCTCCCATTATTCCTAGGTTGTATCTCTTATATTTTATATTGTCTTGAATGTTTCACGAGGATACATTGTTTGACTTATGCGATAATAGAGATTTAGGTCTAAAAATAGAGTCCTAACGGTGTAACCAAGACCATCAAATCAATAACCCCTCCTAATAGACAACGATGTTAAAAAATTAAGTTGACAAGAAGAATCGATAAACACGGTTTTATAACGGTTTTGAACATGAGACTTATTACCAAGACTTTTATACGCCCCCTAACGGAAGGGCCTTATTATCTTTGGTTTACCTCCATCTTTTATTCAACTTCGCCATGAAGCTTTTATTATGACTTTGGTCTTGCCTTGCCTTTTATTATCCGCCTCATCGGTGTTTTTATTAGCCAAAGACGTATATCCTCACGCTAAAGCGAATTTTGGATCTTTAAAGCTTCGAAGATTAAGGCTTGATTCACTTTCAATTTTGCATAGATTTTTTGGCCTTGTGGGGCTTCAAATTGTTTGCTAGATTTAGGTGAGCACTTGAAATCTTATTATTGGGTGAAGCTTTCGATTATTCGGGTGCCAATACTTCAAAACCGTGACGCTGGCGATACCTTAATGTCTTCCCAATTTAGTTACACGGAAGCTACTAGAAAAGACTAGAAACTCAACAATCCCAACTAAACCGCTAAGTCAATATTTATTAAGAAAAAAATATTTACATGCGAAGGGAGAATAAGCAAACAACGAGAACACATGAGTTTTTGAAAGAATACGAGTACTCTACGTTTAGCATAGTAACTTATAATTAACCCTATCATTTCTCGTCCTCATTTAAGAGACTTAGCCTAATGTATAGTTAAGGAATCAAAGCTAAGTGCTCAACACACACGGTCGAGTCAAAAATTACTCTTATTCTCGCCATCGGAAAACCTACATTCGTGTCTTCAAACACTTATAAAACATGAGAAAATTTTTAAAATTTGGCCATTTTTGGCCTTATTTTGCAACAAAACGATAACAAAAAGATAAACTTTGGAAAGCGTGAAGGTTTGGCAAGGCAAGTATCTATTCACCCCCCCATACTAAAGTTAAACATTGTCCTCAATGTTTCGAGTCTAGGGGTGCAAACACCCCCATACTAGAGACGTAGTAGAATTCCTAATCTAGCATGGAAAGGGTGTAACCAATAAGTAATAGCCGTTTATGAAGTGTGCTATAAACCTAAGGTTAGAACATCAAAAGGATATATCATGGATATTGAGAAAGTCTTCAAAGCAAACGATCAAGTGCTCCCATAAAACGAACACGAGAGGCTCCAATCGTGAAGATCATGATCATCTAAAGTTCACAATTCACAAACAACCATGGAACAAAGGTTGGAAGGGCACAAATCCCCACACGTTAACTACATTAGAAAGCGATAATATGTACATAGGATAAGCATGAGACTCCCCCACGAGGCTCCTCGTTTTTGATTACCGAGTCATGAGCTCGACTCGATCCCCTTAATACTAATTATCATTGGGGAAGGTGACTTGGTCGAGGTAGTTCAAGGATGGAACTTCCCCGCCAAAGTAGTGCTTCAACCTATGTCCATTCACCTTGAAGTTAGGACCATCATTTTGAGCTAGCTCGATGGTCCCATATGGAAACACTTGAGTCACGGTGAATGGACCGGACCAACGGGATTTCAACTTACCGGAAAAGATTTTTAATCTTGAATTAAAAAGCAAAACTTGATCCCCAATGTTAAAAACCCGGTTTTTAATTTTAGAATCATGCAACTTTTTAGTTTTTTCTTTGTAAATCAATGAATTTTCATAAGCAATATCCCTCAATTCATCTAATTCATTCAATTGCATTTTCTGGTGTTTTCCCGCGGTCTCCATATCATCATTACAATGCTTTAGGGCCCAATAAGCCTTGTGTTCTAACTCGATAGGCAAATGACAATTCTTTCCATACACAAGCTTATAGGGAGTGCACCCAATGGGCATCTTATAAGCGGTCCTAAAGGCCCATAAAGCATCGTCTAATTTATCCGACCACAATTGTCAGTTTTCCCCAATGGATATCTCCAAGATCCTCTTCAAAGCTCGGTTTGAAACCTAGACTTGCCCACTCGTTTGTGGGTGATAAGACGTAGAAAGCCGATGTGTAACCCCATATTTCCTTAGGACCCTTTCGAATTGGTCGTTACAAAAATGGGTTCCACGATCGCTTATGATCGCACGAGGGGTTCCAAACCAAGAAAACAAGCTTTTCAAGAACTTGAATACCACACGAGCATCATTGGCGGGCAAGGCCTTGGCCTCCACCCACTTAGATAGGTAGTCAACCGCAACGAGAATGTACTTATTACCACGAGATGATGGGAACGGCCCCATAAAGTCTATTCCCCAAACGTCAAAGATCTCACACACTTGGATGATGTTTTGTGGCATTTCATCTTTTTGTGAGGCTTTTCCTTGTCGTTGGCATAAATCACAAGACTTCACAAGATCTTGTGCATCTCGGTAAATAGTAGGCCAAAAGAAGCCGGCATCAAACACCTTCTTAGCCGTGAGATTAGCACCGTGGTGACCACCCGTGGGTCCCTCATGGCAAGCTCTAAGGATGTTAGAAGCTTCGGTGCCAAATACACAACGTCGGATGATTTGATCCGCACAAGTTCGAAACAAGTAAGGGTCGTTCCAAAAGTATAACTTGACGTCACGAAAGAATTTTCGTTTTTCTTGAGTCGTCATACCCTTAATAATGAAGTTACCCGCATGGTAATTTGTAAAGTCCGCAAACCATGGGGTGGAAGGATCAAGCTTAGAATTCACTACACCAAGTGTTTCAAGCGGAAATGTTTCGGTGATTTCCTTGGGCTCGTAAACACTTTGGTGAGGATCTTCCAAACGAGAAAGATGATCGGCCGCTAGATTCTCGGCTCCTTTTTTTTTGTCAACAATGGTGTGATCAAATTCTTGAAGGAGGAGAATCCAACGAAGTAATCTAGGCTTAGCATCTTGCTTTGCCATGAGATACTTAATAGCCGAATGTTCCGTATATACTATGCATTTAGCTAAGACGAGGTAAGGTCGGAACTTCTCAAATGCATACACCACGGCAAGGAACTCCTTCTCCGTTGTAGTGTATTTTAGTTGAGCCTCGGTCATCGTCTTGCTAGCATAGTGAATAGGCAAGAAGTGCTTATCATGACGTTGCCCCAAAACGGCCCCAATAGCGTAATCGCTAGCATCACACATGAGCTCAAAGGGGAGGTTCCAATTGGGAGAAACAAGAATGGGAGCTTCGGTAAGTTTCCTCTCAAGGATTTCAAAGGCTCGTACACAATCTTTGTCAAAGACAAAACGTGCCTCTTTTTCAAGAAGATGTGTAATGGGTCGAGAAATCTTCGAAAAATCCTTGATGAATCGACGATAAAAGCCCGCATGGCCTAGGAAACTCCTAACTCCCTTGACGGTTTTGGGATGAGGTAATTTGGCGATGACGTCTACCTTAGCTTGATCTACCTCAATCCCCGCTTTCGAGACCTTGTGCCCTAAGACGATTCCACTCTTAACCATAAAATGACATTTTTCCCAATTGAGCACAAGGTTGGTTTCCTCACAATGTTTCAACATTCTCTCAAGGTTCGACAAACACGAAGTGAACGAATTACCAAACACGGAAAAGTCATCCATGAAGACTTCCATCGTCTTCTCGATCATGTCATGAAAAATGGCCATCATGCACCTTTGAAAGGTTCCCGGTGCATTGCAAAGTCCGAATGGCATTCTACGATAGGCAAAAGTTCCATATGGACACGTAAACGTAGTTTTTTCTTGATCACGAGGATCGATGGGAATTTGGAAGTAACCGGAAAAAACCATCTAAAAAGCAATAGAAATCGTTTCCCGCAAGACGCTCCAACATTTGGTCCATGAAGGGCAAGGGAAAATGGTCTTTTCGAGTGGCTTCATTCAACTTACGATAGTCAATGCACACTCTCCATCCGGTCACGAGTCTAGTGGGAATTAACTCGTTGGCATCGTTTGGCACAACGGTCATCCCTCCCTTTTTAGGGACACAATGAATAGGACTCACCCAAGGGCTATCAGAAATAAGGTAAATCATTCCCGCGTCAAGGAGTTTAAGGACCTCCTTTTTGATGACGTCGTGAATTTTGGGATTCACCCTCCTTTGACTTTGGATTGCGAGCTTGTAATCCTCCTCCATTAATATTTTGTGGGTACAAAACTTGGGATCGATTCCCTTAATGTCGGATAACTTCCACGCAATTGCCCTCTTGTGGTCCTTTAGAACATCGACAAGTGCGGTTTTTTCATCATTCGAAAGTTCCTTCGCAATAATAACCGGAAACTTGTCGTCCTCCTCCAAATAGACATTTTCGAGGTGAGGAGGTAAATCTTTCAACTCGAGAATAGGTGGTTCCTCAAGTGAAGATTTGGGCTCGATACTCATAACCTCCTCGGGTGGAGGTAATGGGAAATCGTTAAGAAAATCCTTGATAATCGAGAAGTCCTCATCGTTGTCGAGGTCTTCGTCACAAGTACGTGGAACATCGAATTCTTCCAACGTAAAACCACCACCTTCAAATGGAGTGAAAGTTGGTGTCGAATTATCAAGAATTGGATCCAACATAGTGGGATTGCCACTAGTTTCTTCATCACCAAAACCTAGAACTTCTTGTGAAAATTCCTCGCAAACCACGTCGATTATATCAACGAGGTTTATGGTTGCAACGGAATAAACATCAGAAATTTGAGAGTTTTGAGTTGCGTTTATAACAAGTTCCTCGTCGTTGAAACGTAAGGTGATCTTTCTAGCATGAACATCGATCAAAGCCATAGACGTATCTAAAAATGAATGACCTAAAATGAGAGGAACTTGAGGATCCGTGGGGATATCAACAACGACAAAGTCTACGGGATAGTAGAACTTCCCCACTTTCACAAAAACGTCTTCCGCCAAACCACATGCGGGAATCGTGGAATGGTCGGCCAACTCGATAGACATTAGTGAAGGAGTAAGATTAGGAAGATTGAGCGACTTGAAGATTGCAAGTGGCATTAAGTTAATGCTAGCACCAAGATCGGCCAAGGCGAAGCATTCCTCCATATCTTGGATTGCACATGGAATCAATAATTTACCGGGATCATCGACTTTTTGAGGTATGCGATTAAGATAAACCGACGAACAACTAGACAATTGGTGCAATTTTTCCTTGTTGTTCAACATACTCTTAAAGTTAGCGGCAAATCGAGGCATCATGACCAAAGCATCGGCAAAACTCACATAAAGTGCAAATCATGAAACATTTTCATAAAAAGCTCAAATTGATAATTGTCGCGCTCTTGACGTTTCTCCTTCCTAAGTCTCGATGGATAGGGCAAAAGTGGTGTGGGTTGAGGCATAGTAGGCATAGCCTTTGGAATCTCGGGTTCCAATGATGGTAATGGGTCAACCGTAGGTGTGGCATGAGCGGTACTTCGTGGGATTGGGACATGCTCCTTTTGGACCACCACCTCGGGTTCTTCCTCAATTGCTTCCTCTGTAGGAGCAATTGGTTGAGGAGTCGGTTCCTTAAGTGTCTTACCACTACGTGTGGTAATCACTTTCATCTCACCCTTAGGGTTGGATATGGTGTTGCTAGGAAGACCACTCGAAGACGGTTTACACATTATTGCCTCAAACATAGATGAGATTTTATCTTCAAAATTAGATTGCCTCAATACGGCTTCGGTTTGCCTTTTCTCGGCCTTAATCATCTCTTGTTTAATCTCATGTTGCCCTTGTTCCATTTTTTGTTGGTTTTGTTGTAACCTAGTGACATTTCCTTCCATCTTGTTGGTGTGGATTTTAAGTTCATTAGCTAACTCATTTTTCAACTCTTTCTTCAAGTCGTTCTTAAACTCGGATCTTAGGCTAATGATTTCTCTTTGGATATTGTCAAACCTAGCATCATTCCCACTAGCGTATTCAACAAACTCACTTGGAAGATCTTTCAATGTTTGCAAACCTTTGTTGTTGTTTTGAAAATCATTTTTGTTTGAAACTTGATTATTAGCCCCTTGATTCCCATAGTTTCCCTTGTTGTAATTGTTTTTGAAACCAACTTGATTGTTGCGATAGTTGTTGTTAGCATTTTGATTTGAACCAAAACCCGGTGGAGTCATTTGATTAGAGCGGTAAACTTGACCGTTTTGGTTGTAATTTCCCGTGGCCGCGAAGGCACTCGAAGTGTTACCACCGTTGGTAATGCACTCGGAGAAATCATGACCTCCACCACAATACATGCAAGAAACCTCAACCGCTTTAGCCGTAGCTGGAGCACTTTGTTCACCAACTTTAAACTCAATCAAAAGTCCTTTAAGCTTATCAAAAATCTTATTTTCCAAGTTCGCCTCAATTTGGCAAGCATCGATGGTAGTAGACAAAGAAGGTGAAGCCGAAGACGAAGCCTTACGAACACTAGACGTGCTACGAGGACTATACACCTTAGATCTATTTTCAATTATCACCAAAGCTTCCTCAACCGTTTTACACAAAAAATTACCACCCGTGGCGGCATTCAAATAATCTCTTTCATGATCATTAAGTCCATTGTAAAACGTGTCAATTTGATGCAAGTCGGAAAAACCGTGATGAGGACATTCATGTAACATTTCCTTAAATCTATTCCAAGCCGTTGAAAAACTTTCATTAAATTCTTGTGAAAACTTTGAAATCTCGTTTTTCAAGTGCGTAGTCTTAGAGGGCGGAAAAAATTGGTTCACAAACTTAGACACGAGATCCTTCCACGTCAATATAGAATTGGGTGGCTCTTTCTCTAACCAAATTTTAGCGGGCCCCGCTAAGGAATACGAAAAAAGCATCATCTTAATCGAGTCATTCGAGACATCCTTAAACTTGCAAGTGGCGGTAAGACGATTGAATTGGCGGATATGGTCGTGTGGATTGTCCTTCTCATCACCACGGAATTTGTTGTTTTGGATCATAGACAACAAACCCGTTTTCACCTCAAAATTCTCCACAAGGATAGCGGGAATCACAATAGCCTCTCCATAACCCTTGGTGGGTGCTTGAAGTAACTCCATCATAGTTCGATTCGCCATGGTTGGTGCTTCTCTTACAATGGGTTCGTCAATAGGAGACTCCTCACTAGAATTGTCTGGAGTGGGAGTTTTGTTCTTTCGTTTACGTGCACGTCTTGCTTGATTACGAGTTAGCATAAACGTCACGTACAACGAGGGGACGAGCAAAGAAGATTCTTTTTGGTGTTTTGTATTTTTCAATTTTTTTTTTGTGGTTTTTGATTGTATTAACCTTTTTTGGAATGTGTGGAATGTATTAAGTAGACACAAATCTACAAATCTCCTCCTTAATCAAATCTCTTGATTAAAGAAGCCTCAAGGAATGAAAACGATCACGTGAAGTGAACGCCTTCGATGACTTTAGAACGTTGGTGGAACACCAAAACGTTCAAGAGGGTTTAATCAATGGAAACCAAAAAAATATATATGATACTTAGTAATACTTTGGGCGGCAAAACCCTCGATTAGCTCTCAAAATCAAATACTCACAAGCAAGCGGGGAAACGAGGCGGCGCGAAGCACTTAAGAGCCTTTTTCCTTAGGATATATTTTATAATATCCACCTTATACCCACCTTATAGTTTGTATTTTTCAAGATTAAGCTTCACGAAAGTATTTATCTATGAATGGGATTTACCCCAAAGCACAGGATATTCACTCTCCATAATTAGAAGATAACAATCAATCTAATTCTGGTACTTATCCTTTCCTTGGGGCCGAAGCATCAGTGACAACCCATTAGGGTTTCCCTGCCTATATAAGCAACCCCCAAGGGTTCCACAAAGGTATTAAGTTCTATACACTCTGAACTCATCCGATTCCTATAAACCCTAACCGATTACTTACTCTCACACCGGAGTCTAATCGTGGGAAACATTCCCACGGTAAGCCTAACGCGTGTTGTTTAGTGTGCAGGATCCTGATGTAGTGGTTTTACTACTCCTTAGGAAAAGAAAGCAAAAGTGGCAAGTATTAAGCGTCGGTTTAGGAAAACTGAGCACTAATGACCCTAAAATGAGTTCGTTCCCACGGAGGCTTAGTGTGTTATGTGTGTAATGAATTGATTATCTTTGTGGTTATATTTTTGAGAAAGAAAGATAGAAATGAGATTAGAAGAGAATGACGGTTACAAAGACGGATTAAACTAAGTCGAAAAAGGTATACACGTAAAGTCGTAAAAAGTACCAAAATTAAAATTTTACCCTAAAAATTCCTAAAAATTACCAAAAATCCTTAATAATATTCTAAGAGTTTACAAAAAATCCAAACTTGCTAAAACCTTTTAATTAATTAGATAATGACTTTTTAATGCTAATTAAAGCCCTAAAAATCAAAATTAATTACTAAAAAAGCCCTAAACAAGATTTAAAAGTTTGTAAACCTCAAAAATACTCTAATTAAGCTAAAAAGTATTTTTCAAAATTTTAAAACCAATTAAAACTATTTTTAAACAATTAAAAACTACTAAAATCAACTAAAACTTAAATTAATTCTAGAAAATAATTAAAAGACCCTAAAAATATTTGGAAAGCTTCAAAAATCCTAATTAAGTGTTTAGAACCTAGGAAAAATGTAAAATCTTAGAAAATCAGACTTTTAATTTTTAATAATAAAATAATATTAAAATAATATTAAAAATCCAAAAATCATAAAAAATTCTAAAAACTTGCAAACTAGCTTAATTTAACCTAAATAACTCAGAAATGAAAGTGAAATTACCTAAATACCCCTATTGGGCCTAGAAAATGGGCTAAACCCAAAACAACACACTATTGGGCCAAATTTGGGCCCAATAACAAAAATTGTTCAAAATAAGCCCAAAAAGCACAGGTTGACTGAAAATTTGATTTTAAACAACTTTTTCCAAAGGCCCAAAAGCTGAAAATGTGAAATAAGCTAACTTATAACAAGCAGCTTATTCTTAATGGGCTTTTTGGCCCATTAAGCTATAAGCCAATGCCATAAGCTAAAATTTGACACACAAGCTTCTTTTGACCTAACAAAGACTTCTGCAAAAAGAAATTTGAAATAAGCCCAAGGAATAAGCCTGAAAATGCAATAAGCAATCTACAGAAAACGACAAAATAGTCGTTTTTGAGTTCTAGGCCACCCCAAGTGCTGATTCAAGTTCCAAAAGCTTTTAAATGACTTAATTAAGCAAAATCAACAAAGAGTTTTCAAATAAGCTGACTCAATAAGCTGGAAAAAGCAGATAAGCACTTATGTAAAAGTCAAAGAAGTTGGTTTTCTAGTAAAAAGTCAAAGTCAAAGTGCAATAAGCTCCAGTCTACTTAAATGGGTCAAATAAGGAAGACCTATCACAAAAAATAAGTTGTTGCAAGTCTGGATAAGCTAGAATAGCTTATTGATAAGCTGAGTTCAAAATTACACTAGCAGGGGCTAGTTTTGGGTGTGGAGCAGTGGAAACTTTTTCCACTGCTTGACTTGTTTGACTTTTTGTCTTTAGTGACTTTTTTGGAGATTCAGATTACACAAAGGCACCCAAATGATCTGGATCAAAATGAGTCAATAACAATCAAAATAACACAATCACTAACACCCAATTGATACAGTTTAATCAATCAATCACCAGACATGATATAGACATGAACAATAAGCAGTTAAGCACAAATAAGCAGTTTTAGCAATAATCAGCCAGCCAAATTCAACCAAATTCATACACAAGCTATTTTAAAGCCTCACAACACCTTAACTAACTCAGTTAGGATGCTATGATCAACCCTATAACCTAAGAAATCCAAGATTAGAACAAGTACTTAGCAAAATATCAAGAATGAGGAAAATTGCAAACTTTTGCAACCTCTAAGTGAAAACAGGTTTTTAACTTCTAAACTAACAATCATATAACAACAATAACCAGTAACAAAGATTGGCCAATGACTTTTCGTCAATGCTTCAAACACAATTTCATTAAAACTGAAACGGGATTTACAGAAGTTGAACAAGGGAAAAATCTAAAGCAAACGTCTCATTGAGACCTAAGGGCTTTATATATAGCCTTACAAGTGACTAAGGAAGCTGAAAAATAACCTAAACCCTAATTGTGAAGTCCCAAAATTGTCCTTGTGGATTTGAACTCATTGGCTTCATGTGACTGATTCTTGGACGTTTGTGGAGTAGATAGCTGTTGGAAAGTTGATCAATGGTCTCAAATAAGCTTAAGTTTGAAGCTTTGTTGTGGGACGTTGGATTCTCTTTACTGTTTTGTCTTCTTCTCCAAGAGGTGGGACAAGGTTGTTTCATGTGACAAAGAGAGTGAGGTGGCAGTTCTTTTGAGAGTTGGGATGTGATTAGGGTCACCTTAATCACTAATCTGCACAATTTTGGGGTTTAATTCTTGCTAAATCAAAAATCCCTAATTGTGTTCATGGCAAATAGTTCCTTGTTTGATCCGGATTAAGGAGTGATTAACTTTTAAAAAGTTGTTAAGGCGCCAAAGATAAAAAATTAATAAACAGGTGAGTGGATGGTGAGATGGAGGAAGGGAGTGTTGTGATTGGTGGAGGTGGTGAGTGGGGTGAGGTGGCAGCCTTTGGTTGGTTAAGGTAACAATCATGTCTGGCCCCTTTTACCCCCTTGTCTTTGCAACTCTTGTCTTTTTACTTTAAAAAGCTAACAACGCCCATTTTTGCCTTGACAACTTTTGCACTTTTGCACTTTTGGCCCAAAAACTTTTACAAAGTGAATTCAGGGGTATTCCTTGCCATTTTTGAATTCTTCAAGGGCTGATTTGGCATTTTGATGATGGTTAATGGTCTTGACTTGTAAAATGAGCATTTTGGAGGACTGAAATTGCCAAGTCATGTTTGATGAGGGACCATTTTTGCCAAATGTTGAAAGTTGAGGGTCCTTTTTGTAATTTTGGAATTTTCAAAGGACCAAACTTGTAATTTCTTGTACTTTGAAGGACTTCATGATATATTTGACTTTGTGGAGGATATTGGTTGACAATTTAGCTTTGTTGAGGGGCTAAACTTGCCAATTCTCTAAAGTGGAGGGCCCTTTTTGTAATTTTGACAAACTTTAGGGACCAATCTTGTAATTATGAGGATACAAGGGTATAAAGTGTCAGTTCTTCCATATTGGAGGACCCTTCTTCATAATTCTTCAAATCTTCAAGGGTTGATCTTGGGAAAGTCTTCATTAGGGCTTGGTTCATTGTGCGACTTCGTTTTCCGTGTTCGTTTTTGCATGATTCTTGTGATCTTTTGTCATTTTCTCAATATCCGTACCTAAAATACACAAGTAACAAACACAAGCATATATATGGGTATTTTGATGATATTTAATGCATTTTAAGCCCTATTTGGAAGATGAGACTATGTATAAAAGCAGTCTCATCAGATCCCAACCATACAATTCACTTGGTGCAGGAGCCGGAGTCCAGCCAACCCGAATTAAGCCTAATTCGAGTCTAGCAAGGATCACCCAACTTTTGTATCAACAAGTTGGCGCCATCCGTGGGACCATTACACTAAGCTAGAGCGAAATCTCATCTTGAAAGTCCCAATGACGAAGGGGCATCCGCAAGGCAACCCCAGGAACACAAATCCTGGAAATCAGAAGTCCCAAGGGGAAGGGATACTCATTCCCACTCGATCCCCTAGCCATCAAGCGGGGGGACCAAAAAACCAGAGTAGATTTCAGTCCATGGGGGTGACAAGCACCATCTCCATGACTCGACCACCTACTTCGACCTTGGACAATCCTGATCCAGGGAGTGCGCCCAATCCCCCTAACAAGGAGCCGCGCAGACCATCGACCGAGGAAGAAGTAGAGGTCGAACCACTCAGCGATGAGGATCTCACTCGAGTTCTCACGCAGAACTTTGACAGGATCGTCCTAGGGATTGCATCAAGGTTGAATCTAGGGTGGGACCTCTAATCTAGACTCAACTTTGGCAATGCCGAACCAAGCACCTCTTCTCAAAATCAGAGGAAGAGAAGGACCCGACCTCAGGAGCGGAGCCTCTTCGAGGAAACTCCCCAACCTAGGAATGTGTTTGAACGCATAGGGGATCGTCTCATGCAGGAATTAACGCAGTCTCGAGAAGAAGGAGAGAGGTCCGACGGTTCACCCGAACGACCAGATCAGGAACTGACCAGAGCCAATCGCCACACGAGTGTGTGGGATAGGATGAATATTGGGAAGAAGGCCCTTGGCTCCTCTCACAAGAGCGGTCCTCACCTAAGAGATGGAGCACCGCCTCCTTCTCCCGATCCATCAGGAGAGGACTCGGATGACCATCCGCCCAAGCATCACCGACCTAGGCATACTCCTCCACCACCACCAAACAATGATGAGTACTATGGTGGTCCCTACTACCGAGAGACGGAAGCAGAAGATCTTTCCCAACCGTGGTGCGACCCTAGTCTCACCCGTCCATGGGCAGACCCCAGGGAAGATCCTTTTACTCTCCGCATACGGAATTACTCCAAGGACACAAAACGTCGCATGCTGGCGTGTGTCAAGACTTATGATGGAACTGGTGATCCGGATGATCACCTCAAGATATTTGATACGCAAGCTAAAATTGAGCGATGGCCCATGCCTATATGGTGCCAAATGTTCAATTCAACTTTGATCGGCAATGCTCGTGACTGGTTTGAAGGACTCCCTTCGCGAAGCATTGGTAGCTTCACTGAACTACGCACTGCGTTCAAAAATAATTATACTCAGCGGAAGAAGTATAATAGGGACCCAGTCTCATTGGCAACTGTCAAGCAACGGCCGGGGGAGTCTATAGAAGCCTTCACTGAACGCTTCAACGACGAGTGCACACGCACAAAAACAATGCCGGAACTCCTAAAAATTTCTGACTATATGCATGCCATAACAGACAGGGAATTAATCAGGCGTCTCAATGACAAGCGTCCGGAGAGATATGACGACCTCATGGAAAGGGTCAGAAACTTCATAGAGGGAGAAACAGCGGTTGCTGCAGCCTACCCTTCAAAAAGAAACGGCTACCGATCGAACGACCAGCCCAGGAGACAGTCGGGCGCTCAAAGCAACCAGAACAATGGTAGGGGCTCAGATTACAAGAGCCAAAACAAGGGAGGACGGCCGGACGATAAGTTTACCCCTCTAAAGATGTCTTACCGGGAGATCTTGCTGACGGAAGGGGCTAATTTTCCGAGGCCTCCCCCAATGACGACTCCGCTGGACCGTCGCCAAGGAAATCGTTTCTGCCAGTTCCATAACGACAAGGGCCATGGCAGGGAGGAGTGTATCCAGCTCAAGAAGCACATTGAGTCACTGATCAAGTCAGGTAAACTCAAGCATTTGGTTAAGGATTGGAAGGATGGAAAAGACAACAAGAAGTATGACAAGAAGGATCCCCAAAAGGACAAACCTTCAACTATATACATGATCCAATCTAGACAGCGCCGCACGAGGCAGAAAATTAGTCAAAAATTTTCACGCGGCAGGGAAATCTCATTCCCTCCCATCACAGCAAGCGATGTGATTGATGCGCCTCTCACTATTGAGATAAGCATTAGAACACACAACGTTCGTAGCATGTATGTGGATGGGGGGTCATCAGCAGAAGTACTATACGAACACTATTTTGTATAGTTACGACCAGAAATTAGAAGCCAATTAGTACCAGCCACATCGCCGCTCATCGGTTTAGTGGGGACACCATCTGGCCAATAGGGCAACTGCGTCTGCTTGTAACCATTGGGAATGAAGAGCACTCCACCACTGCGTGGATGAACTTTATGGTGATACGCTCACACACTCCATACAATGGGATCATTGGCAGACCAGGTATTCTGGCCATACGGGCGGTACCTTCCACGGCACACGGAATGATCAAATTCCCTGTGGAAGGAGGAATTGTCACCATTTACAACACAATCGTACCAACATCCGAGTGTCATGCCGTGACAACACCGGTTCCACCTGTTCCACCCAAGGATGGATCACCACCTCCCAACTGGAGGGTGGCAATCCATCCTGATTACCCGGAACAAGAGGTGTCCATAGGGGGAACGCTCTCCGATAATGGCAAGAGGGCCATGTGCTCTCTCTTAAAGGCAAATTTAGATATATTCGCATGGGAGCCCAAGCATATGACATGCATACCACGCGCGATAGCAGAAAATAAGCTCCAAATCCGCCAGGGGTACCAACCCGTCAAGCAAAAGAAGCGCGGTCAGGCACCTGAACGCAGCCGAGTGATACTGGATGAGGTACGGAAACTAGTGGACGCAGGTATCATGCGCGAGATGTACTACCATGAGTGGTTATCCAATCCAGTCATGGTCAAAAAGCATGACGGAAGCTGGCGCATGTGTGTGGATTTCACGGATCTGAACAAAGCCTGTCCACAGGATTGTTACCCATTACCGGAGATTGACTGAAAGGTGGAATCTCTATGTGGATATCTCTTTAAGTGCTTCTTAGACGCATATAAAGGATACCACCAAATCCAGATGGCGGAAGAGGACGCAGAGAAGACGGCGTTCCATACTAGTCAAGGCGTATACTGTTATACAAAAATGCCGTTTGGACTAAGGAACGTCGGGGCTACATACCAGCGGCTTGTGGACAAAGCCTTTGACTCACAGATAGGCCGCAACCTGGAGGTCTATGTGGATGACTTAGTCATCAAAAGTCATACGGAGGACGCACTTCTCCGGGATGTTCAAGAGACGTTTGACACATTGAGGAGGATTAATATGAAGCTAAATCCAAAGAAATGCACGTTTGGGGCAACGGAGGGAATGTTCCTTGGATATATGATTGATCCAAATGGCATCAAACCTTTCCCAGAAAAGACGGACGCAGTAATACAACTACCATCCCCTCAGACACGGAAAGAGGTGAAATCCTTTAATGGGAAGCTGGCCGGGCTAAATAGGTTCTTATCAAAATCCGCAGAGAAGTCACTCCCCCTATTCAAAACACTCAAGAAGTGCATTAAGAAGGGAGACTTCCGGTGGACAAAGGAAGCTGAGGAAGCCTTTGGTCAACTCAAGCAACACCTCGCATCTCTCCCCATGCTAGTAGCTCCCCGGCCAAAGGAGGAGCTCATTATGTATCTATCAGCCACACATGGAGCAATAAGTGCGGTACTCATGACGGATACGGATACGGTACAAACTCCGGTCTACTTCATAAGTAGAACATTACAAGGGCCGGAATTGAATTACTCCTCTATGGAAAAATTGGTTTTGGCACTAGTGTTTGCTACAAAACGGTTGCGCTGATACTTTCAGGCGCACCCAATTGTAGTCATTACTGACCAACCAATAAAACAAGTCATCTCTAGACTGGATGTGGCAGGTAGGCTACAGAAGTGGAGCATTCTATTGGGAGAACACAACATATCCTATAGGCCAAGGACGGCTGTTAAAGGCCAAATCTTGGCGGATTTCTTGATAGAGAAGCCGAATGAAGAAGGACCAATCGTAAAACAAGACGAAACTCCAGCAGAACCATGGGTGTTATTCACGGACGGATCTTCGTGTACGGATGGGTCAGGAGCTGGTCTCATCCTTACGAATCCGGAAGGAATGGAGTTTACGTACGCCCTTCGCTTTGAGTTCACATCCACCAACAATGAGGCGGAATATGAAAGCATTATTTGCGGGTTTAAAAATCGTCGCTAGAATGGGAGTCCGCAACCTTGAGGCCTACGTGGACTTACGACTTGTCGCGAACCATATCCTAGGTGGATATGTAGCTAAGGAGGATAACATGGTCCGATACTTGGAGAAAGTCAAGTCACTCATCGCGGCTTTCAGCAAGTTTTCTATCAAGCAGGTACCAAGAGGTGAGAACAAGAAGGCAGATGCTCTTAGCAAGATCGCGTCTACAAGTTTCGCCCACTTATCCAAGCAAGTCTTGGTGGAAATACTCAAGGAAAAGTCTATAACAGAAGGGGAGGTCGCTACTATAGTTGAGGAGGATGGACCTACATGGATGACCCCGATCGTCAACTACTTGACTAATGAAACCCTTCCGGACGATGAAAAAGCGGCACGACGCATCAGAAGGAAGTCGCAGCACTTCGAGCTTCGAGAAGGTATCCTTTATAAGCTCTCTTTCTTGCAGCCGTGGTTGCGGTGTGTTGGACCACGTCAGGCCACTTATGTGATCAGTGAGATACATGAAGGGTTATGCGGCATGCACGTAGGTCCACGATCCGTGGTAGCTCGAGTCCTACGCACGGGATATTATTGTCCTACCATGCATAGGGACGCACGCGACATGATTCGCAAGTGCAGTGATTGCCAAGTGCATAGACCAGTGCCGTGACATCCGCAACAGGAGCTTACACCTATTACATCCCCATGGCCATTCTATAAGTAGGGAATCGACATCGCAGGACCATTTCCTGTAGCTGCGGGGGGAGTTAAGGTCTTGATTGTCGCAATGGACTACTTTACACGTTGGATATAGGCCAAGACAGTCAAATCCATCACAGGCAAACAAGTCAAAAAGTTTGTTTGGGAGAACATCGTGTGCCGTTTTGGCTTACCAGGAGAAATCATCTCGGACAACGGTAAACAGTTCGCGGATAATCCATTCAAGGACTGGTGTGCAGCATTGAATATCAAACGGCGCTTCGCGTCTGTTAAGCACCCATAGACAAATGGCCTTGTGGAACAAGCAAATAGAAGCTTGGGAAACAGCATCAAGGCACGCTTGGAGGAACGAAGTTCCAAATGGGTGGACGAACTACCACATGTTCTATGGGCGCATAGGACTATGATCAAAACAGCCAACGGGGACACTCCATTCACATTGGCCTACGGCACTGAAGCTGTTATACCAGCAGAAATAGGAATGCCTACCATACGCACAACGGAGGTTAATGTCGTCACGAACGACGAGCAACTCCGGATCAATCTGGATTTGTTGGAGGAAAAAAGGGAGATAGCCGCTATCAATGAGGCCAAGTCCAAGGCTAAAATGAAGGCTTATTATGACGCCAAGGTTAAAGGTGTTTCTTTTCGACCGAGAGATTATGTCTATCGCGCTAACGAAGCAAGTCGAGTGGAGAATACAGGGAAGCTGGGCCCTAAGTGGGAAGGACCATACGAGGTCACGGAGGCCTTAGGACGGGGTGCATACAAGTTACGTGACATGGATGGTCGCGATCTGGAAAGCACATGGAATATCTCCAATATCAAAAGGTGCTATCTTTAAAAGCTACGGCTTCCGCATGGATACTTCGCTATATCTGGCTTTAATGAAGATCCATGTGCTCTATCTGTTTTGTTTCTTATGTTTTTTCTAAGTTCTTTTTTGTTTTTTAGGATTTCCCATTCTTGTCAAAACAAAAAATGTAAATGTTCTAAATAAAATGTCGTGGTGCCTAGCTAGCTCCACGGCTAGTTTTCCGTGCAAATTGTTTGGTTGTTCTTTAGATTCTATTATAGTCATATGAATTTTAGTTATTATTATGATATGCCATGTCTCATTCATATGCATTCATTCAATCACCGTACATGTACTATACGCCTCAAGGTGGGGTAAGAGGATTAAGTGAACCTACTAATTCAACTTGTCGCATAAGAGGGATGCAACCCCAGCGACGCGGATCATGTATCCTTACTAGACACCTTACTCACAAGACGTTGTGATAAGTTTCCATATGCCGTACTCACGCAGTGCTTTGCATAGTAAAGACGCACGTCGCATGTCTAGTAGATTATAGACTTGAGTGTATTTCTTTTTTGAGTAAGACGTGACATGTCATGCAGTATCGGTATACGATATCCAACAAAATAAACATACACAAGTTTCAAAATCATAACAAAATGGCCGTGGTTATCACGGACTTACATACATAGGACAGTTATTTCACATATCAGTCTTAGCCGTGTACATGCACGGACGCATAAAAGATACAAATGTTTACAAGATAAATTACAACGGAGGTAGGAACTCCCCTATATACTTCTTCCCTTCTTCGATCATGGCGCGGAGGGCCTCCCCGCGAGCATTCTTCCCATCCTGCGCCTTGATCGCATTCGCATCCAATGCCTCAGCAAGCAGTTTTTCACCTTTCATTACCGTCGACACGGAGTCATAGGTAGGCAAGGTCAGTTGGATGGGATCAACAGTAAGCTTGGACATGACTACCTCATTAGAAGCATCCTTCAGCGCCTCCAGCTCGTCTAAAAGAGGGTGTTGGATTTCAGCGAGTGCATCCATTGACGCGGTCATCTTGTCCGCGGCTGAAGGGTTGGGGTAGACGTGCTGGGTAATATCTTCGTTCTTACCTATCAATTCCGTAGCCTGGACCAAGCCCTCGTGCCTACCACGGTCAATCCCATCCGAAACGACCCTTGCGAATGCTTGCAGCAGGTACGGGGCTTCCATAATCTTGCTTACGGCAAGGCGCATTCCCTGACCAATCATCCACCTGCGCCCAGCTATGGCCGACAGCAAAGGAGGACACATCCTTTCAGCACAATCCGTGGCCATCTTTGTTGAAAATACGTTTTTCCCAATAAAGTCTCGGTCACATCTTAGTTAGCATAGATCACGAGATATAGACTATTTAGAACTTTGTCTCTTGGAGCGACCTCCCTTAGGGGGAGATTGTTGGAAATAAGTTTTACGTATTTATGAAGGATCGGTCGCTCCAACGATAATTATGTAATGGGCTCGTGATCCACTTAGTAATGTATAGTCCATATAGCCCACATGTAGGGTGGGCTATATATATCCCCTCCTAGCATGTTAGGAGGGGTTGTTCATTTTCACATTTTCATAATCTATCTTTACTTTCTCTCTCTACTTTTCTCCCTTCTCTCCTTTCTCTCTCTACTCCATCATCTCCCTCCTTCATCTTTCTTATGTTTATCAATTAATCAACCATCTTTATCAACAAAATCCATCATGTAGAATAGGCCAATGATCACGTAGACCTTCAATTGGTATCAGAGCATGGTTAGTTTGGTTTATTTTTGTTTTTATTTTGTTTGATTTTGATGGGTTTTGATTTAATCAGGCTTAAATATTAAAAAGTTTGTATTTTTTTTATAAAAAGTTTGTGTTTTTATGTGTTAAATCATAATTAAATCTTTGATTTACTTATTTTATATAAAAATCACAAATTTTTATTCTAAAATCAATTTTTTTTATAATCAATTTCCATTTTAATTTTTTTTATTATTAGTTTTTCTTTTATCTATTTTTTATATAATCAGTTTTTATATAATTTTTTATAATCTGTCCATCGAATCTGTTTCTCTTTTTCTTGGTTATCCAATTGTCAAGTATCAGTTTTCAGTTCTCTGTTTTTATAAGTTTCTCAGTTTTCTTAGTTTTCTATAGTCATCATCTTTTTGTCCAATTATCTTTCATCGAATCTCAGTCTCATCAAGTTCCGAACCAGTTTCTACCGATCCAAAAGTTCCGGACGAAAAACTTCCGGATGAACAAAACTTCCGGATGAACGAAACTTCCGGATGAACGAAACTTCCGGATGAACGAAAGTTCCGGATGAACGAAAGTTCCGAATGAATGAAACTTCCGAATGAATGAAAACTTCCGAATGAATGAAAACTTCCGAATGAATGAAAACTTCCGAATGAATGAAATCTTCCGAATGAAGAAGAATTCAAACATAACGGGACAGACTCGACTCATCTGACCAACAAAACCCAAACACAAGATTCGACTCCACTCCCTCACCCTCACTCTCGACTAACATCAAGCACTCCCAACCCAAACCCTCAAACCCTCGAAAAACCTAACATTCTCGAACTCTCGACTCGACTGGCACACCCATCCTCTCGGTCACCCACACCCTCAAACATCACACTCACTCAAGATCCAACTCCTCAACCAAACCAAACAACACCAGACCAACACAACTCATGACTCACAACTCTCGACTCGAACACAGATCGTTCTCAGCTTTACAAAAATCACATCCCAAGATCTCAGTTATTGTCTTTTCGTGTGTGATGCTACTGCATGTAAAGATCTTTTAAAGATCTATTCACGAAAATAAAATATCATCATAGATTTTTTAAAAAAACAAAACTCACCCACAACCCTTAACACGACATACCAAACCGACTCCCTCAATCTTTTCAGCCTCACCCTCGTCTCACCACAACTCTCGACAGCCTGATTCTCCTAACCCTCGACTCTCGAACCACTCAAACTTACAACACCAAACCCCCCAACCTCGAACACCACTCACCCTCGACCCTCACCACAAGACTCCAACATCAAACATTGACAGAAGGACTCTACAGATGAGAGAGGGACTCAACAAATTAATCGAAAAACAAAACCTACCCGAGACCCACTTTAAGGATCTTGAAGATCTTCTTCACGTCTGGTGATTGAGCTTGTTATTTGCGATCGAGAACAAATCGACGTGGGTTTTTGAGTTGCAAAGATTAGAACAGATAGAGGAAGATTGGTGTATTTGCAGGCGGATTAAACGAGTTTTGGGAGGAAAATAAAAACTCAAACGGGGGAGTATCTTGGGTGTTCACCAGATTGGTTGGTTGTGTGTTTAGCGAGACGGAGGATTTTTCTAGGTTTGAAAGAGAGAGAAAAGAGACGGTGGAGTATTAGACGTGGGAGAGAGAGTGCTTATTATTTATTATAGGGACGGAGAAAACAAGAACCAATTTGATTGCCACGTTTTATTTTTTTGGGACTCGTTAACTTATTTTAATATATTAGATTTTTATCAAAAGGAAACCGTTTCAAAAGTTAAGTTTTATTTTTTTAAAATTATCAGATTTTTTTTATATCAGATTTTTGTTAAGTTTTTTATAAAATTAGATTTTTCTATTCTTGTTTTCTATTTTTTTTGTTAAGTTTTTATAAAATCAGATTTTTATCATTTCATATTTATTTTTGTTAAGTTTTTATTTTATTTTATTTTATTTTTTTGTTTGTTTTGTTTAAAGTTTTATAAAGTTAATTTTTTTTAGTTTAGTATATTTTTGTTCATTAATTTGGCAAATTGTGTTGAGGCTGGTACTTTAAAAGTTAACGTGGAAAAATATTATGTCGGGTTAAACGTTATTCTGGCCGGATTTAAAGACAAACGTGACGAGTCAAAGTAACGGGCTTCATTTATATCATCAATCGAGGAATTTTAAGTGTTATTTACGGGTCTTCCGTTTTTTCAAGAATTCTAAAATCCCGAAAACAACAACATCCACGTCATTTTTAATCGATATTTAATGGATTCGTTCGATTCGACATGTCAAAAGGGAGAATCGCATTTAATGCAAAACAAAGTTAGGAAAAGTGGCATCACTTCATTTCAAATGCTTCAGTCTCATCTTGTCACTATTTCGAGCATTCAAGGAGGGAGCGAATTTGTGACAATCTTTGGACAAGATCGTCATATATTCATCGACTCAATTTTCACCACTTTGACCCAACTCGCCGAGCAACTCAACCATGAAAACTTTAATCACTCTGCATCCGCACTTGCATATAAGACTCTTGTGACACAACTCACGCCTTTCCTCCAATTTAATATCATCACGTCTGAAAGTTCAGTAATTTGCCAATCATTTCTTTGAGATACACATACCGAGCTTCGAGTTCTCCGTGATACAATATTGAAACTCATGACATCGGTCTCGTCTTCGATTTATGAAAGATCTCGACTTCAGCAAGCGTATGATAATGGAGTGCAAGAATCAATGACGCAGATGCAAGAGGAGAATGGTCATACGGTTGACAACTTGGAGGCTAACGATGGCAAGAGCACGAAATTAGAAGGACAACATGATACCAGTGGCACGTCAGGGAATGCTCACGAGATCCTTCTTGATGACACCTTACCGGTTTTTGACGAAGAGCCTGCAAACTTGGTACAATGTAATGTTGTTTATGATGTCTATGCTGATGATATGCCACATATTGAGCATTCTGAACCTAATTATGACAAACATGGGATGGAAAAGAGTGATAGCAATACCACTTCTGATTCATCCGATGTAAGTCATAATGGGGGAGAGATTGTTCAGAATGCTATAGTACATCATGATAATTGTATTATAACTGCTTCATTGACTGCTTTTGATTCCAAGATTAGAGAGCTCGAAACGATTGTAGCTCAACAATCAAAAGATCTTGAGGATGCCAAACTTGAATTTTCTAAGAAAACGGATAAATTTGAAACATACTTTGAAAAACTTGAAAAGTCAAACGTTGTTCTTGAAAGAAAATTAGATCAAAAAGTTTTAGATTCTAAAGCTGAAAAGGAAAATCTTTTGAAACAAATTCAGTTACTAGAGTCTAAATTGGCATCCCAAGATAGAGTGCTCAAAGAGAATGAGACTTTAAAAGCTCAAGTACAGGAAAAGGTCTTTGCTATAGCCGCGTTGAAAAACGAGTTAAGGAGAAATAGAGGACCCAGTGTGGATACTAAGCTTGAAAAACCATCAATCTTGGGGAAACCACCTACAAATCAGTTCGTCAGACAACTGATTGTCAGACAACCTACTGCATTTAGATCCGAGCGACCACAATCCTCGAGACCGCGGTTTGCCTCCCAAGTTGATTTGGGACATATTTCTAGAACAATCACTCCACCAACTAGGCCTAATGTGACTAAATCAGTTTTAGCAAGACCTCATCACATGATTGCCCCTAGTTTCTCTAAGAATAGTTCAATGAACACGTCTAGAACTAGTTCAACTGATGTGCGCCATGATTTTGGTCAAAGGGAAGCTATTCAAAAGACACATGTAAGAGATAGTAATGTCCAACCTATTCAGATGCCTTCTAGATTACCCAACACTGCTAACCGTAGCATGTCATATCCTAGGAGCATCAATCAATCATCTAGGAAATACTCGGACGTTAAATATGCTACTTGTAAAACATGTAGAAAATGTGTCTTTACGGCAAATCATGATTCTTGTATCAAGAAACTACTTAATGAGGTGAACTCCCGTGCTAGACTTAAATCCCAGTGGGTCGCTAAAATCAAACCCATTGGTAAAATGTGGCGCCCCACTGGTAGAACTTTCACTCTTGCAGGAAACGAGTGCCCTTTAACTAGGATAGTCTCTGATTCTACGAAGACTACTAGGGAGGAAATCGCAAAGGATGATACATCACTTAAGCCTGAACTTAAGGTTTTCTATAAAAGGAAACGTTTGCCAACTAAGACAAGTGAATCATCCCCTCAGGCCACCTCTGACACAAGAAAAGAAAACCGTGAACCCCCACGTGCTTCTAAAATAGATATCTCTAACCCATGCAAAAGTATACAAACTCCTAATGAGAATGCAGGTACCAAAGTTGATGTTCCAAAAGAACGAAGCGGTCCAATCATTGTATACCGTTCAACTAAGGACACTCTTAGAGTTTGGTTGCTGAAGAAGCAGATATCGGAGAAACAAATGTCTCAGGGGATTCATGGTTAAGCTGCACTCAGGACTTACAGTCACATAACAGGCTGTAACTCGATCTCAAAAGACAGGAAAGTTCAACCCGATGATGACTTATCCTAAAAACGAGAAATTCATTTTTCTCGGGCATGAGCTTATGTTAAAAACATTCCACGTTTTTAAGCTCATGCACAAGGACTTATAGTCACATCATAGACTATAACTCGCTCTTCAAAGAAAGGAAAGTTTATCGCCGATGGTAAACTTATCCTAAAAACGAGAAATTCATTTTTCTCGGGCATGAGCTTATATCAAAAACATTCCAAGTTTTTAAGCTCATGCACAATGGCTCCTCGTTAAATGACAGACGACGACCCGGACTTCAGAGACAGGGAAGTTTATCCACGCAACGATAACTTACCCTCTTAACAAGAAATTAAGTTTTCTTGGACACGAGCTTATCCTAAAACCATTCAAAGGTTTTAAGCTCGTGTATATGGTTTATCATTAAATATCAGATGGTAACCCATGCATCAAAGAAAGGAAAGTTTATCGCAGATGATAAACTTATCCTAACAACGAGAAATTAAGTTTTCTCGGGCATGAGCTAAAATTAAAAACATTCGAGGTTTTTAAGCTCATGCACAATGACTTACAGTTAAATGTCAGACTGTAACTCGAACTTAAAATAAAGGAAAGATTATTATTTATGATAACTTATCCTCTTAACGAGAAATTCACCTTTCTCGGTCATGAGCTTGTATTAAAACATTCAAAATTTTAAGCTCAGAAAGGAAAGTGTATCTTTTAAATAAGAGAACTTTTCCTCATAACGAGAAATTAACCTTTCTCGGTCATGAGCTTTCCGTTAAAACAGTCCAAGTTTTCAAGCTCATGAAAACGACTTCTAAGTAAATGTCAGCTTAGGACTCGTCCTTCAGATAAAAGGAAAGTTTATCGCCGATGGTAACTTATCCTTAACAACGGGAAGTTTACAACTTCTCGGACTTGAGCTCGCTTTTAAGATATTCAACATCTTAAGCTCAAGTAATTGGTTTTCAAAACTTTGAACACAATTTTTCAAGAATTTTTCAAAAGGTTTTTCTAAATCTTTCAAAATTGTGTGTTCAAAAATGTTTTGATAAAAAGAGCATGTCTTCTGGAATCGATAATATTTACGAACCTAGAAACGTCATTCAATAATGACACGGGGTTGTAAATAAAGTTAGAGCAGAAGTTTAAAAGATTTAAAACATGCTCCATATGGTTTGCTATTATTTCAGATAGCAACCCGCTTTTCATAATCAAGTCAAGCATTTCACCGGAAAGCTTTGACTCAACAACGGGAATTAATTTTCTCGGGGGCGTGACGAGGTGACCAACATTCGTGAACAAGAACCATATGAATCTTTCATATGATGTTCTCCATCATTCAGGTCCTACCTCGTAAATTGTTAATCTTGTGAATTCATTATCATATATGATCTTTGCACGTGATAAATACCTTACACTTGTGTTTAAAAGGTATTTAATTTACGTTTCAGCACACCCTCATTAATTTGAGGGGGCGCTTGTGTAATTCATGAAGATAATTGGACTTGCATTTTCTTCCCAAATTTTCTTAAAATGCTATTAAATCAATTGATATTATAAACATCGATTGGGTTAATATTTTTAATATGGGGGAGAAAATGTGATTTAATATGGGATATGATCAATCATAATCAATCATAAATGGTTTGACTTAACGTGATAGCTCATCCCGACATGTGCAAAATGTTTTCGGATATCGTAGCATATGTTAAGGGGGAGCAAAATGGATTTGCACTTCAAAATGGATTTCATGGTGACATACACTTACCCAAAACATCTCTATTCACGACGGTGAAGATTGTGGTGACATAAGGATGGTAGGATAGGTTAAAGTCTAATGATTTCTCTAGAACCGGATGAATCTTCCCAAGGACATTCCATAGCTAGAAATAGTAGTCCTTAGGAAAGATGGAGAAAGACTGTGAATGTAGCTGAATGCCGACCAAGTACTTAAGTTAGCACTGGAAGAATCACAACAAGGTGCTAGTGATGACGTATTGGTAAGCATTGAAGGGGTTGAAGAATGAAAAAGAATTGTAAATATAAAGGGTGTAAAGAAAGAAGCCCTCCTTACAACTTAGGCAGAAACCGGGTCAATTCATATGCTATTGAGATCATTTTAATGATTCTTGATATTGAAGATAAACATCATGGACCCAGTGATGCAAGGCACAACCCATCCCAGCTAACTCAGATATCTCTTAAAAGATATTTGTTTTAATCACACGGAGACAACACATTATCTATTGATTTATTCACTCCGAATAAATTGGTATTGAAAAGGTGGCACTCCCCTCCAGCCTCCGATCACTAAAAAATCCAAAATGCACGATCGAGTCTAGAGCCATTTGAGATCATCAAATATCTCATTAGGACACACTTTCATTATTCCTTGCTTGTTCACACAATGTGAAAAGTAAGATAGATCTTAAGAGTCATACGCAAAATCTTCATGATCTTGCCTGAACATCCGAGTAATACGAAAGTATTTACAATGAAGATGGAAATCCTTCTTGAGCGAATATCAAAAAGCTCATGGTAGGTGACTTGTGCGATTCTTTATGAATCAAACTTGTGATAACTGGAAAGCAACAGTGGTTTAATTCTTAAATGAATTTAAACACGTTCCAGGCCTCTACGCAATATCTTAGTGATCTTGCCAGAACATTCAGAGTAATAGTATTAAGTATTTACAGTGACGAATGGAGATCCTTCTAGTGTTAACATCAAACAGCACTTGGTAGGTAACTTGCAAGATTCTATATGAATCAAGCTAGTGACAACTGGAAAGCAACGACGGTGCGGTTCTTAATTGAATTTCACTTGTTCCAGGAACATGAATTGACGGCTTCAAATCATGCGGATAAGATTAACCAAATGATTCACTCTTTACGTTCGCAGTCAGCTTTGGACGGTCGAGTAAAGAGAACGGGTTTACCCGCGAAATCTTGTCAAGGAGGTTCTTTATTGAAACTACCTGCCACAAGTACGATATTTAATATCGTCCAACGGTTTTCACCGACCGGAGGTAAAATGCTACCGAATTAGAATGAAATGTTCAAGGCCATTTCATCCGTGTATATTGTTTGTTGCTAACTGTCTTATGCAGCGTAACAAGAAGGTGGCATTGTGGTGTACAATCCAGAAGAAGTCGTCACCACATGCTTATACTACATACAATTAGTACTTCAACAAATTCAAGAAAGCCTGAAGGTCAAGTCTTCCGCTGTATCAAACTCTGAAGCTTTTAAGAATTTAAGAGTATAAGTATGTGGAACATGAAGTCACGAAGAGGCAAATATCACAAGTGAAGAATGCACAAGGTCAAGGCAAGGAAACATGCTCAAGACTAAAGTCAAAGATCAAATCAAGCATATTCACAAGAACAAGATCGAAGACTCAAGCATAGATGCTAGGTTTAAGATTTTGTAAAAAGATGTGACCTCCCTTAGGGGGAGATTGTTGGAAATACGTTTTTCCCAATAAAGTCTCGGTCACATCTTAGTTAGCATAGATCACGAGATATAGACTATTTAGAACTTTGTCTCTTGGAGCGACCTCCCTTAGGGGGAGATTGTTGGAAATACGTTTTACGTATTTATGAAGGATCGGTTGCTCCAACGATAATTATGTAATGGGCTCGTGATCCACTTAGTAATGTATAGTCCATATAGCCCACATGTAGGGTGGGCTATATATATCCCCTCCTAGCATGTTAGGAGGGGTTGTTCATTTTCACATTTTCATAATCTATCTTTACTTTCTCTCTCTACTTTTCTCCCTTCTCTCCTTTCTCTCTCTACTCCATCATCTCCCTCCTTCATCTTTCTTATGTTTATCAATTAATCAACCATCTTTATCAACAATTCCATCATGTAGAATAGGCCAATGATCACGTAGACCTTCAATCTTGCTTAGCTCCTCCTCAGCTGTTGCTGCTTGCTCGTCCAAATTAGCCCGCACTTGTGTTAGCTCATCCTTCAGCGCGTCGCGCTCCTGTGCGATGTTGAATGCTTGTACGGTTACAACTTTGGTGGAGGCTTCGGCCGCGGACACCTTTATATGGAACTTAGAGTTATCACAAGGATAATATGGTTTTTTCTTGTGCAACAAAAAAAAAAGAACATTCATGTTGAACGTATACCTTCTCGTTAGATGCGGCTACAAGGGCCTCAAGCTCGGCGATGCGTTTTTCCCGCGTGTTGGCGTGATGGGCCTGCTCCTTCACGGTGGACTCTGCTGTAACCAACGCCGTTTGTAAGGTCGCGATGGTCTTCTCGTGCTTCACAACTAGTGCTTCACGATGAGCTATCCTTTTGTCCGCACGCTTCACATTCGCCAAGGACTTGATTAGACGTCGTGATATGTATAGTGATTAATTTGATATACGTTATAGGGTAAATTAGAAAATTACCTTTAGGAAAAAGTAATAGACTAATATTACCAATGACGAATTCAATTAAACACGTGAGTGAATCAAGTTCGTTGTACACGAAGATCTTATGAATTTGAGACGTTTTGCATTGATTTGGACAATCGATTTGAATTGGTCTTCGGTTTTCAAACTACAAATTAAATCTACCAATTTTAAACTATTTAATATTATCCTAAAGTGCATGAATCGTAAACCCCGCTAAATTAAAAATCTACAAACAATTATTTACTTAAAAATTAACACTATATAAAAATTTAATCTATTTAAAAATCTATAAAATAAATATATTTAATAACTAATTTACTTTATTAAAAATTACTTTAAGACAAATCTAATTAAAAACTATTTTTATTTGAATCTAATATTATAAAAAAATCTAATTAATTAAAAATATACTAGTTAAATTATTTAAATTTAATAAAAAAACATTTTTTTTATTTATTCTATTTTTCTGTATTTATTATTATCTTAATTTATTTTTATTTAACTAAAATAAACTTTAACAAAAACATTTTTTTTAAAGAGTTTATTAAAAATGAAAGTAAAATGAATCAAAAATTAATTAAATGAAAACTGCCAAAGTTTAGATCTACTATATTAATTTAATATCAGATACTAAAATCAAATGAGCATGTAGCTCAGATGGATATCACGCAAGACTGTGAAACTCAGGGTCTCGAGTTCGAGTCCCAAATGTGACAAATTTTTGGATTAAATTCTTTTTTGGACAATAAACAAATCAGTCATAGGAATGACTATTGTAAGCTTATTTGCAATAAGCTGTGAGGACACAACTTTTGAGCTTATCAGATCATTGGAATCTGATAAGCCTAACGTTTGATCAATTATTCGGTAAGCAGTAATTAAATCTCAGACCAACAAGTTCAAACGAATCGAATTCAAATAAAACAACTCAGCAAAGATCAGTAAAACTGAACATATAAAGCAGAAAAACAAAACTAAAAATACCAAGCACTCAACGAAATAATAAGCAGCATTATGAACATATTAACCAACTAATCATAGACATATCTTATACCAGTAAGAATTTAAACCTAAATCAGCAACAAAGAGAAACGAGGCATCAAATAAAATAATCAGTAACATGTTTTATTCCCAAAAATTAAACGATGATTAAGCAAATTCAGAAAGTCCATAGTTCAAATTTATCAGACTAACCAAAAAAACATAAAACGTAACTAACTAATTTAAACCTCAATCAAAATTCAAAAGTCAGATAACGTAAATTAGCTTATGAGTTAAAACTACCATCCTTTAAACAAAAACAATCCTCAAACGACTTATCAGTAACATAATTCATGGCAGAAATAACACAAACATACAACTTCATATAATCATTCATCACAGAACATCAAAGAAGCAGATTATAGTCACTCGCATCAATGAACAGATCTAATCAACATATCAGTTTACACAAATAAAGCAGATTCATCATACTGAGCATAATCTACACGTCCTATCTATTCAGCTTAACGTAAAAGCAGTCTATAACATAACACAACTTGTTACATCACAACAATATTAAACCACAATACATAAGCTACTAACGAGATTCAATTAATCAACTTGAACACAATCACACAGTCTTACAGATTCATTAACAACATATAAATGATAAAAATAAAAAGAGGTAAAACCTTTTGGAGAAAACCGTTGAGACGAAGGTGAGCGCTGAGCTACCTTATATAACCGAATCAAAGCCACCGTTTAACACAATACGAACCAACAGCAAGACCTCGAACCATGAAATTACTCGAACCAACAACTTTGTTATTTAATGTTTATCAGTGGATAAACATGTTCCCCTATTCACTCTTAACCATTCACAGTAGCTATAGATTAAGCTTATATGAATGATTTTCACTTATAATGATAACAATAGATCTAAACTACAAGTATATTCTATAAATCAACAAACGTAGATCGCAAACTTATAAAATGGAGAATCGAAATTTTATTAATTCAACTTAAACATTACAAACATTATAAAAAAGATAAATTACAATTTCTAACTACTATTTAACATTATAACAGTAAGAGTAAAAAGGGATGAAAAATACAAGTAAATTGGGGGTTTTTATAGCCACCCCCAAGGGCTTGCTGAGAAGCATCTTCGGATCTTCTTTAGAATATTCCATTCTGATTTCAGCCCTTGATCTTCATTCTCTCTCATCTTTGTTGAATCGGATGGTGGATATAACACTACTAGCACACGGATTGCCAACGTGGCATCCGTGTGTGCTAGTTGTGTTAGTTTTGAGGCTCTTGATTGGTGGATTAGGTAACATGAGGTGTTTCTTCAAATCAAAATCAGCCACGTAACCACTGCTAGCCTTCTTTCTCTTCCTTAAAAATTGGGGGATTTAATTTTCCCACACACGATTAACACGTGAGATCAAAAGCCCTAAATTTAATTGGCTTTTTACCCATCTAGGGTTTGTGTGAAACAGTAAATATTTGCAGGTTTTTGGGGTTGAAAAATGTAGAAGAAAGGTTAGCATAGATAATATCGAAAGGAGTAAATTAATGTGTGTGTGGGTGAATGATGTAAACAAGTGAAAACGGTTTATTTATTTATGACTGATTGGGTGAATATTAAATGGGATGAGGATTGTGACGTGTTGTGAGTTATAACGTGTATACACATGTTTTGACAAAAGCAAACCCTAAGCCCATTTCATGTCCATTCGTTTCTTTTCTATTTTGGGCTTGGGCCATGTTTTATTTCCATCCGAGTATTTACCTCCAATTTTTGGGCTTCAAATGGACTATCCATAAACTCCTTTTATTAACTTGAATCATTAATGGGCTTTTGAGCCCATTTACCCCATTGTGGGACCCACTTGACCAAAATATTTTATTTAAATATTAAATCCTCTAAATTGAACTCGATTTTGGCTTCCTCGATCTTCATCTTCAAACTCGTGTCGGTTATTGCCGTTTTTAGCGAACTTGGTACCTACACACACGAAACAACAAAAACAAGCATATACAAGGCATATTTGATACATTCCATGCATAATTTCATTGTTTTATGATACAAATGATATGAGTATTTAAGCTCATATGAAATTCCCCCATGCTAAGCAATTGTCGTGTCCTCACGCAATGATAAAATTAAACTCTAACTACACCATTATTCAACTTTTGACATTTTATTATGCAAAGACATAATGTATTGCTTTCATTATTTGAAAAATAACTTTAAGGATCATAAAACTCAAATAGATTCATCGTCCCCGACTTTTCACTTTTCAATGCCAAGTGCAAAAACAAGATCATTGTTATTATAAGTTGGCAGACTAACACGAACTCATGTGGGCCAATTACTCACTTAGACTCCCTTATTCCTAGGTGTATCTCTTATATTTTATTGTTGTCTTGAATGATCATGAAGATGCATTGTTGACTTATTTCGATAATTTATTAGGCCGAAAATAAAGTGAACGATTTAATCAATAGTTAGCTAAAGGACAAAATCTTTTAAAACTGTTCTCGGGACTTCATAAAGTTCATATCTTGGCATAACTTGCTTCGCGATTTGAGACCTTTCTCGGACCGATATTTGGCAGCGACTTTATACTTCGAACCTTGAGAGACGTTCATGAAACTATGGTCTTCTCTTCATATAGGAATTTCTTCTCTTGAAGTTTTGAGAGATTCATACTTGGACCACGACTTCTTCATTTTTCTCCAATCTTTATTTGGGATTTTGATATACAACGATCCGCCTCCTTTTTGGACTTGGCTTCATTTATCCTCATACCTTGTTTTGGTCTTTTTGGATAGACTTCTCCATGACTTTTGGGGAGTATTTGCTTTTCGTCGTGTGTCTCGATCCTTCATATTGATTTTTGATAAATGATTCTTCACATTACTTGAGATCTTTAGCAATAAAACATAGCCCTCATGTCTTGTTAGGACCTTTTTGGACTCGCCAATCTTCGCATCCCACTTCAATAAGTTATGCCTTGGCTATGAACTCTAATCCATACCGAGCAACTTCTAAACGATCTTGGGCTAGAAGCTAAGTAACTTTTCAAATCGTTCAACCTTATTTATTGCAAATAAATTTATTAGCAAGCGATGGGAGAATAGGCTTATAATTAACTCACATAAATTCCCAAAAGAATACCAAACTTATAATTGGCTCTATCATCTCTTGTTCTCCATATTGTAAATTTTCAAAAATGTGAAATCAATGGATACTTAGCCTATTAAATCAAAGTTTTGGGTTTTCAAGTCATCTATAGGATCTTGCATCTTCTTATACTTTTGCAAGTTTTAGAATTTGCGTTTTAAAGTTCCCTTGATAGACGACTTTCTAGGATCAATTATAGGAGCTTGCGAAAAGTTCTTGTTCTTAACTCGTATGAATTAAGACTTTCGCGTTTTAAAGCTCCCTATATAATAGCCTAGCAAAACATAATTCAAATACGTTAAGGAAAAGCTAAGGTTAAAAACCGAGTCGAGTCAAAAACTCTTCTTATTTTCACCAACGAAAAGCCTACATTCGTGTCAAAAGCACTTATTTTATTTATTAAAACTTAAAAATAACACTAAAAATTTAAAATTTTATTGAAAAATGAGAAAAAACAATACGTTTGGACACGACAAGCGCAATTGCAAGCGATTATATCGATTGACTCCCCCATGCTAAAACCAAACATTGTCCTCAATGTTTCTTAGCTCAAGAGTAAGACCCCCTTGCTAAAACACGAAGAGTCTAATGCAAATTCCTAGCATGGAAAGAGCACGCAAATCTATAAGCCGTTTATTAATTATGCCTCAAGATAAAACGTTAGTCGATAAAAATCAAGGGTAAGAAAGTGTGCCCCTTTTTGGCATTCAAAGTACGGAAGATCAAGTGGACCGGCAAAAACCGAACACGGGAGTCTTCAAATATAAGGGTCGTACCTAAGATCACAACACAACAAAACACGAGCACGAGCTTGAAAGATCAAGCCTTATTAGTGTTAGAAAATAGAAAGAAGATAGAAAGCACTCGTTTTTGTTAACCGAGTCATGAGCTCGACTCGATCCCCGCATTCATTGGTCCTTAGGGAAAATGGTGCAAACCGGCATATTGGAGTAAAAACCAACATAAAGCACGATGCCGGGGTTAAAGATTACATCCTCGTTGTCGGATGACAAACGAAAGGATAAAACTCTAACACAAATCTCTAACAAGAGATGGTAGTCACAACTAAAGGTATGGATAAAGCATGCTCCCCGAGATAAACTCGCACCAAGATGATTAAAATGTCTTTCAATTATTGCATAGGTGAAAGTCCGAGATTTCCCTAAATCAATGATTCCGGGGTCGAATACCTCGTCCTCATTGCAGAAAGGAATAGACAACAAGGTGTCGTACCCCCATGCCAATCCTAAGTCATATAAAGCACATGGTAATGGTGGTACAAAAGTCTCAACCATAGTGGTTTCAACTTGCATGACTTTGTTGACCTTGTCACTCTTATGAATGTGAACAAAGGGGTCATGGTACTCGAAACGAGTCGCATGAAAAACCCGCACATTAAGATCAAAGCGAGTGGGATGGATAATAGGAGAAAAAGTAATTTCTCCCTCCGGGTCAACATTGTCATCATCATAAATCAGGTGATCAAACCAAGAGTATTCATCACCGTCATTAGACTCTTCCTCAAATTCCGAAGGAATGTATATGGAAAGTAACTTATCAAACTCCCTAATGAAAAGATCATCATCACAAAGGTTGTGAGATGTAGGAGGTGTGATGCACTCAAAATCCTCATGAAACAATGGATTATTGTTCATTGAAGCTTCAAAGAGAGGATCTGAGTAAGTCACAAAAGTATCGTCATCCTTGTCATCACAAGAAATATCCGACAAAGTATCGAGTGTATCACACTCGGATACAAGATCAACATTCTCATTTGAAGGCAATTCATCGGCGAATTCCTCGAGAATGGTAGGTAAAACACAAGAATCACGTTCGATCTCGAGATCGGAAACGTCTTCACTTCCCCGTGGAAGTGGATCAACAAGTTCATCGGCGAACTTATCGAATGAATAATCACTAACCTCACTCGGTGTGAAGTTAGGAATCAAAGGCTCTTCAATTGAAGATTGTGCCTTAGGAACATCAACATGATTCTTAGAAGAGAGTGAAAATGAGTCCATCTTCAAAGATTGTTCAATTAAAGCAATATCACTCTCGGGATCAAAATTCTCATTAACAAACTCACTAGCATCAAATGGCTCACTTAAGTAATCATCTATTTGTTTTTCAATCTTAGAACTTTCATCCTCGTGTGGAGTGAGTGGAGATGAGGTAACATTACAACATGATTCAACAAAATTAGGTCTATCAATTTTCACATTTTCCAATTTCTTAGGAACCAATCTTGGAATCTTTTCCGGTTTGAAAATCATATGTTTATCCCCATGAAACAATTTAAGCTCTCCTTCTCTCATATCAACTAAAACATTGGCCGTACACAAAAATGGTCGTCCTAAAATTATAGGCGCACGAGGATTCGGCTCATAACCAATGATAGCAAAATCGGCTAGGTAAACGAACTCCCCCACTTTAACAATGACATTTTCCGCTATACCAACCGGTCGAGTGGTGGTGCCATTAGCAAGCTGAATGATCATTCGAGTGGGCATAAGTCGCAAATAGTCAAGAGTTTTCCAAATGGCTAGGGGCATAACGTTAATACTAGCTCCTAGATCGGCTAGAGCTTTGTATTCCCCAAGCTCATCGAAAACACAAGGTATCAAGAATTGACCCGGATCATTATATTTCTTAGGAAATAAATCAGAAAATCCGAGGTGCTAATAACATTTAAAGTAGCCTTGGTGACATTCCAAAAGTTTTCTTTAGGTGGCACATAAAGCTTAAGCTTTCTTTCTAAATTATCATAAGCGGTGATAGTCTTAAGCTCTCCCCTCGGGTTAGGAATGGTATTACTAGGTAAGCAACGCGAAGAAGTAGATGGTTTAGATATGAATCCCTCAAACATCGAAAGAAATTTATTTTGACTTTGTTCCAAATTTTGTTGCATACGATTTTGACCTTGCTCGAACATTTGCTCAAATCTTTGTTCCATTCTTTGTTGATTAAGCTCAATCTTGTTATTTTGCCCCTTTAGCGTATTTTGAAACTCATTTTTCAAAGTTGCCATTTGTCCTTGAAGATTATTTTGAAAAGCTTTCAAATTTGCCTCATTTGACTTAATGTAGCTTGACAAATCATTTTGATTATTCCCTTGAAAACCTTGATTGTTTTGATTAGTATTAAACCTATTTCCTTGATTGAAATTCCCTTGGTTACCACGGTTAAAATTATTCCCATTGTCTCCATTGTTGTACCTATTTTGAACCGGTGGAAAACCCGGTGGAGCAACATGATTTTGACGAGGAACTTGACCGTTGGAGCCATAAGTTCCCGTCGCGGCAAAAGCACTAGCTTGATCAAACCCCGTGTTTAAACAAGCATAATTAGGATGTGCTCCACCACATGATACACAAACATTCTCAACCATATTAATGGATCCATGAGGATTCTTCCTAATCTCACTCAACAAAGTCGCAAATCCACTATCAATCTTAGAGTCTAATCTAGCAATCTCGGGATTAGATGAATTCACATTGGAAACAACCGGTGTGTTTCGTGAATATTGTGCTCTAGACTTATCCTCAATTATTCTCCACGCGTCTCTCGGAGTTTTTCTTAAAAGATTACCACCCACGGCGGCATTTAAAGAATCTTGTTCAATCATATTTAGCCCATTATAAAAAGTATTTATTTGATGCAATTCCGAGAAACCGTGCTGTGGACATTGTCTCAACAAATCTTTAAATCTTTCCCATGCAACCCCAAACGATTCATGCACTTTTTGTTCAAAACTAGTGATCTCATTCTTAAAGTGTGTTGTCTTAGAAGGTGGAAAGAAATAATTCATAAACTTAGACACTAAATCATCCCATGTTAAGATCGAACCCGGTGGTTCTTTCTCATACCAAAGCTTAGCATTACCCTCGAGCGAGTACGGAAAAAGCATGAGCTTAATCACGTCATTCGACACATCTCTAAAATTGAGAGTCGAGGTAATTCGATTAAAATTCCGAATGTGAGAATGCGGGCTATCGGTCTCATTGCCACGAAATTGGTCGGCACGAATGAGTGATAAAAGACCCATCTTAATCTCAAAATGATCCGCCAAAATAGTCGGCACAACGATTGCTTCCCCATACCCTTCGGTGGGTGCACGGAGCAATTCCTCCATTGTTCGGTTATCGGCCATCTCTACAACAATAGGTGGAAGCTCGGGTTCCACTATTCGTTGTTGACGATTTCTATTTCTACGAGGAATATTTTCAAGCCTATTAAAATCAATCACAAGACGAGAAGAATGTAATTGCATACGCTACAAAGACGATAATTTAGAGGATTGAAGAAAAGAAATTAGACAAGAAGAAGATTATTTTTGGTATTTTATTTGGTATTGCTCAATAAAAAATGATCGATAAAAAACAAGGAATAAGGATAACTACTATGGAAGTAAATTACCCTCGGTCGACTTTGAAACGATAGGTGAAAACCTAAACGTCTCGAGGTTCAATAAGTAAACAACAAAAATAAGATTTATTACTACTTGAGTCGGCAAACCAATAATAGGTCGTCCCTCTCAATATACGCACAAGCAAGCGGGGAAACGAGGTGGCACAAAGCACTTAAAAACCTTTTTCCTTAGACGGCCTTTTATAGCACGTCGCCTTATACCCACCTTATAGTTTGTATAAATCGAGTTCAAACTTCTTATTAGTATTTATCTATTTTGCCTTTTATTTTTGTTTTGGATTCGACTACAATAGCTAGGTGATGAAATCCCAACTAAGCCTTATTTGAAAAGTATGTAAAATTATTGTTCTACGTAATACAATATATTATTCACAAAAAACGAGAAAGACGATACATACTATATAATAGGAAAATAACAAAACTTTCCGAGGACGGAAAGGGTCTTCAAATCAACGATCAACAAATCTCCACAAAAGCGAATCGTACACAAGATCCCCGGCAGCGGCGCCAAAATTTTTGATGTGTCATGATATGTATAGTGATATAATTTGATATACATTATAGGGTAAATTAGAAAATTACCTTTAGGAAAAAGTAATAGACTAATATTACCAATGAAGAATTCAATTAAACACGTGAGTGAATCAAGTTCGTTGTACACGAAGATCTTATGAATTTGAGACGTTTTGCTTTGATTTGGACAATCGATTTGAATTAGTCTTCGGTTTTCAAACTACAATTTAAATCTACCAATTTTAAACTATTTAATATTATCCTAAAGTGCATGAATCGTAAACCCCGCTAAATTAAAAATCTACAAACAATTACTTACTTAAAAATTAACACTATATAAAAATTTAATCTATTTAAAAATCTATAAAATAAATCTATTTAATAACTAATTTACTTTATTAAAAATTACTTTAAGACAAATCTAATTAAAAACTATTTTTATTTGAATCTAATATTATAAAAAAATCTAATTAATTAAAAATATACTAGCTAAACTATTTAAATTTAATAAAAAAAACATTTTTTTTATTTATTCTATTTTTTTATATTTATTATTATCTTAATTTATTTAATTTATTTTTATTTAACTAAAATAAACTTTAACAAAAACATTTTTTTAAAGAGTTTATTAAAAATGAAAGTAAAATGAATCAAAAATTAATTAAATGAAAAATGCCAAAGTTTAGATCTACTATATTAATTTAATATCAGATACTAAAATCAAATGAGCATGTAGCTCAGATGGATATCACGCAAGACTGTGAAACTCAGGGTCTCGAGTTCGAGTCCCAAATGTGACAAATTTTTGGATTAAATTCTTTTTTGGACAATAAACAAATCAGTCATAGGAATGACTATTGTAAGCTTATTTGCAATAAGCTGTGAGGACACAACTTTTGAGCTTATCAGATCATTGGAATCTGATAAGCCTAACGTTTAATCAATTATTCGGTAAGCAGTAATTAAATCTCAGACCAACAAGTTCAAACGAATCGAATTCAAATAAAACAACTCAGCAAAGATCAGTAAAACTGAACATATAAAGCAGAAAAACAAAACTAAAAATACCAAGCACTCAACGAAATAATAAGCAGCAGTATGAACATATTAACCAACTAATCATAGACATATCTTATACCAGTAAGAATTTAAACCTAAATCAGCAACAAAGAGAAACGAGGCATCAAATAAATTAATCAGTAACATGTTTTATTCCCAAAAATTAAACGATGATTAAGCAAATTCAGAAAGTCCATAGTTCAAATTTATCAGACTAACCAAAAAACATAAAACGTAACTAACTAATTAAAACCTCAATCCAAATTCAAAAGTCAGATAACACAAATTAGCTTATCAGTTAAAACTACCATCCTTTAAACAAAAACAATCCTCAAAAGACTCATCAGTAACAAGATTCATGGCAGAAATATCACACACATACAACTTCATATAATCATTCATCACAGAACATCAAAGAAGCAGATTACAGTCACTCGCATCAATGAACAGATCTAATCAACATATCAGTTTACACAAATAAAGCAGATTCATCATACTGAGCATAATCTACACGTCCTATCTATTCAGCTTAACGTAAAAGCAGTCTATAACATAACACAACTTGTTACCTCACAACAATATTAAACCACAATACGTAAGCTACTAACGAGATTCAGTTAATCAACTTAAACATAATCACACAGTCTTACAGATTCATTAACAACATATAGATGATAAAAATAAAAAGAGGTAAAACCTTTTGGAGAAAACCGTTGAGACGAAGGTGAGCGCTGAGCTACCTTATATAGCCGAATCAAAGCCACCGTTTAACACCATACGAACCAACAGCAAGACCTCGAACCATGAAATTACTCGAACCAACAGCTTTGTTATTTAATGTTTATCAGTGGATAAACATGTTCCCCTATTCACTCTTAACCATTCACAGTAGCTATAGATTAAGCTTATATGAATGATTTTCACTTATAATGATAACAATAGATCTAAACTACAAGTATATTCTATAAATCAACAAACGTAGATCGCAAACTTATAAAATGGAGAATCGAAATTTTATTAATTCAACTTAAACATTACAAACTTTATAAAAAAGAGAAATTACAATTTCTAACTAATATTTAACATTATAACAGTAAGAGTAAAAAGGGATGAAAAATACAAGTAAATTGGGGGTTTTTATAGCCACCCCCAAGGGCTTGCTGAGAAGCATCTTCGGATCTTCTTTAGAATATTCCATTCTGATTTCAGCCCTTGATCTTCATTCTCTCTCATCTTTGTTGAATCGGATGGTGGATATAACACTACTAGCACACGGATTGCCAACGTGGCATCCGTGTGTGCTAGTTGTGTTAGTTTTGAGGCTCTTGATTGGTGGATTAGGTAAGATGAGGTGTTTCTTCAAATCAAAATCAGCCACGTAACCACTGCTAGCCTTCTTTCTCTTCCTTAAAAATTGGGGGATTTAATTCCCCCACACGTGATTAACACGTGAGATCAAAAGCCCTAAATTTAATTGGCTTTTTACCCATCTAGGGTTTGTGTGAAACAGTAAATATTTGCAGGTTTTTGGGGTGGAAAAATGGAGAAGAAAGGTTAGCATAGATAATATCGAAAGGAGTAAATTAATGTGTGTGTGGGTGAATGATGTAAACAAGTGAAAACAGTTTATTTATTTATGACTGATTGGGTGAATATTAAATGGGATGAGGATTGTGACGTGTTGTGAGTTATAACGTGTATACACATGTTTTGACAAAAGCAAACCCTAAGCCGATTTCATGTCCATTCGTTTCTTTTCTATTTTGGGCTTGGGCCATGTTTTATTTCCATCCGAGTATTTACCTCCAATTTTTGGGCTTCAAATGGACTATCCATAAACTCCTTTTATTAACTCGAATCATTAATGGGCTTTTGAGCCCATTTACCCCATTGTGGGACCCACTTGACCAAAATCTTTTATTTAAATATTAAATCCTCTAAATTGAACTCGATTTTGGCTTCCTCGATCTTCATCTTCAAACTCGTGTCGGTTATTGCTGTTTTTAGCGAACTTGGTACCTACACACACGAAACAACAAAAACAAGCATATACAAGGCATATTTGATACATTCTATGCATAATTTCATTGTTTTATGATACAAATGATATGAGTATTTAAGCTCATATCAGCGGCACCCACTGTCACTTGATGTGCGGATGACACATCAAACTGCTCCAGCAAGGACTCATGGTCTAGCTCGTCCAAGTCTTGAGCAAGGGCCGGAGGAGTGATATGCTCGATAAATTCCGTACACTCAGACTCCGCCTCCAACCTTGTTAAACTGGAGAGATTCCATGCTAGGCGCAGGCTGTTCTCCGGTCCTTCAGGAAGTGGCTCCTCGACATGTGTTACAGGAGGAGATGGAGGTCTGTTTGATGTCGTGGGGGAAGGGTCCCTTTCTACCTCTCCCTCTTGGGCTACGGTCGATGGATCTGCCCTGTTATTGACAAATTCAAATTTTTTTTAGGCATTCTATCCTTGAATAAAAAACAACAAGACAAGGAAAGAATAAAAGACGAGAAGGTGCTTACGTGGTACCAGTTGCAGGTTCCGGGGCGGTAGGAGCTACGGAACTCACGGGGTAGCTCGCCAGACTTGTTCATCTATGTGCGATGTGGGGTTGGCCTGGGCCGTCGCAGTACCACTTCCCTCCTGGTACTGAGGATGGTCTTTCCTTAGTTTTTTGGGGGAGCATTCGAGCCCCCCGCCTCATCCCCTAGTGTCTTTGCCACCCTCCTGGTGGTCTTTCTCTTTCTGGATATGGGCTTGGGGGACCCAGAAGATTGAGTGATGTCTTCATCCTCAAGGTTGAGGAAATCCTCTTCTTCTGCATCTTCCTGGTGCGTCACGGTGCCCTCCAACAGCAACTCTCCACCATCTTCATTATGGAAATCCAGAGGGGATTTCTCGATAATAGGCTCCTCTTCATCCGATCTTTGCTCGGAAGTTTCTTCAAGTGGAATGGTTCGGTCTGCGGTCGCATCAAGAAGGGGGAGTTCATTCTCCTTCAACGGGCGGAATCCTTCAGGCACTTTCATTGGGTCGCCCTGACGCAATAGTCCGTGTAGGTTCATCTCTACGGACATTTACAATTACACGGGTCAGTAAGGTCCTAAAATGCAAATGACATTTATAACATCTATAAAGTATAAGTAAACCTACCCTGTCCACGATCCGTCAGAAAGCATGGATATAAGTTCTCCCTCCCATAATAACGGCGGCTTAATCCTACTAAGCACAGAAAATGTTCCGGAAACCCCCTATGGAATTCTGTGCGATGGGTATCTAGTATTTTCAAGTCTCTGCTGCTATAGTCTTTGGATTTGGGCGGAGAATCTTTGGGTACTCTGGTTTTAAGGACGAAAGGAGTGGGGAATACTTTCTCATCAACAAAAAAGTAATGGTCGTACCAGTTCTTAAGGGAGTCTAAAGGCTTCCTATACGTCATGGGGGCGTTCCCGAATCGTTTTTTAAACGATAGCCACCCATTCACTAGTTGGGTGGAGTAAAAGGCCCTAAACAGGTTCACGGTCGGAGTTACACCGCATGTATGGCATGTAATCTCAAATTGATTGAGTTTACACGCCCCTATGCAGTGAAGCTGGGTTATGTGGAAATCATGGTATAAAAGCAGATCTACCAGGAACTTAGATAGGGGGATACGGTAGTTGGCCGAATCAAATAGGCGCGTGTACACGCCTATCTTTCCCCTTGGTACATCCGTAATTGCCTCACCTTCACCTGGATAGGTTGGGTGTACGCTTTCGGGAATATAATACTTAGATAAAAAGTCTATGTATATATCCGCAGACATCACGTTCAGGACATCCGTGATAAGAGGGTTGTCCTTTACCATGTTTTATAAAAAGGGTTTGTAAGGCGTGATGATCTAACCTGCGGCGGAGGAAATCCGTGGAATAGAAGGCAAAAGTTTGAAGGAAGGAGCTTGGAAATAACAATGGCGGAAAGAGTGTGAACTGTGTGTGTAACAATTGCACACACCAACTCTTATATAGGGTTGCCTCGATTTCCGAGGTAACGTGGATGTTTGACACGTGTAGGCCACTACGCCTATCCAACGGATGGGATTTCTGACACTTCTGAAACGTCAGAAGGGACCCACGGGTCACTTCTTAGCAGTTTTACGTGGCTCAATGGTGGGCATTAATGGTGCACTTTTGCAGAAGTGCGACGGACCAGTTGATTACCATTAATGCATTTATTCTTGTGTCGGGATATGCGGTCTTACGTAAGACCATATTCAATGCTACATTTAATTTGTCTCGGTCGTTACGTGCGGCTGAGGTACTATTGGAATAAACATTCCTAAGACAGGCAGCCACGTGCGGCCAAAACAAAATCTTAAATGTTTATCATTCCCTAGATCTTTCTTGGTATGTCCGGAGAGCATCTTGATAGTCTAGAGGTTACGCCTACGGCTGTAACAACTAGACTAGGGGGACATGATGACGTATAGTCCCCAGCCGGGTCATGAACCCGGCCCACGGGTACTACCCGGTATCCGGCCCATCACAAATGGGTTGGAGTAATGTTATTTAAGCTTATGGGCTTAGGTGAACAGTAACCGCACACACGTGTGCGGTCCACGGCCCGGCATGACCGGTACAGGGCTAGACAGAATCATATTCTGTCTATGAATGGGATTTACCCCAAAGCAGAGGATATTCACTCTCCATAATTAGAAGATAACAATCAATCTAATTCTGGTACTTATCCTTTCCTTGGGGCCGAAGCATCAGTGACAACCCATTAGGGTTTTACTGCCTATATAAGGAACCCCCAAGGGTTCCACAAAGGTATTACGTTCTATGCACTCTCAACTCATCCGATTCCTATAAACCTTAACCGATTACTTACTCTCACGCTGGAGTCTAATCGTGGGAAACATTCCCACGGTAAGCCTAATAATAAGTGTGAAAACACTTATCCTTTTACCACTTATTTCCAATAATAACATGACCAAAACGTGTATTTTATGTCGTAAAAGTCGGAATTATGCGTGGTTTGTGTTTTTATTGTGTTTTAGGACCAAAAGATGAAAAAGGAAGAAAACACGGGCTTTCACGGGCTTTTATCAAAGAAAACGAGAAAAGACGAAGTCCAGAGATCAAGAGTGCTTAAAGAACGGATGTCCAAGACATATTCTGAAGATTTATCGAAGAAAAAGTCTAAAGATGGAAGTTTAACGAAGTCAAAGAACTCAAGTCTAAATTAAAGAAGAAAATTATTAAGACAAGTTCAAATCCCGAGACGACGTCGAGAAAAGACAAAGAATTAAATCGAGTCGAGAAGAAAATAAAGAAGAAAACACATCACACATGCACCTTCCACTTAGCCTATAAATACCCTCCTAATCACATTAGGAGTGTAGTTAGCTAGTTAATTTTTAGTTTTTCATTATTAGTTCAAAAAATGTTTAAGCACTTTCTCTCTCTAGTTTTAAATTAAGTTTTGTACTTTTGAATCTTAATCTTTTAATACAAGCAATCTTTTGATAATCTCTCATTCTTCCTTTCTTAATAATCTATGATTTGATTTAATAAGCATGTAGTGGTTGTGATTTGGTTGATTATTGTGTTAGCTTATTGAAAAATAAGTTGATTTGATAAGTTTAAGTTTTTGATAAAAAGTGATTTTTGATTTCTAGCTTATTAAGGTTTTAAAAGTTTTTAACTTTTAGCTTAATCATCTTTTTCTAAAATTCTTTTGGTTTAGCTTTTGGCAAAGTGCTTATTGGGATTTGGCTTATTTTCTTCTTAAAAAAGTTTCGGATCTTAAAGCCCTATTATTCCGGATAAGGAAATCAATTCCTTATTCCGGATAAGGTTCCTTTCAATTATTGCAGATAAGAGTATACTACATATTGCGGATAACAACATCAAGCCGTATTCCGGATAAGTAGTTTTTGCGGATAAGAAGTTGAGTAGTTTTTCCGGATAAGCCTTGAAGGTGAATTCCGGATAAGAGAAAAAAGTTTTTGCGGATAAGGGTTCGAATCAAGTTTTTCCGGATAAAAATCTTCACAACGTTTTCCGGATAGACATTCCGGATAAGAGCCAAATTTATTTTTCTGGATAAGGGTAGTTTTGCTTTATTCCGGATAAGAGCCAAGTTTATTTTTCCGGATAAGAGTTTGTACGCGTATTCCGGATAAGAGTTGTGTTTGGTTTCCCGGATAAGGAAGAGGACGTTTTTCCGGATAAGATGTTTGTTTTGCTTTCCGGATAAGGTTTCACCTAAGTATTGCGGATAAAGGTTCCATACGTTTTCTGGATAGTAGCTCCATAGTGTTTTTCCGGATAAGGTGGTGTTCTGTTTTCCGGATAAGGGAATTTTGTGTATTCCGGATAAGCTTTTGTTTGGTTATTGCGGATAAGGGATTCATAACATTTTCCGGACAAGCATTTAGTTTTCAGTTTCAGTTTTCAGTTCTCATTTTCCCGCAAATTAAGGTTAGTTCGATTTACTTCATTTTCGTTTTGTCATTTAATTATTTTATTGCTTATCTCACCATTAGAAATAGATCAAAAGCTCCCCCTTTTAGTGACCAAGAACAACAATTCCACTTTGAACCGTGATCGATTCGAGAAGATACCGAGAAAGAAACAACGACAAATATAATTGGGTATGAGCAACGCAAACAAAGATCTTTCAAAAGCTACATTTTTAATTAACTAAAAAACAGTTATTAAAATGGCGCCGCTGCCGGCTCTTTTCGTAAGGATCAACAGTTTCTTGTGAGAAAAATTGGATTTTAGGATCCGTTCTTTCGGGAACGTTATTTTCAAGTACAAAAATTTTCAAAAACCCATAAAAATATAAAATTTTCAAAAATACAAAAAAATTAAAAAACCTATAAAAACCAGAATATTTTCTCTTGCATTTTCTTTTTAGTGTATGCGTACTCGATCAACGTCTTATCCCGAGCCCGAGACTCTCGATAATTTAGACATGGCCGGTGTACACAACAACAATAATAATCCACCTTACCCCAACATGAATAATCCACCCTTACCCGACCTACGAACCATGGAGGAGCTATGACAACCTACGATGAATGGACGTGGAGGCCCGATTGCGCCGATGCAAATCACGGCTCAGGAGTTTTCGTTGAAGCATCACATGATTCAACAAGTGCAAACAAATCCATTTCGCGGATTGCCGGATGATGATGCCAACAAGCACCTCGACAAAATCATTACCATGACTCAAAGCATGAAGATGCCCGGTGTTTCTATGGATGTCCTTCGCCTTCAACTCTTTCCACACACGCTTTCTCACCATGCCGAAAAATGGTTTGACCGTCTCCCAAAGAATTCTATTCATACTTGGGACGACATGACTCAACGCTTTTTGTCGCGCTACTTCCCACCATCCATGGTCACGAGCCTTCGTAACCAAATTAGTGGATTCATGCAAGACAATGATGAATCGCTCTTTGATGCTTGGGAATGATACAATGATTTGATCGACCGTTGTCCAAATCACAACATGCTCCCTGTCACTCTCATTGATACTTTCTACAATGGTCTCACTTTTCGTGATCGTGACACGATCAACGCTGCCGCCGGTGGTACTTTTATGAAAAGGAGACCGGAGGAGTGTAGAGAGTTGATCGAAAACATGACTACTCACCACAAGAATTGGGATTCATCCGCATCCTTAAGATCTAATCCGAGAGTCAATGTTTCATCTACTTCTTCCACCACCGACATGTCCGCCATGGAACGAGCCATTATCAAAATGAGCAAAAATATGCAAATTTTGGCTAATAACCATACTCAACAAGCTAAAGCCGGTGCTATTTCTTGTGAGACATGTGGTGGTCCTCATTCTTACAATGATTGTCCTTCTACTCAAGGCAATTTTTGTGAAAACGTTAACGCGGCATACGGTACCTATCACACGGGAGGCTATCAAGCTCGTCCTCAAGGAGACCGTAACTTACTAAGCTATCGTTCAAACAACTATCTTGCACCACCCGGTTTTACTCCTCAAAACCAAAACCAACAACAAAGCTATAACCGAAATAACCAATCCCAACCTCGTGCTAACAATCAATATCAATCCCAAAGAAACCCATACCCACCTCAAGGAAATTCTCAAGCTTACCAAGATCCACCTCTCAATCAAACAACAACGTTGAATCAAGACATCGAGACGTTCATGAGGACGGATAGAGAGATGGTGACTAATCTTCAGAGTCAATTCATCAACTTGAAGGGAGACATGGCGAAACAAGGGAGCGATATTCGAGCCGAGCTAAGGAATGACATGGCAAAAAAAAGAAATGATATTCGTGCAGACATGAGAGACTCTTTCAGCACTCAAGTGGATAACATACGTGATATGATCGGGTCGCTCTTCCAAGGTAATCAACCCTCTTCTTCGGGTACTCTTCCGAGTAACACCGTTGCTAATCCACGAGGGGAGATGAAAGCAATCACCACTCGTAGTGGAAAAGGTTATACGGAACCCGAGCTTCCTACACCTCCACCCGTGATTGTGAACAAGGAACAAGAGCAACTTTCCTCACCTCCTTTGCCTTCTATCTCCATTCCCCCACCACCCGCGGTTGTGAGTGATCCTACTCCCCTAAAGCCTTCCTCTTCATCCGATATACCTTATCTTTCAAGGTTGAGGAAAGAGAAGCAAAAGAGCAAGGATGATATTCAAGTTTCAAACTTTCTCAAAATGTTTAAACAATTGAATTTTAACATCTCCTTTGCCGAGGCTCTCGCTCACATGCATAAATATGCGAAGATGTTTAAAGATCTTCTAAGTGACAAGGAGAAGCTTCTTGACTTTCTCAGACCCAACTTAATGAGAATTGTTCCGCGGTTCTCTTAAGGAAATTACCCACCAAACTTGGTGATCCGGGTCGCTTCTTGATTCCTTGCAACTTCCAGGGAGTAGAGAATTGCATGGCCCTAGCCGATCTAGGTGCAGTATAATCTTAATGCCTTTAAGTGTTTGGAAGCAATTATCTCTCCCCGAGCTAGTCCCCACCAAAATGACTTTGGAATTAGCTAACCGTACGGTTGCTTATCCAGTGGGGATAGCCGAAGACGTCTTCGTTGGCGTTGACAAATTCACCTTCCCGGCGGATTTTGTTGTCGTTGACTACGAGATGGATCCTCGTGTTCCATTAATCGTTGGACGTCCCTTCTTGAGGACCGGTCGCACTCTCATTGATGTAGCCGCGGGAGAAATAATCATGAGAGTTGGTGACGACAAAATTGTCTTCAACATGGGTAAGATTTCTAAGCAACCTTATTTATATGAGAGTGTTAATGCTATTGATGTTCTCGATGAGGCTTGCGAAGAACACTTTCATGATGCTTGCAAAAGTAATCTCTCTTCTCTACCCAATGTTGAGACCGTTGCCTCAATTGCTCCGTCATTGACTCCATTTGGAGAAAGTGACTTTCTTTTGGTTGATTTTGAAGCTAGCTTTGGTCCACTCGATCTTAAGTATGATGATTCTCCCACCAATTAGGAAGAAGACATTCTTACAATTGAGAAACTTCTCAATGAAGACCCTTTCTCTCCTCCTTCTCCTAAAGAGGTGACTTATGATGATCCATCGTTAGTTGCACCATCTATTAAGGATCCTCCTACTCTTGAGCTTAAGGACTTACCTCCTCATCTCGAGTATGTTTTCTTAGAAGGCATTGATCAACTTCCCGTTATCATTGCTAAGGACTTAAAACCCGATGAGAAAACTCGTCTCATTGAAGTTCTCAAGAAACATAAAAGAGTTATCGCTTGGAAAATCTCCGATATTCGCGGAATTGATCCTCACTTTTGCACACATAAAATTCTCATGGAGAACGACTTTAAGCCCACAATTCAAAGCCAACGAAGGGTGAATCCTAAAATCCATGACGTTATCAAAAAAGAGGTTATCAAACTTCTTGATGCGGGCATGATTTACCCTATCTCGGATTCACCATGGGTTAGTCCAGTCCATTGTGTGCCTAAGAAAGGCGGAATCACTGTTGTGCCCAATGCAAACAACGAGTTGATTCCTACACGTCTCGTTACTGGGTGGAGAGTTTGTATAGACTATCGCAAACTCAATGATGCCACGAGAAAGGATCATTTCCCTCTTACTTTTATGGACCAAATGCTTGAACATTTAGCGGGTAATGAATATTACTGCTTTCTAGATGGTTTCTCGGGTTATTTCCAAATACCCATCGATCCCTAAGATCAAGAGAAGACAATATTCACTTGTCCCTATGGCACATTTGCCTACAAAAGAATGCCTTTTGGCTTATGCAATGCCCCCGGGACTTTACAAAGGTGCATGTTGGCTATTTTCCATGACATGGTTGAGCAAACCATGGAAGTCTTCATGGATGATTTCTCGGTCTTTGGGGATTCATTCTCTTCTTGCCTTGCCAATTTAGAACGTATGCTTAAGCGGTGCGAAGACACTCGCCTTGTTCTCAATTGGGAAAAATGCCATTTTATGGTAAAAGAAGGCATTGTGCTAGGACACAAAATCTCAAAAGCCGGTCTTGAAGTGGACCGTGCTAAAGTGGATGACATAGCCAAATTACCTCCTCCTTCAACCGTGAAGGGTGTGAGATGTTTTCTTGGTCATGCGGGCTTCTACCGTCGATTTATCAAAGATTTTTCTAAAATCGCTCACCCGATGACCCACCTCTTGGAAAAAGATACTCCTTTTATCTTTTCCAAAGAGTGTATTGAAGCTTTCAACCTTCTTAAGGATAAGCTAACTAAGGCACCGGTCTTGGTTACCCCTAATTGGGAGCTACCTTTTGAGTTGATGTGCGATGCTAGCGACTTTGCTATTGAAGCGGTTTTGGGCCAAAGAGTGAATAAACACTTCCAACCAATCTATTATGCTAGCAAGACAATGAAGGGGGCTCAATTGCATTATACGATAACCGAAAAAGAGCTTTTAGCTGTTGTCTATGCTTTTGAAAAATTTCACCCCTATCTTGTTTTATCCACCACAATCGTATACACGGACCATTCCGCGTTGAAGTACTTGATGACTAAGCAAGACTCTAAGCCAAGACTTCTTCATTGGGTTTTACTCCTTCAAGAATTTAACATTGAAATTCGTGACAAAAAGGGAGCTGAAAACCTAGCCTCGGATCATCTAAGTAGACTTGAGGATTGATAGGTGTGTAAACACCCATCCTTTTACCACTTAATTCGGGCTAAAACGAGACCAAAACACGTATTTAATATCATTTGTTTGGAATTATGCGTGGTTTTTGTGTTTATTGTATTTTCAGAGCCAACCGGATGAATACTGAAGAAAACATGGGATTGCACGGGTTTTACTGAAGAAAAAGACTCAAGATAAAGTCTATTGTCCAAGAGATGCAAAAGATTTGAAGTCACTGGGCCTATTCGAAGATTTATCGAAGAAAAGGACCAAAGATGGAAGATTTATATAAGTCGAAGAAACTCAAGTCTATTAAACGAAGAAATTAAAAGACGAGTTGAATTTAATCGACGACAAATCCCGAATCAGAATCAAAAACGGAAACTTTTCTGAAAAGACGAAAAGACAAGAAGAACGGAAGAAAGCCCACTCACCAACCAAAAGACAAGGCTATAAATAGCCCTCCCCTCACACATTTACTAGTTTTTTTTTAGTTTTTTTAGTTTCTTCTTCTCCCCCATTTTCGTTCTCTCTGTTCCGTTTCATCACCATCTCCACTAGGGTGATTGGTGATTTTAATCTTTGTTTTCTAAATCTTGTTATTTTAATTCTTGTTTGATCTTGTTAAAACATTAATCATTCAATACAAAGTCTTGTTTAATCTTTCAATTTTATCTTGTTCATCATCATCTTTACCTTCAAGTTTTTAAGTTTTTATTTTCTTGATTTGATCTTCAAAAGTTGTTGGGATTTGTGTTTTTATTGATAGAATTAGTAGTTTATGATTAGTAAATGCTTTGTGATTGATTTATTTTAGTTTTTGGTGAAAAACTTGGTGAATTTTGGATTAAAAATAGTCTCCGTGTTCTTCGTTATCTGCTACTGTTTCTGGGTTTCCAGAAGTTCCGAATCAAGTTACTTCATTCGGAAGTCTAAAAACTTCCGAACCAACCCTTCATCCGTAAAGTTCCGAATCAACCAAGCTAAGTTCCGAACCAACCATTTCATTCGGAAGTCCATAAGTTCCGAACCAAACACCTTCATTCGGAAGGTTCCGAACCAACCAGTAAGTTCCGGATCAAGACAATACTTCCGAACCGAACCTTCATTCGGAAGGTTCCGAACCAAGAGACTTCCGAACCAAACCTTCATTCGGAAAGTTCCGAACCAAGCCAGTAAGTTCCGAATGAGAAAGTTCCGGATGAATGAACAGTAACTTCCGGATGAGTTGTCTTTGAGTAAGTTCCGAATCAAAGGTTAAAGTTCCGAATCAATTTTTCTTTTAGGTTACTGTTTGTTTGCTTTACTGTTCCTTTATGCTTATTGAACTTTAATTTCAATTTTAATTTTAATCTTAATTTTAATCTTAAGTTTAATACAAGTCTTTGTTAATCATAATTAAAGTAATTGTCTTTGATTTAAATTTTCATTTCCACTTCTTATTAGACTAGAAAACCAAACCCCTTTTCTTCAGTAACCAAGAACAATCATTCCACTTAAGACCTAGATCAATTCGAGAGGATATCGAGAGTAAAATCTGAACCCATTGCAAATGCATGTATCAAATGGCGCCGCTGCCGGCTCTTCTCGTTAAGATCAAAAGTTTTTTGTGAGAACTTGGATTTTGGGATCCGTTCCCCGTGAACGTTACTTTTTCATAAAAATATTCAAAAACACTAAAAAATATAAAATTTTCAAAAATCCTAAAAATTAAAAAACAATAAAAACCAAAAATATTTTTGCTTTGTTTTTCTTTGTTCGTTCTTTTGCAGGTGTATGCGCACTCGATCCACGTCTTATCAAGAGCCCGAGCCTCTCGATAACTTAGACATGGCTGGTGTACAAAACAACAATAACATACCACCTCCGAACAACAATAATAACAACAACAACCCGCCTTTCAACAACATGAACAATAACAACAACAATGAGCCCCTTCCGGATAATCGCCCGATGATTGAATTGCTGCAAGCTCATGTCGATGGCAATACGGATCCAATTGTTATACCACCAATTGCCGCCAACAATTTCGAGCTAAAGTCAGGTTTTATCCAGATGGTCTCTGCTCAACCATTCTTGGGACGAACCATTGATGATCCACACGACCACATCAAGAGATTTCTACAACTCACCAACACGGTCAAGTTCAATGGTGTTCCACAAGAGGTTATAAGATTACAACTTTTTCCCTTTTCTTTAGAGGGACAAGCCCGGCATTGGCTTGCTAAGGAACCGCCACAGAGTATTCTCTCGTGGACGGATTTAGAAACAAAGTTTATTAACTACTTTTTTCCACCCTCTCGTACTACCGCTTTGCGGAATGAGATCATAAATTTTGAACAAAAGTACGATGAGTCATTCAGTGAATCTTGGGATCGCTTTAAAGATCTTTTAAGAAAATGCCCACAACATGGTTTTACCAAAGTACATCAAATCAATACTTTTTACAATGGTTTAAGCATGAGTGACCAAGATTCACTGAACAGTGCCTCGGGGGGTAATTTATTGGCTAAGACTTCCAATGCTGCTTGGGACATCATTGAGAATAAATCTCGTGTGCAAACCAAGAGTGTTCGGACCAATGTTGCTAGTGCTAGCACTAATGACAGTGACAAGCGACTTGACAAAATCACCACGCTTCTTGAATCGCTTGTCACCCACACCGTCAGCAACAACAACAGCAACAACGCCAAACACGCTCAAGTGAACGCTGTCAGCCAACCTTGTGAGATATGCGGTGGTCCTCACTCTTACACAACTTGTACCGCCACCCAAGATTACCCTGCTGAGAATGTGAATGCGGCATATGGCACCTACCAACAACCTGCTTATCAAGCTAGACCTCAAGGTGACCGTAACTTGCTTAGCTATCGATCAAACAACTATCTTTCACCACCTGGCTTTCCTCCTACCAACCCAAACCAACAACAAAACCCTAACCTCCCTCCTCAACAACAACAACAACCTCGACAACCATACATCCCACCTCATAAGCAACAACAACCACCTCAACGTAACAATCAAGTCTACCAACAACCTGCTTACCAACCACCTGCATACAATGCTCCTCCCAACCAAGACACCACTGCATTACACCAAGAGGTCGCCACCTACATGAGGACCAATGATGTGATTGTGGGAAATCTCCAAGAGGAAGTGCGCAATTTGAAAGCAGACTTGGTCAAGCAAGGAAATGATTTGAGAGTCGATATGAGAAATACGTTGGATAGCCAAACAAATGACCTGAGGAACATGATGGCTAGTTTCTTCCAAGGTAATCAACCCTCTTCTTCGGGTACTCTTCCGAGTAACACCGTTGCGAACCCAAGAGGGGAGATGAAAGCAATCACTACTCGAAGTGGTAAAGGTACCAAGGAACCCGAGCTTCCTATACCTCCACCGGTGGTTGTGACTAAGGAGAACGAGTCGCCTGCTCCTATTCCTCCTCCTTCTCCTTCCCCAATTTCTCTACCTCTTCTTTCTACCCCTCCTCCATCCGTGTTTGTGAGTGATCCTATTCCCCTAAAGCCTTCCTCTTCTTCCAATATACCTTATCCTTCAAGGTTGAGGAAAGAGAATCAAAAGAGCAAGGATGATATTCAGGTTTCGAATTTCCTTAAAATGTTCAAACAACTGAATTTCAATATCTCCTTCGCTGAGGCTCTCGCTCACATGCCCAAATACGCCAAAATGTTTAAAGATCTTCTGAGCGACAAGGAAAAGCTCCTCGATCTCGCCAACACCCAACTTAATGAGAACTGCTCTGCAGTACTCTTAAGGAAATTGCCAATCAAGCTTGGTGATCCGGGTCGTTTTCTTATCCCTTGCAATTTCCCGGGAGTAGAGAATTGCATGGCCCTAGCCGATCTAGGTGCCAGTATTAATCTCATGCCTCTAAGTGTTTGGAAGCAATTATCTCTCCCAGAGCTAGTCCCCACCAAAATGACTTTGGAATTAGCTAACCGTACGGTTGCTTATCCAGTGGGGATAGCCGAAGACGTCATTGTAGGAGTCGACAAATTCACCTTCCCTGCTGATTTTGTTGTCGTCGACTACGAGATGGACCCCCGTGTGCCACTCATTGTTGGTCGTCCATTCTTGAGGACCGGTCGCACTCTCATTGATGTTGAAGACGGTGAGCTTATCATGAGAGTGGGTGACGATAAAGTAGTCTTCAACATGGGAAAGTTATCTAAACAACCTTCTTCTTACGAGAATGTTAATTGTATTGACGTTCTTGATGAGGCTTGTGAAGAACACTTCAAGGATGCTTGTAAAAACATTCCTACCTCTCTTCCCAATGTTGAGACCATTTCCTCTATCGACTCATCACTATCTCTATTTGGAGAAAGTGATTTCCTTTGGAAAGATTTGGAAGCCACCTTGGAAGATGTGAAGCAAGACAATGACGATTCTACTGCCACTTGGGATGACGATCTCAGTTTCATTGCAAACCTCCTCAGAGAAGACAATCCTTCCCCTCCATCTCCCACTGTTATTGCTATCGAGACTCCGACTTCGAATACGCCTCCCGTCGACAATCCTCCGGATTTGGAACTTAAGGAGTTGCCACCCTATCTTGAGTATGTATTCCTCGAAGAAGAGAAGAAGTCGCCAATCATCATTGCTAAGGATTTGAAGGATGAAGAGAAAGCCCGACTTGTCGCCGTGTTGAAAGATCATAAAAAGGCTATCGCTTGGAAGATTTCCGATATTCGTGGAATTGATCCTCACTTCTGCACACACAAAATTCTCATGGAGGACGACTTCAAGCCCACTATTCAAAGCCAACGAAGGGTGAATCCAAAAATCCATGAAGTCATCAAAACAGAGGTTATCAAACTTCTTGATGCGGGTATGATTTACCCTATTTCGGATTCACCGTGGGTTAGTCCAATCCATTGTGTGCCCAAGAAGGGCGGAATAACCGTTGTTCCCAATGAACACAACGAGCTGATTCCCACTCGCCTCGTTACTGGGTGGAGAGTTTGTATAGACTACCGCAAACTCAATGATGCCACGAGAAAGGATCATTTCCCTCTACCTTTTATGGACCAAATGCTTGAACGATTAGCCGGTAATGAATATTACTGCTTTCTTGATGGTTTCTCGGGTTATTTTCAAATACCCATCGATCCCCAAGATCAAGAGAAGACTACATTCACTTGTCCCTATGGCATTTTCGCTTACAAAAGAATGCCTTTTGGCTTATGTAATGCGCCCGGGACTTTCCAAAGGTGCATGTTAGCTATCTTCCATGACATGGTTGAACAAACCATGGAAGTCTTCATGGATGATTTCTCGGTCTTCGGGGATTCCTTCTCTGCTTGCCTTGCCAATTTAGAACGTATGCTAAAGCGGTGCGAAGACACTCGCCTTGTTCTAAATTGGGAAAAATGCCATTTTATGGTAAAAGAAGGCGTCGTGCTTGGACATAAGATCTCGAAAGCCGGTCTTGAAGTAGACCGTGCTAAAGTCGATGTTATCGCAAAGTTGCCCCCACCTTCAACCGTGAAGGGTGTGAGAAGTTTCTTGGGTCATGCGGGCTTCTACCGTCGATTCATCAAAGATTTTTCTCAAATCGCTCGCCCGATGACCCACCTCTTGGAAAAAGATACTCCTTTTATCTTTTCCAAAGAGTGCCTTGAAGCCTTCAACTCGCTTAAGGATAAGCTAACTAAGGCACCCGTCTTGGTTACCCCTAATTGGGAGCTACCCTTTGAGTTGATGTGCGATGCTAGTGATTTTGCTATTGGAGCGGTTCTTGGACAAAGAGTGAACAAACACTTCCAACCGATCCATTACGCTAGCAAGACTATGACAGGGGCACAATTGCATTATACGACAACCGAAAAAGAGCTTTTAGCTGTTGTCTATGCTTTTGAAAAATTTCGCCCCTATCTTGTCCTTTCTACCACCATTGTGTATACCGATCATTCCGCGCTGAAGTACTTGTTAACAAAGCAAGATTCCAAACCAAGACTTCTTCACTGGGTTTTGCTGCTCCAGGAATTTAAAATCGAAATTCGCGATAAAAAAGGAGCAGAAAACCTAGCCGCGGACCATCTTAGCAGACTTGAGGATCCTTACCAAGGGGATCATCCGACCAAAGAAATCAATGATTCTTTTCCCTTGGAGACCTTAATGTCTATAAACTCGAAGCCGAATGAAACCCCGTGGTTTGCGGACTTTGCAAACTACTTGGCGGGTGGAATTCTCAAGGAAGGGTGGACGTCCCAACAAAAGAAAAAGTTCTTCACCGACATTAAGACTTACTTTTGGGACGACCCTTACCTATTCAAACAATTTGCTGACCTGATTATTCGCCGATGTGTTGATGGACCGGCAGCGTCTGAAATCCTTAATGCTTGCCACAAAGGACCCACCGGTGGTCACTTTGGTCCCAACTACACCGCTAAAAAAGTGTTTGATTCCGGATTTTATTGGCCCTCCATATACCGTGACGCTCACGATATGGTCAAACGATGTGATGTTTGCCAAAAGCAAGGCAAAATCACACATAAAGACGAGATGCCTCAGAATTTCATTCAAGAGTGTGAAATTTTTGATGTTTGGGGTATCGACTTTATGGGGCCATTCCCTTCGTCTAAAGGAAACAAATACATCCTTGTAGCCGTTGACTACGTTTCAAAGTGGGTTGAAGCCAAAGCTTTGCCTACTAATGACGCAAGGGTGGTTTGTAACTTTTTGAAAGCTCTTTTCGCTAGATTCGGTGTGCCTCGCGCCATTATTAGTGATCGTGGGACTCATTTCTGCAATGACCAATTTGCTCGAGTCATGGCTAAGTACGGTGTAAACCATCGTCTTTCCACAGCCTACCACCCACAAACTAATGGCCAGGCTGAAATATCCAACCGAGGGCTGAAGCGAATTCTTGAAAGGACCGTGGGAGAGCATCGTGTCTCATGGGCTGATAAACTTGATGATGCTTTGTGGACTTTCCGTACTGCTTAAAAGACCCCGATCGGATGTACGCCTTATCATCTTGTGTACGGGAAAGCGTGCCACCTCCCCATTGAGTTGGAGCACAAGGCTTATTGGGCCTTGAAGTGGGCTAATTTTGATATAAACAAAGCCGGTGACCTACGCAAGATCCAACTCAATGAGCTGAATGAACTCCGTAATGAGGCTTATGAAAATTCTTTGATCTATAAGGAAAGAACTAAGCTCATTCACGACTCCAAGATCAAAAACCGAGAGTTCCATGTTGGAGACAAGGTCTTACTTTTTAACTCTCGGTTGAAAATCTTCTCGGGAAAGCTCAAATCTCGTTGGTCCGGCCCATTCACCATTGCCCAAAATTTTCCATATGGTACTCTCGAGCTCGCTCAACCTGATGGACCAAATTTTAAGGTGAATGGCCAACGAGTGAAGTTGTACTTTGGTGAGGACACCTCTCAGGAGGTGATTCCATCCCTCACCACGTTCCCCATGAACTAATTTTGGGTCGAGTCAGGCTCGTGACTCGGTTATAAAAAACAAGCGCTCCTCGGGAGGCAGCCCGAGTATCTATCCTTTTATATTTTAATCCCCTAAGTGTAAGGGGGGACTTCTATATGTGTTTGTCTTTGTATAGTGTGATTACAGGGATAAGTGCACTCTTGGAATCTTTGAAGAACCGTGCTCCCGTGTTTATCCGAAATCCGGTTCTATCTCTCAACTATCGTGATTCAATTTTCTTCCTACTCACATTTGAAATTGATCACTTTAGTCGTCTCTTCCTTAGCTTGAGTTAACCAACGTGCACAATGTCATAAGTGTAGGGGAAACTTTTCCCACATGCTTAAACATTGAGGACAATGTTTATCTTAAGTGTAGGGGGGACTTCTATCGAAGTTTTAAGTGGACTTTTCCATGAAAATGCCTTCAATTAACCGGAAAATCCTATTTTTCAAATTTTTTATTAACTTTGGCCATTTAGTTGTAATTTTTAAATTTTTATCGTTGCTTTCATATGTATATATTCCGCAATAAAGTCAAAAATATTAATAAAGAGGTGTAGCTAGTTTAGAAGTTTTTGACATATTAGGCCCGTTGCGTTTATTTTGACTCAACCCGAATAGACTTATCCAAGCTTATTCTAGCTAGTATCCTTAACCATGTAGACCTTAATTGGTTTATTAGGCTAAGTATCCACGAGTCTCATTACTTGAGATTTTAAATTGTGGAGGACGAGAAATGATAGAGTCAATTATAAGTCGGTATTCTTGCGCAAGCTCACTTGGTGTAATTATTTGCCTATTCTCCCATCACTTGCTAATAAATTATCTGCAATAAGTAAGGTCGTACGATTTGAAAAGTTACTTAGCTTCTAGCCCAAGATCGTTTAAAAGTTGCTCGGTAATGATAAGAGTTCATAGCCAAGGCATAACTTATGAAGCGGGGCGTGAAGATTGGCGAGTCCGAAAAGGCCCTAACAAGGCATGAGGATTCAATTTTATTGCTGAAGATCCAAAGTGATGTGAAAAGCATTATTCCTAAAGTCAATATGAAGGATCAAGACTCACGACGAAAAGCAATCAACTCCCATAAAGATCATGGAGAAGTCTATCCGAAAAGACCCTAACAAGGTATGAGGATAAATAGATCCAAGTCCGAAAAGGAGGCGGATCGTTGTATCTCAAAATCCCAATTAGAGATTGAAGAAATAATCATGAAGTCGTGGTCAACAAAGTTGGAGTACCCCTCAAAAGTCTCCAAGCGAAGAAACTCTATTATGATGAGAAGACCATTATCTCAAGAACGTCTCTCGAAGATATGAAGTATGAAGTACATGCCAAATATCGGCCCGAGAAAGGTCTCAAATCGTGAACCAAGTTATGCCAAGATATGAACTTTTTGATATCCCGAGAAGCAGTTTTAAGAGATTTTGTCCTTTAGCTAACTATTGATCAAATCGTCCTACTTTGCTTTCAGCCCTAATAAACTATCGAAATAAGTCCAAAAATGCATCTTCATGATCATTCTAAGACAAAAATAAAATATAAGAGATACACCTAGGAATAAGGGAGTTTAAGCATTTAATTAAGCCATGTGTGTAAGTGTTTGAATTGCTAACTTATAATAACAATGATCTCGTTTTTAAGCTTAGTTTGGGGAACGTGAAACTTAAGGGTGATAAATCTTCGCAGCACCAAAGCCCTAATGTAAGTCATCGATTTCTTTGCAAGTTATTTCCATATAGCTATTTTCAAGTGAAAATGGTTTTCTATCCTTTTGTTTCCTTCAAAGTCTTAATTCCCTTTAGTACTTTAATTTTTGTTTAGTAGTATTTTAAATAAGGCCAAGGTTGATTAATTATGAGAAAAGTGTAAACTTGCTTTATCACTAAGCATTGCATGAGGGCATGGCAATGGTTAAGTGTAGGGGATTTGATAGGTGTGTAAACACCCATCCTTTTACCACTTAATTCGGGCTAAAACGAGACCAAAACACGTATTTAATATCATTTATTTGGAATTATGCGTGGTTTTTGTGTTTATTGTATTTTCAGAGCCAACCGGATGAATACTGAAGAAAACATGGGATTGCACGGGTTTTACTGAAGAAAAAGACTCAAGATAAAGTCTATTGTCCAAGAGATGCAAAAGATTTGAAGTCACTGGGCCTATTCGAAGATTTATCGAAGAAAAGGACCAAAGATGGAAGATTTATATAAGTCGAAGAAACTCAAGTCTATTAAACGAAGAAATTAAAAGACGAGTTGAATTTAATCGACGACAAATCCCGAATCAGAATCAAAAACGGAAACTTTTCTGAAAAGACGAAAAGACAAGAAGAACGGAAGAAAGCCCACTCACCAACCAAAAGACAAGGCTATAAATAGCCCTCCCCTCACACATTTACTAGTTTTTTTTAGTTTTTTTACTTTCTTCTTCTCCCCCATTTTCGTTCTCTCTGTTCCGTTTCATCACCATCTCCACTAGGGTGATTGGTGATTTTAATCTTTGTTTTCTAAATCTTGTTATTTTAATTCTTGTTTGATCTTGTTAAAACATTAATCATTCAATACAAAGTCTTGTTTAATCTTTCAATTTTATCTTGTTCATCATCATCTTTACCTTCAAGTTTTTAAGTTTTTATTTTCTTGATTTGATCTTCAAAAGTTGTTGGGATTTGTGTTTTTATTGATAGAATTAGTAGTTTATGATTAGTAAATGCTTTGTGATTGATTTATTTTAGTTTTTGGTGAAAAACTTGGTGAATTTTGGATTAAAAATAGTCTCCGTGTTCTTCGTTATCTGCTACTGTTTCTGGGTTTCCAGAAGTTCCGAATCAAGTTACTTCATTCGGAAGTCTAAAAACTTCCGAACCAACCCTTCATCCGTAAAGTTCCGAATCAACCAAGCTAAGTTCCGAACCAACCATTTCATTCGGAAGTCCATAAGTTCCGAACCAAACACCTTCATTCGGAAGGTTCCGAACCAACCAGTAAGTTCCGGATCAAGACAATACTTCCGAACCGAACCTTCATTCGGAAGGTTCCGAACCAAGAGACTTCCGAACCAAACCTTCATTCGGAAAGTTCCGAACCAAGCCAGTAAGTTCCGAATGAGAAAGTTCCGGATGAATGAACAGTAACTTCCGGATGAGTTGTCTTTGAGTAAGTTCCGAATCAAAGGTTAAAGTTCCGAATCAATTTTTCTTTTAGGTTACTGTTTGTTTGCTTTACTGTTCCTTTATGCTTATTGAACTTTAATTTCAATTTTAATTTTAATCTTAATTTTAATCTTAAGTTTAATACAAGTCTTTGTTAATCATAATTAAAGTAATTGTCTTTGATTTAAATTTTCATTTCTACTTCTTATTAGACTAGAAAACCAAACCCCTTTTCTTCAGTAACCAAGAACAATCATTCCACTTAAGACCTAGATCAATTCGAGAGGATATCGAGAGTAAAATCTGAACCCATTGCAAATGCATGTATCAAGGATCCATATCAAGGGGATCATCCGAACAAAGAGATCAATGACTCTTTTCCCCTTGAGACCTTAATGTCTATAAATCTCAATCTTGATGACACCCCGTGGTTTGCGGACATAGCAAACTACTTAGCGGGTGGTGTTCTCATCAAAGGGTTAACATCCCAACAAAAGAAAAAATTCTTAAACGATGTTAAGACTTACTTTTGGGATGACCCTTTTCTCTTCAAACAATGCGCTGACATGATTATTCGCCGATGTGTTGACGGACCGGCAACTTTAGACATTCTCGAGGCTTGCCACAAAGGACCCACCGGTGGTCACTTTGGTCCCAACTTCACCGCTAAAAAAGTGTTTGATTCGGGATTCTATTGGCCCACCATTTATCGTGATGCTCACGAAATGGTTAAACATTGTGATGCTTGCCAAATACAAGGCAAGATCACACATAAAGATGAGATGCCTCAAAATTTCATACAAGAATGTGAAATTTTTGATGTATGGGGAATCAACTTTATGGGGCCATTCCCTTCTTCTAAAGGAAACAAGTACATCCTCGTCGCTGTTGACTACGTTTCTAAATGGGTTGAAGCCAAGGCTCTCCCTACGAACGATGCGAGGGTGGTTGTGAACTTTTTGAAGCAATTATTTGCTCGATTCGGTGTTCCTCGTGCTATCATCAGTGACCGCGGGACTCATTTTTGCAATGATCAATTTGCAAGAGTCATGGATAAGTATGGTGTCAATCACCGTCTTTCCACCACTTATCATCCTCAAACCAACGGTCAAGCCGAGATATCTAATCGTGGATTGAAGCGAATTTTGGAACGTACTGTGGGAGAGCATCGTGCCTCCTGGGCCGATAAACTTGATGATGCTCTGTGGGCTTTCCGTACCGCTTATAAGATCCCGATTGGTTGTACACCTTATCGTCTTGTGTACGGGAAAGCATGCCACCTCCCTATCGAGCTGGAACATAAGGCATACTGGGCCTTGAAGTGGGCTAACTTCGACATCAACAAAGCCGATGATCTTCGCAAGATTCAACTCAACGAGCTACATGAACTGAGGAATTAAGCTTACGAGAACTCATTGATCTACAAGGAGAAGACCAAGATCATCCACGATGCCAAAATTAAGAACCGAGAGTTCCACGTTGGAGATCAAGTCTTACTTTTTAACTCTCGGTTGAAGATCTTCGCGGGCAAGTTGAAGAGCCGCTGGTCTGGTCCATTCACCGTCGCTAAAGTCTTTCCCTATGGCACCATTGAGCTTTCTCAGCCAAATGGGCCCAACTTTAAGGTGAATGGCCAGCGTTTGAAGTTGTACTTTGGTGAGGACATCTCTCATGAGTTGATTCCATCCCTCACCATGTTTCCCATGAACTAGTTTCGGGACCGAGTCAGGCTCGTGACTCGGTGAACAAAAACAAGCGCTCCTCGGGAGGCAACCCGTGTATCTACCCTTGCCCGTTTTTACCCTAAGTGTAGGGGGAGCTTGTAGGTGTTTGTTGTTTTGTTTCTTATGATGTGCAAGGATTCGATCTTTCAAATGAAGCACTTTTTATGACTTTTGACGAACCGTGATCCCGTGTTCCCATCTTCCCGGTTCTATACTAAACTATCGTGATTGAATATTTCATATCTTATATGTTCACATTGAAATCACTGTAGTTGTCGTTTCCTTAGCAAGATTTAAACAAAGTGCACAATGTCCTAAGTGTAGGGGAGTTTACTCCCACATGCTTCAACATTGAGGACAATGTTTATCTCAAGTGTAGGGGGGACTTCTATCGAAGTAAGTGGTCTTTTCCATGAATTTGTCCTCATTTTAACCGGAAAATTTGATTTTTCGACATTTTTAAAAATTTTTAATCTATTTTGGCCTAGTTGTGTAGTTGTATTTTCCTTTGATATGGTTATTTTCTTTTCTTTCTTTTCTTGCTAGAATAAATTTGCAATAAAGTGGTTTTAAATTTTTCAAAGTCGTGAATATTTGGACTCAATCCGAGTTTACTTATCTAAGTTTACTCTAGCTAGTATCCTTAACGTGTTTAAGTCAAGTTTTGCTAGGGTTTTATATAGGGAGCTTTAAAACACGAGAGTCTTAACTCTCACGGGTTAAGAACAAGAACTTTTCGCAAGTTCCTATAATTGATCCTAGAGAGTCGTTTATCAAGGGAACTTTAAAATGCAATTTCTAAACTTGAAAGAGTCTAAGAATTTGCAAGATCCTATAGATGACTCGAAAACCCAAAAACTTTTATTTAATTGGCTAAGTATCCACGAGTCTCATTCCTTGAGATTTTAAACTGTGGAGGACGAGAGATGATAGAGTCAATTATAATTTTGGTATTCTTTCGTGAATTTATGTGAGTTGATTATAAGCCTATTCTCCCATCGCTTGCTAATAAATTTATCTGCAATAAATAAGGTTGTACGATTTGAAAAGTTACTTAGCTTCTAGCCCAAGATCGTTTAAAAGTTGCTCGGTATTAATTAGAGTTCATAGCCAAGGCATAACTTATTGAAGCGGGATGCGAAGATTGGCAAGTCCGAAAAGGCCCTAACAAGGCATGAGGGCTACATTTTGTTGCTAAAGATCCAAAAGTGATGTGAAGAATCATTTATCGAAAATTAATATGAAGGATCGAGACACACGACGAAAAGCAAAAACTCCCCAAAAGATCATGGAGAAGTCTATCCGAAAAGGCCCTAACAAGGTATGAGGATAAATAGATCCAAGTCCTAAAAGGAGGCGGATCGATGTATATCAAAGTCCAAAATAAAGATTGGAGAAAAATGAAGAAGTCGTGGTCCTAATACGAGGAATCTCTCAAAACTTCAAGTGAAGAAATTCCTATCATGAAGAGAAGACCATAATTTCAAGAACGTCTCTCAAAGATTTGAAGTATGAAGTCGCTGCCAAATATCGGTCCGAGAAAGGTCTCAAATCGTGAAGCGAGTTATGCCAAGATATGAACTTTATGAGGTCCCGAGAAGCAGTTTTAAAAGATTTTGTCCTTTAGCTAACTATTGATTAAATCGGCTACTTAATTTTCGGCCTAAATAACTATCGGAATAAGTCAAACAATGCATCCTCGAGATCATTCAAGACAAAAATAAAATATAAGAGATACACCTAGGAATAATGGAGTCTAAGTGAATAATTGGGTCACATGAGTTCGTGTTAGTTTGCTAACTTATAATAACAATGATCTCGTTTTTAAGCTTGGTATGGGGAACGTTAAACTTAAGAATGATGAAAATTCATGACAACCTAAAACCCCAATGTAAGTCTTTGATTTCTAACTTATTTTGTTCTTTTAGTTTTCTTAGTGTTTAGTATTTAATAAAGGCCAAGGTGGGTTATGTAGAATATTGATAATCAATGAATCTATGAAGGGGTTTGTTAATTTCTAGAGAGAGAAAGTTAGAGAGAGAAAGTGAGAGAAAACTATGTGAATTTTATTAAGTGGAAACAAAGAAATGATAACAACCAACCCCTTTCCATGGTGGAAAGGGGTATTTATAGTTCCAAGTCATAAGTGGACTTGGGCCGGTCCATGACAAGCCCATGGACTGGTTCTTACTTAAGTTAATAAGCAAATAATAACTAATTACTAACTACGAGCTATTACAACATAAATCATATTGTGGAGTGACCGATACTTCTAATATACGTTAAAACGTATTTCTAACAATCTCACAAGTAAGAACCTAAGGTACAAAACTTTTGATTTCAATATCACAAGTACTTTAGGTGATTTTCAATGATTTCTCATGGTGGCAATTCCTTCCCAAAACACGCTTAATTCACGACGGATGTGGTGACAAAAGGGTGGTAGGAATAGGTTAAGTCCAATGATTCATCAGAGCCGATGAAATCTTCCCAAGGACAATTCCCTAGATAGAATTAGAAGTCCTAGGAAAGATGGAGAAAGAATGTGAACGTAGCTGAATGCCGACCAAGTACTTAAGCTAGCACTGGAACAATCACAACAAGGTGCTAGTGATGACGTATTGGTAAGCATTGAAGGGGTTGAAGAATGAAAAAGAAATGTAAAGATAAAGGGTGTAAAGAAAGAAGCCCTCCTTACAACTTTAGGCAGAAACCGGGTCAATACATATGCTATTGAGGTCATTTTTGTTAATGATTCTCGGTATTGAAGAAAGACATCATGGACCCAGTGATGCAATGCACAACCCTTCCCCAGCTAACTCAAATATCTCTTAAAAGGTATTTGTTTTAATCACACGGAGATCAACACGTTATCTATTGGTTTATTCACTCCGAATAAACTGGTATTGAAAAGGTGGCACTCCTCTCCAGCCATCGCTCACTAAATCAAAACGCACAATCGAGTCTAGAGCCAAGAGATCATCAAAAGTCTCATTAGGACACTTTCCATTTATTCCTTGCTTTCTCACACACTGTGAAAAGTAAGAGATTTTCATGAGTCCTATGCAGTATTCCTGTAATATTGCCAGAACATCCGAGTAATACGCAAGTATTACAATGAAGATGGAAATCCTGCTTGAGCCAACATCAAACAAGCTCATGGTAGGTTACACGTGCGGTTCTTTTAGAACCAATCTTGTGAAAAACTGGAAGGTAACAGTGGTTTAATTCTTAATTGAACTTAAACTCGTTCCAGGCCTCTTCGCATTATTATATGATCTTGCCAGAACACTCAGAGTGACTCTTTATTGACCACAGTGACGAGTGGAAATCCTTCTAGTGTCAACATCAAACAGCACTTGGTAGGTAACGTGCAAGATTCTTTATGAATCGAGCTCGTGACAACTGGAAAGCAACGATGGTGAAAATCTTAATTGAAATTCACTTGTTCCAGGTTTCATGAATTGACGGCTTTTAATCACAAGGATAATTTATCCAAGTGATTCACTCTTTATGTTCGCAGTCAGCTTTGGATGGTCGAATAAAGAGAACGGGTTTACCCGCGAAATCCTGTCAGGAAGTTACTTAATTGAAACTATCCGTCACGGGTACGATATCTAATATCGTCCAACGGTCTTCACCGACCGGAGGTAAAATGCTACCGAATTAGAATAAAATGTTCAAAGCCATTTTATTCGTGTCGTTGCTGTGTACCTGCGAAAGACGGTGGCGTTGCTGAGTACCTGTTGAAGACGGTGGCGTTGCTGTGTACCAGTGAAGACGGTGGTGTTGCGGTGTACCTGTAAAAGTCGTTCCCACATGCTTATGTCTTTTGCAACAAAAATTCAAGAAAGTACAAGATGAAGTCTTCCGCTGTATCAAACTCTGAAGCTTTCAAGAATCCAACAAAAAGACGTAAGTGTGTGGAACATGAAGTCACGAGGAGGCAAAGTTCACAAGAAAGGCAAAGATCGCACGTGAAAGGCCAAAGAACAATGCTCTCAAGTCAAAGCCAAAAAGATCAAACCAACATATTCACAACAAAAGAAAGAAAAGAAGAAAGGACTACGAGCTAAAGAACGAAGACTTAGTATAGTATGCTAGGTTTAGAACTTTGTAACGTGGAGTGACCTCCCTTAGGGGGAGATTGTTAGAAATACGTTTTAACGTATATTAGAAGTATCGGTCACTCCACAATATGATTTATGTTGTAATAGCTCGTAGTTAGTAATTAGTTATTATTTGCTTATTAAAAGTTTTGTACCTTAGGTGTTTTGTTCATCAAAAACGCTCCCCCTTAACACGTGCTTTACACATATTAAGTTGGATAATCTTTAAGTCTTTTTCATCTTTTAGCCAAGTATCACTTACGTCTCCTTAATCCCATTTTCTCCCCTTATCCAAAATGTTAACCATTAATATTTGGGATATTGAATGGATTAACCGGTCTTTGGGTAAAAATGAAATTAATGTTTGGCCATAGAACAAATGATTGCTCCCCCTTAAGTTAATAAGGGGTAGTTGTAGTGCTTTAGTATGATATATTTTGAAAGATTTTGAATCTCGTGAGAAATTCTTGAAAAATTATCATACCTTAACACTACAACAAGCCATTAAAGCACATTATTCACAAATATACATATTCACAAATAATACCAATGTAGAGTGACCTGAAATGTACGACCCTTCAGATGGATCGTTGCAGTGTCCTGTAGTGCACTCCATATGGTCTACCACCCACAAATCTTTCCAAGCTCCTCATCAATCTACGTTCACGGAGCTTCTGATCGATCTTCTTGATGACATACTTCGCCATCTGTCGGTAACCCGGATGCCAATCCTCCGTCATTTCTGGCAAAGTCCCACCCGAGTTCAGATGCTCCAATTTCCCTCTGACTTGTATAAGTGTTCCATCACTATACTTGTGGAGCTCCCCCACCCTCATAAACTTCATCAAACCTCGACTGTTCAGGTAGAAGATGCCGTAATTCGGGACTGAAATGCCGGTATAGGGACATCTTTCTACATGTTGAGGTAGCACTTGATTCACAGGACGGGTTAAATTGAGCTTCCTCTGATAGCTTTCAACTCCCAACTGAAGGTCTTCAACTCGTGACTTGATGACAACGCTTCGTGTGAACATACGAAGTGCTGTGTTCAAAGCAATCAGGTCTTCACGAGGAATGTGTGTAAGTTGATCTCTGGTCATCAGAAGCAGCATGTCCTCGATATCCTCAAGGCGAATGATGGAAAAATCTCCTTGCTGGATTTTGTATTCCCTGTCATCCTCCCTTTTCAAGCGAATCTCCGTCACATGATGATAGCCGTTCTTGGCTTCAGTTTTCATTCCTAGGATGCTGGAGATGCGGATGTCGGATCTAACATTGCTTCCAGAATTGACCAAGCAGCAACCCCTGTACGCCCTTCGGACTCGTTCGTCCCAATGAGATGCACCTATGACAGCATACATATCATAATTACGATTCATTTTAGGGACCCAGAGTCGATTTACCTTTTCCTCGATGAAGGGTATTGTCCCCCAGTTGGCAGCTTTCAGCAATGTCAGAGAGGTTGCGTACTTTGATGATCCCTTCAGTAGATACACAAGATCGTTGGTGACGAAGAAGTCAAGAGCAATCTGATTATCTTGAGCAGGATCCATTGGAGGTGGAGCTCTTTCTGATTCATGAAGTCCTGGCCGTTGAACGGTTTTCAAAGCCTTTATGATCTCATCGGCATAATACTCGAGCTCCATTCGGGGTAATCGGGTTTTGGCACGCAGTCTCTTATCTTTCAGCGCCTTCTTTACCAAGGATGGAGTAACCGAAGTCTTATACTCATGAGCAAAGAATGCACATAAGTCAATCGGACTTCGGATACGGAGATACAACACATCTTTGTCGGCATCTGTGATCGGATCATATTGAGCTGCTGCCGTGATCCAAGCTTGTGGTGGTGCAGACTCGTCTATCTCCAACGTGTCTTCCCAATTTCGTATGCTTGGTTCAGGAACCGTAGATTGTTGAGCTTGTTGTTGAGGAGTTGAAGTGCGAACATCTGTTGGTTCAGTTTCAGGCATTTCAGCAGTGTCGTGAACTGGGGAGTGTTGTGCAGCTTCGGGTTCCGTCACTGATTCTGCAATCACAGGAGGAACAACAGCAGAACTTATGGGGTTAGTTGTAATAGGTAAAGATACAGCGATAGAGATACCGGGAGCCGAAGACGCTGTAGTGGCATTCACATCGTGGCGCCACTTAGTTCGTCTTGATTCCGAGGATGTCGATTTGTCCTTCTGTGCTGCATCTTTTGTGGACTTGGTTCCAGTCTTAGTAGCAGTCTTCTTGGAGCTGGTAACCTTGTCTCCCTCTTTCGGTTGTTCACCCCCATCATCATCCTGTTTGTCATCCCCGTTACTACCCCTAGCACTCTCCTGATTCTCATCACCCCCATCATCGCCATCATCATCATCCTCATCCTCGTCATCATCGTCATCATCCTCATCATCATCACCACCCTCGTCATCGTCTTTATCCTTTTCTCCTTCTTCTTCTTCTTCTTCCTCTTCTTCACCCGTACCCTCTTCTTCACTTTCCCTTTCTTCCTCAGGTAAGATGTGATATGGTACCACACTTCCAAACGTCTTGAATAATCTATCATCCTCCATGATAGCATCATTCAGGGATTTATATAGAGCCCGTTGAATCCTCGACTTATCATACGACCCAAGTTCCACCATACGAGCCTTAAGGATCTTCTTCAATTCAAAATCCGTCAGGTCATAAGCAATCTTATAGGCGGCTTCTGAAGGGTTGGATGATTTGACCATCAAGTTGTCAGCAGCAAGTGTCTTCAACTCATCGCGAAGTTTAGGCATTAGGGATTCAACGGATTCTTGCACTCTTTCTTTCATAGATGCTTCAAGTGCTTCTTTTTGTTCCTTATATTTATCCCTCATCGCTTGAAGTCTGGTAATACGTGCAGCATGCTTATCAGCCTCAGCCTGCTTAACCTGAGCAAGTTCCTCTGCATGAGCTTTACGTGTAGCTTCCATGTCTGCAGCGAACTTGGCAATCAACTCTTCTTGAGCTTTCCTTGATTCTTCTTCCCTCTGAGCTCGTCTTTGCAACTCTTGGCGAAGTTCATCCATTTCGCGTTTGTTAGTATCAAACATCTCGGCCATCACTAATGCAGCCATTGCAGATGTTGCAGAGCTGCTTTGGGTTGACCGGAGGGGCTCGGTTGTTACTGCTGTACTAGGGATGGGGATTATGGGTGGTGGAAGAAATGGTGTTGAAGCCGGTCGGGTTGTTAAGGGTTGTATGGGTGGAGGTTGAGTTGTTAAGGGTTGAGTTGTCACCATGATCGTAGGAGCAACAGGTTCCTTTTCCACACTTGCTGAAATAGGGATTGATGGCTCCTTCGAAGTGGAATAGTGTTCAGGTGACCCAAACTCATCAACATCATCCGGTTCCACGTACTCATCCTCGATATCTACCCTCGCACCTGAACCACTACCGCCTGTATCTTTCCTACTCCTTTTAATAGCAATCTTCATCATTTGTTGCTCGGATTTATCAAGAGTAGGATCAACAATATCTTCTTCATCACGTAGACGCATCAAATCCTTACCCTTTCCCTTCTTACCCTCTGTCTTTTTCTTCTTGGGTTCGGGTTCAGGTAACGCAGCTGGTTGTTTGCGTTTACCTTTACTCTTAACCGTTGTGGACGAGTCTTCTCCAGTCTGAAGGTTTTCTTTCAACCTCTTGATCTCTATCTGCAGTAGCTTGTAATCTGCAGAACCTTTGATTTTATCAGATAGAAGGTAATCAGGAACAGGACCCGGAATCACACCAATCGACGGTCCTTCATGCCTCAGATCTACAGTATCATCAGCTTCTTCAGTGTGATAGCGACCTCCTGCACGCCTATCAATAGTAGCATCAAGCTTCATAAAATAATTTATGATAAGCTTAATAAACCGAGGATAAGGAAAGAAGTTTGTCTTCAGCTTCTTGTTGTAGAAGAGTTGAAAGGTGAATTCTTCCCATATCAACAAAGCATAATCTGAATTCGCAGCTTTGTACATGCCATAGAAGAGGTTCATTATCGGACTGCGCAAAGCATCATGTCCACTCGTTTTAGGTGTAAGGCATTTACTGAGAATACCCATCAAAGCTCTCCAGGGTTGTCCTACCTTAGCAGTAGTAAACTCAGATGCAACTCGTATTTCCGGACATCCAAGTGCGTCAAATAACTCCGCGAGTTCATCTTTAGTAGGATCCCTTGAGAAAGACATGCCCTTGGGTGTATCCCGTATACCAAGAATCTTACGGAAGTCTGAAACGGTGAGTGTCTGCTGCTTGTTGTCGATGGTGAAGGTGATCTTGTTCGAAGTGATTTCCTTGGTTGCCCAAAATTCAAACATATACTCATAAGGCACCGAGGCTGTATTCCTAAGGGCGTTCTTGAAGTGAGAGTTATCAAGGATGGCTATGGCGACCTTAAAACCATGGTGAGTGGATTTAGAGACTTGCTTCAGCCTATAGTTGTTGGGTATAAACTTAAGGGTTCGAGCTTTAGCAATATCGGCTTCTCTAGATTCTTGGATAGCTTGTACTGTTGGATTAGTCATTTTATCTGCTTAAGATAAGACATGAAAGGTTGATGCACAAAAACAGATAGATATATATCATTCTTACTTCTAAGCATAACACATTTCATAAGATAAAACAACAAGTACATAGATAGCATGCAAACAAGAATAATCAAACTCTTCATCCGGAACTTTTACTCATTCGGAACATCTTCATCCGGAACATTTCCTCATTCGGAACTTCTCCTCATTCGGAACTTCTTCATCCGGAAGTTCTTCATTCGGAACTTCCTTCATCCGGAAGTTCTTCATTCGGAACTTCCTTCATCCGGAAGTTCTTCATTCGGAACTTCCTTCATCCGGAAGTTCTTTCATTCGGAACTTCCTTCATCCGGAAGTTCTTCATTCGTAACTTCCTTCATTCGGAAGTTCTTCATTCGGAACTTCCTTCATTCGGAAGTTCTTCATTCGGAACTTCCTTTATCCGGAAGTTCTTCATTCGGAACTTCCTTCATTCGGAAGTTCTTCATTCGGAACTTCCTTCATTCGGAAGTTCTTCATTCGGAACTTCCTTCATTCGGAAGTTCTTCATTCGGAACTTCCTTCATCCGGAAGTTCTTCATTCGGAACTTCCTCATTCGGAAGTCCTTCATTCGGAACTTCCTCATTCGGAAGTTTTTTCAGAAGAAATCCTTCATTCGGAAGTTCTAAGCCATGTTCATCCGGAACTTTTACAAACGAATCTCAGATGTTTATTCTAGCGCGTTTGTGAGTTTCTAAGGCAAACTAAGGCATATAAACATCATAGCATACAAATCCGCATAAAACCCACCACAAATCCTTAGTTAATTAACCCTAATTTAATCATACGCCCTAAATGGATTAATCTGATTAATGGAGCATGTTTAACAGAATTATATGATAAGAAATGAGGATTAGAAGTTAGCATGTTGATGTATATACCTTAATTAGTCGAAAGAACAGGATCTTAGATGGATTAAGCAAAGGATTTGATTTCCTGTGTGAGTGTAACAATGGCGGCAAAGGAAAGGAGAAACAGTGAAAGGGAACAGTGAGGGGCGGGGGGTTTTATTTGACTAGGTCAAATTTTTGACAAGTTTCAATACATGTCACTTTTGGCCCCTCTATTATCTATACTCTTTCCTTTTTGTTTCTAATTTTTTCATTTCTCCTAACTCTTCGTTAAACGTACACACAATTTAACAAACGCATCTATTAGCATCTCTCCAATATCTAAAAGCCATGCCTATCACTTAGAACAAACACTAGTCGTTTTCTAAAGCAAAACCACTCAATTACCATGTAGCCCTTAATTTACACAATCACTTTTGAAAATCAATTTTAATGACGAAGATGATTTTACTATTTTCTCCCCCTTAAACAATGACCCGTTTTCTATTTAAAGAGCTGTAGTCATTGTTTAAAGAGTCAAATAGTGATGAAAGCATTTCCAACTTATCTCTTGAAAAATTTTGATTCGTGGTATTAATAAGATTTCTCTTATTTTAACAAATTAATGCACTGAGACGTACACAAATTCGTGTTAGACCAAGTTATAAAGTAAACTTGATCCCTTTGCATGATTTGGCTTGTAAATCACGCCCGAGAAAATTAATTCCCGTTCTGAGCCAACGTTTTCCAAGGAAATACGTGACTTTAATATGAAAACCGGGTTGCAGTCTGAAATAACTACAAGCCATAATGGGCATGTTTTAAAAATGTACAACTTTTATACGGACTCTATTTATGGCACCGTGTCAATATTGATCGACATTTCTAAGGCCGTAAATATTACCGTACTAAAAGACATGCCCTGATTTAAAACGAAAAATATTTTTGGTTTTTCTTGATTTTATAATTTTTATGGTTTTTCTAGGTTTTATATATTAACGATAATATACATGATCACAACCAAAGGATACTCTGAATAGTTTACCACGACTATTCAGCTGATTCTTCTGCCAACTCTTTGAGAGTCGCTGGAGTGAATGATTTCATACCAAGCTTATCAATCAAAAACTCGATTCGTCCTCGATCTAAGGCTTTGGTGAACATATCCGCCAGCTGGTACTCAGTAGTGACAAAATACAGCTCGATCACTCCATTCTCCACCTGCTCCTTAATGAAATGGTAGCGAATGTCAATGTGCTTGGCCCGGGAGTGTTGAACATAGTTGCAGCAAAGGGCAATGGCGCTCTTGTTGTCACAATACATCGGGATTTTGTTAAATCCAAGACCGTAGTCAGTTAATTGTGATCTCATCCAAAGGACTTGAGCACAACAACCGGACATGGCGATGTATTCAGCCTCCGTGCTTGATATTGCAGCGCTTTTCTGCCTTTTTGAAGACCAACTGATCAATCTATCTCCTAGGAGTTGCACAGATCCAGAAGTGCTACGCCTCGTATCTTGACATCCAGCATGATCGGCATCTGCGTATGATATTAAAGCAATCGAGGAATCTTTCGGATACCATAGACCACGATGAAGTGTTCCTTTTAGATACCGAAAGATCCTTTTAACTACATGTAAGTGCTTTTCGGTAGGCCGAGCCTGATACCGGGCACACATGCATACAGCAAATTGCAAATCAGGCCTGCTAGCAGTCAGATAGAGAAGGGTGCCGATCATTCCACGGTAAAGTTTCGGATCAACAATAATCCCATCCCTATCTTCATCTAACTTAGATTTCTCCACCATTGGAGTGTCTACGGGGTCACAATTCTCAAAATTATATTTCTTAAGAGATTCTAGAGCATATTTGGACTGATTTATAAAAATGCCTCTGGGATTCTGAGAAATTTGTAATCCTAAGAAAAATGATATTTTTCCCATCATCGACATCTGAAAGCGTGTGGACATTATCTTCTCAAATTGTTTAGACAATTCTATGTTAGTGGCAGCAAAAATTATATCATCAACATAAATTTGTACCAGAAGCATGTCGTTGCCGTCTTTGAGAGTGAATAGAGTGGGGTCCACTTTGCCTTTGGAGAAGCCTTCCGACATGAGATATGTTGACAGGAGATCATACCACGCGCGTGGAGCTTGTTTCAACCCATAGAGAGCCTTCTTAAGCTTGTACACATGGTTAGGAGACTCCGTACTGACGAACCCATCCGGTTGACTAACATAAACTTCTTCCCTTAGTTCACCGTTCAAAAATGCCGTCTTAACATCCATTTGATAGACGATCATGTTCATATGAGCAGCAAACGCAAGGAATAGTCTAATCGCCTCCAATCTAGCCACAGGAGCAAAAGATTCCTCAAAGTCTATACCCAAGGCTTGTTTATATCCTCTAGCGACCAATCTTGCTTTATTCTTTAATACCGAACCCATCTCATCAAGTTTAACCTTATAAACCCATAACAAAGTAAGGATGTTAACCTTGTCAGGGCGAGGAACCAATTCCCATACTTCTAGTCGTTTGAATTCATTGAGTTCCTCCTGCATAGCTTCAATCCAAGATGATTGGGTCATAGCCTGCTGCCAATTTTTGGGTTCAACTTCAGAGAGAAATGCATCAAAATAACAATATAGTGCACTCTCTTGTAGTTGATTGCGTGTAGAGACTGGTCGATCTAGATCTCCAATAACATTCCTAATTGGGTGATCTTTTGTCCATTTAGTGCTATGGTTTTCAATCCTAGGTGGTCTGGAGTGAACAATAGATGGAGCTTCTTCTGAGGTAGAGGCGGCTGAAGGGTCTTCAGGGATCGCTACACCAAAGAAAGGAAGCTCTTGCAAGTGAGCATATTCCAAGTCGTGATCAGTAGTATCCTCTTCTACATCATTAGGCACAAGTAGGGGTGATGATTCAGGTGTAGTTTGAGAATTACTTGGTGAGGGTGCATCCGGTTCAATGTGAATTGTAGATGCATTAGATAAAGGTTCATTAACTTGAGCAACCACTTCAGGTATTGGAGCAATTACTACAGGTGCTGGAACTTCATCAGTCGGGGGATCGAAGAATTCATCAAACAACGGTTGAAACAGTTTATCCCACTCGGGCCTTGATGGTGGTAAAAATGATGTAGAAGTAGGATTGTTGGGAACTAATCCGGAACTTATAGCACCGGGTCCCATCTCATGAAGCGCGGGTTCAGAGCTGTGTTGCTCAGAAGCCATCGCTGTCAGCTCGTCGAAATCAGCGTCCATAGTTTCTACAATCTTGCCAAGACGACGGTTATAGATTCAGTATGCTCTTTTGGACGGTGAGTAACCAATGAAAATACCTATATCGGCTTTTGGTTGAAGCTTACCCAAGTTCTCACTATTGATGTTTGGATAACACAGAGCACCAAACACATGGAAAAATGAAACATCGGGTTTGCGGTCATGTAGAAGCTCATAAGGGGTTTTTCCATGGCGTTTCCGAATGATAGAACGGTTTTGGGTAAAACATGCAGTAGAAATAGCCTCTGCCCACAAGAACAATGGAGCGTTCGCATAAATAAGCATGGTCCTAGCAGCTTCCATAAGTGTACGATTCCGTCTTTCAACGACACCGTTTTGTTGTGGAGTGCGTGCAGCGGATGTTTCATGTGATATACCAACTCCTTCATAATAATCACGAAGAGTCTGGTTGACGAACTCTGTACCATTGTCTGTACGGATACGGCGGACAGTGGTATTCAAACGTACCTGGATGAACTTCAGAAAAGTAATGATAGCCTTCGGTGCTTCATCCTTTGTACGTAAAAATCTCACCCATGTAAACCTTGAGAAATCATCCACAATTACCAGAATGAATTTCTTACCACTCACACTTTCAGTTCTCATCGGCCCACAAAGATCCATATGCAAAAGATGAAGTTTTTCTTGATTGGTGTCTTCAGCTTTGGGCTTGTAAGATTTCTTGGTACTTTTCCCCCTTGAACACGCGGAACATAAATGGTCCTTGTGAAATTTAAGCTTAGGAAGACCACGAACTAACTCGTTTTTAGCCTGATGATTAATAGCATCAAAATTAAGATGAGATAATCTGCGATGCCATAACCAAGACTTGGTCTTAGAAGCTTTAGAGAGAAGACATACTGGAGAAGCGGCCATCATGTCTTGTAAGGACAAGGTATATAGATTTGCACCACGAGATCCCTTCAACAAATCTTTTCCTTCCAAGTTGCGGATGAAACAAGTGTGTTGTCGAAAAGCCACCTCAAGGTTGGAATCACAAAACTGTCCTACTGAGAATAAGTTGTGACCAAGACCTTCTACATAGTATACCCTAGAAATCGTCACGTTTCCAATCTGATATTCACCATACCCCATAATCTTTGCTATATGATCATTCCCAAATTTAACCGTACCAAGAAACTTGCTGACGAAATTTCGGAGCATCGAGCGATTTCCGGTCATATGTTTTGAACAACCGGAGTCCAAATACCACAGGATGATTTGGACCACCTGAAAATATCACCACACAAAGACAATGTAGAGGTATCGGAATCTGAGTGTTCCTTGTTATTAGCAGGTACAGATTTAATAATCTTAGATTTGCTAACTCTAGGTTTCTTAGATTTCCTAGCCTTCCGTTTCTTCTTAATTGGTGGTGTAGATTCTAATTGGCACAAATCCTGAGGTATTTCTTCACTGATAGGCACTATATTGGGGGCTGACCTAATTAAAGGGCGCTGTTTCCATACTTGAGTGCGAGTGTTCCTAGCTAAAGGACGCTCAGACCTAACCTCGATAGATGCATTCCTAGTTAAAGGGCACATTTTTCCATCTAATGTAAAGGTCCTACCAGTGGGACGCCATTGCCAGCCAACTTGGGCACGAGTTCTACCCGTTGGCTTCCATTCAAGACCATTCTTAATAGCATTCATTTCATTAACGTGATCAATCAGACACAAATCATGACGCTGGGAAAACATACATTCATTACAATTCCAACAATTTAAATCAGAATTCACGAATGGTTTAGGCTGCTGCACAGGCGCAGAGCTTTTAGTCTTAACATGATTCATTTTATTTAAAACTGAACTAGCATTCCTATTGTGGACTTCTACTTTCTTCTTTGTGGCACTACTAGTGGAGGGCTTGATCTTAGCTTTCTTGAGTGGCGATCCTTTAGCCTTAGTAGTCTCTTTTAATCCTGTAGAAGGCAAATTGGGAACATTAGCAGCAGATTTTAAAGGTGTCTTACTTGATTGTGCCAATGACGGTTTCGCTCCTGGAGTCTTATTAAATGGAGTGACAGCAATGGGCCTATTATTAAGTAGTGCAGAACCTGGTTTACCTATATATTGCAAATAAGCCAAGCAATATTGAACTCGCTTAACATATTCATGAGCCGAATAATAGTCGCTACTTGAGGGATCTAAGGCATAAAGATCGTCTAAAATATCCCTAAGAAGATCGACATGCTTAATGGCATTCCTCATATAATCATCATATACAACCGGGTTTCTCTTATGAAGCGGATTCTTATAAAGCACTACTGATTTGGTTGTTGGAGCACTAGTGGACGGTGCAGAGTCGGTAGCTAAGTTATCAACAACTTCTTGTCGGGTGAAAAGAAGTGTCTCCTTTAACTCAGCCAAAACCATATTTTTGTCTATGAGCAGGATGTTCAAGTCAGAGATTTCTTCGCACTTTTGGTTCAGTTGTTCAACATAATATTGTTGCTGTGCCGCATTAAAAGCGAAGCGTTCTTCTAGTGAACCATAAAGAGCGGATAGTCCCTGCCTTGTCCGATCCATCTCCCCTAGAACAGTTGAGAGTCTAATTTCTAAGACCTGGTTTTTAGACTCTGCAGCCTCTAGTTCCATTCTTAATGTTTCCTTTGATGATATCTCTCTCTTCAATCTCATGATTTCTTCCTCTAATGTCTTAACAATTGCAATCATCTTGTCACTATTCTCAACACCGTTTTCACAAACATTTGATATCAAAAGATTTTCATTTTGAGCTTGTTGTTTTAATTCTAAAGATATACAATGTTGTTCTAGTTGATTAAAGCGTTGAGAAAGTAAATTATAAGAATCTTGTAGCTTTAAAAACTCAGCGTTAGATTCGTGACAAGAATGATTATCTACCTCAATTACAGTTTCAGCAACATTTACAGAAATATCACAAACATCATCACAAATATGCACAGCATCATAATTAATCACAGCAGATGTAAGCTCAGTCGAATAATTAACATTTACAATAGTAAGCACATCACACGAGATAACTTCGGACAAGAAACGGTCATATTCGGTTAAAATCTTTTCCTTTTCAATTAGTTGCAGTTCGTAAGCGGTGTCCATTTCATAAAACACTTTTTGAACTTCCCCAATTTCAAACTGAAGATTTTCCTTAAGAGATGCAAAACTTCCTTTTAGACTTTCGACAAACGGATTGATCTCAGTTTTAAACACCTCGCTCATGTGTTCGAAAGCCCATTCTCCGGCGTTTAAGCCATTTGAAGTCGTACATTCCAAAATGACCTTGTCAAAGTTAGTAAAGTATCGGTTAATCTCTTTCAAGTTTAACCATACAGTGCTAACAGGTGGAAGATTCTTTGGAATTTCCTTAGGATCTTCCATGTTGACAAGTGTAGGAAATGTACTAGGGCTTTCTTTCTCTATCATGTAGGTAGGTGCTGTAATGAGATCTTTATCCATATGGAAGCGAACTCTAAAATCAGTTTTAGCAAGCTCCTTATTCATTTTAAAATAATCACAATCGGGATATTTTGCTGAATTGTATGACCGATCCTCATCAACTAGATCCTTACTTGTTTGATCATTGGGAAAAACAATCGGGTCTAAAGCCAATCCTAATTGAGTTGCATTATAAAGTCTAGGACTATGTCTTAAAGCTTGTTTTGCATATCGTGGATTAGGGGGAAGGCCTTTTAGACGTGATAAGTTAAACTCTTTAAACGAAGCATCAAATAAGTGAACTAGTTGTGAAGCAGCGTATTGTCTTAACAGCAAGTAGTCTAGACTTCTAATCTTATTAGTAGCATTAATCTCCATTTCAGTCTTCTTAGATTCGAGTAATTCAAAATCAGTTTGAAGTTTTTGAAAATTAGTGACCACTAACTCCTTTTCTCTAAGTTCACTAGACAAATTTGCTCTTAAGTTTTCGATTTCTTGCAAGTGACCCATTTGTTTGTTTCTAAAGTGATCATATTCGAGATTTGTGAGAACACTAGACGAAGGCACTAATTCCAAAGTTTGTACTTTCTCATTGCTTAAGGCAAGCTCATCAGACAAATTCTTATTCTTAGCTAAGGTTTCTAAAAGTGCAGCATTCATTTGGCTAAGTAGTGTAGCAGGAACCATGACCAAATCTTGTTGAGCATGAGTAGGCGTATGCGAATTGGGTCCCGGTTGTGATTCACTCAAAGTCTGGGAACTCACATTGATATTGCTATCATTGTTTGTCTCCTCGTTTGAAGGACTCACCACCGAAGATTCATTCAAATCAGCGTTCTCTTGCCCAACTTGATGTGGTTGAATACTAGCATCAGTGGCATTATCGGTGTTATTAATAAGTACCTCAGATCTCTTATCTGGCCCTAAGCTGGAGAAAGTTTCCATGAAAGCAGCCTTTGCAGTTTGAAAGTCATCACAGTCGGAATCATACGCATCAAGATCATCGGCTTGGTAAGCGGCATTCTGCGTAGTGACAACGTCTTGTTCAGCAATCCCTGGGTCAGCAAGAAATGCAAGCTCCTCTTCATCAAGTTCCCTTCCTTGCGCCTGAGCATTTACCAGATAGATCTTTTCTGCAAACCACTGTCCATCCCTTCTCCTCTTGGGTTTCTTACAATCCCTGGACATATGACCCTCTTCCTTGCAGTTGTAGCATGTTATCATTCTCAACTTGCCCGTATTAGCCCGTGGAGGGTTGTTGACCATTGGAGCAGGAGCAGGATTGGCGGTGCGAACATTGGTTGATGTGGAAGTTCTCCCCTGATATGGTTGAATTGGCTGAACCATTACCCTGCCATTCTCAATTGTAGCTTGTTGGCGAGAATTGGATGAATTCCTCAACTGATTGTTGGTAGGAGCTGATCCTCTGAATCCTCGTTTGCTTAAAGTTCTTGTGAGATAAGCAGACATAGTAGTTAGTACTTCAACTGGGTCAGCTCCTTGTTGGAATACAGGAACTGGGACTTCCTCATCATCACAATAAAGTGCTTGATCTGGATAAGCTGCATAATCAGTAGAAGGAATACTCATTTGATCAGGGTAGCTTGTCGGATATGCTGCATAAGGTGCAACATTTGCTGGATGAAGTTGTGAAGCATACTGTGGTGAGGGTGCATTGAACCGATATTGTTGCTGATGTGAGGTGGGTGGTTGTGGTAGAATCGAGTATTGGGGAAAGGCTGGTGTCATGTAAGGTGATTGATGATAAGCTTGATGTCCCAAGATATAAGGTGTGTTGTTGTGAGACAAGCTTGGTTGATTCGCCATCAAAGCTAAGGGATCTGGGTACATACCTCGAGGAGAACGGTGCATAATCACATGCTTCTCATGCTGCTGAAGGAAGGCATATATTTGATCCAAATTGCACTTATGCAGATCCCTGGTTAACTTGACATCGGTAATGTACTCACCCCATTCAGCTTGAGGTAGAGTATTCAAGAATTTGGTGTTAACCTGAAATGGTGCAATCACGAGATTGTATACATTCAGATCATTCATGAGTGTGGTGAATCTGAAGTAATAATCGTGAAGCGTTTCCCCTGGGTTGTAGGTGAATCTGTCAAACAGGTCATACAACTGACATTCCCTTTCCTGTTTGGTGAGAGACGTTCCTTGTAGCAACACCTTAAGTCGTTCCCATAGATCCTTTGCCACCGTATACTGACTTACCATCCTATAGATGTCATGGGGAAGAGCTTGGAGAATTGTTTGAAGAGCTTTTTCATCTGCATCTGCAACGAGTTGTTGGGCTGGAGTAAGTTCTTCAAATTCTCGTGGTCTAGTCACGTTGTCAACCGTAATGGTACCATAGTCGAGTGGACCATTCAAAATCGATTTGACCATAAGCCTTCCGTATGTCGGTTTCCCCTTTAGATATTGCATCATTCGACCTTGCCATGCCTCAAACACCTCTTCAATAAGCATCGGTGGACGGCTATCAGTTCCCGTTATGATTGATATATCCGTAAGAGATGTCATCTGAGGCATTACTGAATTTGGATTCATTTTGTTTTTCTTCAAAGAAACAGAGATTATCGGTTAATCGAGCAGTGAAGTAAAGCTTGTGAATTGTGTTGTGTTTTTGTTGTAAGAAACCAAGATTAAATCCTCTAAAAAATCGTCGAAAAAACAAGCCAAAATAACCCTTGATTCGGAACTTTTTGTTGATTCGGAAGTTTGATTCGGAAGATTACCTTGATTCGGAACTTTTTTGTTGATTCGGAAGATTACCTTGATTCGGAACTTTTGGGTTGATCCGGAACTTCTTGGTTCGGAAGTTCTTGATCCGGAACTTTGGCTTGATCCGGAACTTCTTGACTCGGAAGTTCTTGGTTCGGAACTTTAGCTTGATCCGGAACTTCTTGACTCGGAAGTTTTTGGTTCGGAAGTTTCTTGATCCGGAACTTCTTGGTTCGGAAGTTTCTTGATTCGGAACTTCTTGACTCGGAACTCCTTGATCCGGAACTCCTTGATCCGGAACTTTTGCTGAATAAACAGTAAGTTGTCCCGATGAACAGTCGTACACCAAAAATGAAGATTAAGCCCAGATTTTGACCAAATAACCCAAAAAGTTTTGTGCTTTCGACTAAAATAAGTAACAACTAATACTTATCCACTAATCCCAATCACAAAAACACCAAAAACACCAAGAATCAAGATGATTTTTCTTAAAGAACACTAATACAATCAAAAACTAAAAAACCACACAAATCACCACCTTAAATCACCCCATAGCTCTGATACCAAATGTAGAATATTGATAATCAATGAATCTATGAAGGGGTTTGTTAATTTCTAGAGAGAGAAAGTTAGAGAGAGAAAGTGAGAGAAAACTATGTGAATTTTATTAAGTGGAAACAAAGAAATGATAACAACCAACCCCTTTCCATGGTGGAAAGGGGTATTTATAGTTCCAAGTCATAAGTGGACTTGGGCCGGTCCATGACAAGCCCATGGACCGGTTCTTACTTAAGTTAATAAGCAAATAATAACTAATTACTAACTACGAGCTATTACAACATAAATCATATTGTGGAGTGACCGATACTTCTAATATACGTTAAAACGTATTTCTAACAGGTTATTTATGATGGAAAATGTAAACCGTGCTTTAAAATTAATGCATTGCATGAGGACATTGCAATGGTCAAGTGTAGGGGATTTAATAAGTGTGAAAACACTTATCCTTTTACCACTTATTTCCAATAATAACATGACCAAAACGTGCATTTTATGTCGTAAAAGTCGGAATTATGCGTGGTTTGTGTTTTTATTGTGTTTTAGGACCAAAAGATGAAAAAGGAAGAAAACACGGGCTTTCACGGGCTTTTATCAAAAAAACGAGAAAAGACGAAGTCAAGAGATAAAGAGTGCTTAAAGAACGGATGTCCAAGACCTATTCTGAAGATTTATCGAAGAAAAAGTCTAAAGACGGAAGTTTAACGAAGTCAAAGAACTCAAGTCTAAATTAAAGAAGAAAATTATTAAGACAAGTTCAAATCCCGAGACGACGTCGAGAAAAGACAAATAATTAAATCGAGTCGAGAAGAAAATAAAGAAGAAAGCACATCACACATGCACCTTCCACTTAGCCTATAAATACCCTCCTAATCACATTAGGAGGGTAGTTAGCTAGTTAATTTTTAGTTTTTCATTATTAGTTCAAAAAAATGTTTAAGAACTTTCTCTCTCTAGTTTTAAATTAAGTTTTGTACTTTTCAATCTTAATCTTTTAATACAAGCAATCTTTTGATAATCTCTCATTCTTCCTTTCTTAATAATCTATGATTTGATTTAATAAGCATGTAGTGGTTGTGATTTGGTTGATTATTGTGTTAGCTTATTGAAAAATAAGTTGATTTGATAAGTTTAAGTTTTTGATAAAAAGTGATTTTTGATTTCTAGCTTATTAAGGTTTTAAAAGTTTTTAACTTTTAGCTTAATCATCTTTTTCTAAAATTCTTTTGGTTTAGCTTTTGGCAAAGTGCTTATTGGGATTTGGCTTATTTTCTTCTTAAACAAGTTTCGGACCTTAAATCCCTATTATTCCGGATAAGGAAATCAATTCCTTATTCCGGATAAGGTTCCTTTCAATTATTGCGGATTAGAGTATACTACATATTGCGGATAACAACATCAAGCCGTATTCCGGATAAGTAGTTTTTGCGGATAAGAAGTTGAGTAGTTTTTCCGGATAAGCCTTGAAGGTGAATTCCGGATAAGAGAAAGAATTTTTTGCGGATAAGGCTTCGAATCAAAGTTTTTCGGATAAAAATCTTCACAACGTTTTTCCGGATAGACATTCCGGATAAGAGCCAAATTTATTTTTCCGGATAAGGGTAGTTTTTATTTATTCCGGATAAGAGCCAAGTTTATTTTTCCGGATAAGAGTTTGTACGCGTATTCCGGATAAGAGTTGTGTTTGGTTTCCCGGATAAGGAAGCGGACGTTTTTCCTGATAAGATGTTTGTTTTGCTTTCCGGATAAGGTTTCAACTAAGTATTACGGATAAAGGTTCCATACGTTTTCCGGATAGTAGCTCCATAGTGTTTTTTCCGGATAAGGTGGTGTTTTGTTTTCCGGATAAGGGAATTTTGTGTATTCCGAATAAGCTTTTGTTTGGTTATTGCGGATAAGGGATTCATAACATTTTCCGGACAAGCATTTAGTTTTCAGTTCTCGTTTTCCCGCCAAATTAAGGTTAGTTCGATTTACTTCATTTTTGTTTTGTCATTTAATTATTTTATTGCTTATCTCACCATTAGAAATAGATCAAAAGCTCCCCCTTTTAGTGACCAAGAACAACAATTACACTTTGAACCGTGATCGATTCGAGAAGATACCAAGAACGAAACAACGACAAATATAATTGGGTATGAGCAACGCAAACAAAGATCTTGCAAAAGCTACATTTTTAATTAACTAAAAAACAGTTATAACCTAACGCGTGTTATTTAGTGTGCAGGATCCCAACCATACAATTCACTTGGTGCAGGAGCCGGAGTCAAGCCAACCCGAATTAAGCCTAATTCGGGTCTAGCAAGGATCACCCAACTTTTGTATCAACACAAACAAGCTGCCCAAACACCAAAGTAAAAGTACTCAACCCTAAGGATGCTATAAATCTACTAACTACCAAGATTACAAAGACCAAAGCTCAAAATTAATCACTACAGCCTATGTTTTTCAGATTGAGAGGGAAAACATGTAAATTCCAATTTCAAACAAACAAATTCAAAATAAACTACTCATATACCTACCACATGTCTATATGGGCTTGTTTAAGAAGTTTTATATCCTAATGTGTTGTCACCACATCCAAATATTCAACAATCCAAACACCCCTTTATCTATTGGTTTGAAAATCTAACAAGAGATTTTCCACAACTAGTTTCAAATATAATAAACTCTTAACCAATCATGCAACTATCTTCTACTGAATCATAACCAACAATAAATTCCAGCTATCAACTACTCAAACTCAAAATACAAGAAATCATGAAAAATCCACATAAGAGACGTAACTAAGCAAAAAGTCAAGAGGGTTTAAGCCACAAACCGGCTGATGCCTTATCTTAAACACTTTTGTGAGCTTATGAGAAGCTTATGAGGGTGTGTGGAGAGCCTTTGATGGGGTCCTATAGCAGGACCAAAGGTATCAAATGTCTTCAAAGAACAATGAAAATGGAGTGAGTGTGGTGTGGAGTCTACAATAGACAAACCACACCACCTTTGTTACCTGCTAAAAACAACACAAACAATAGCACAAGATACAAGTCAAGTATCTAAAGCTGGTCAACTCTTGATTATCAGTCAAGGTTGAGAAGCTTTTGATACAGTGAGATAACAAGAACAAATAAACTGATTTAAAAAAAAAAAATACTTTTTGGAACAAATTTTACAATTCAAGAAAAGTCCTAAGAGATAAACAAGAAAATAACGTGTGAAGGAATTGAGAGGCTGCTTTAGTTGTCAAGTAAACCAGGTTCTAACCACAACACAAGGATCTCAAAAAGCTTTAAGCTGCCAAAAGAAATATTTGAACAACAAAACATTTTGTTAAAAATCAAACCATTTAAACTAACTTAAACTGACTAAGATTGCAATAAAAGAAAATTGGAACTCAAAATATTAAACTTGCAAGGTTTTCATTTAAACTTTAACTATTCATAAATAAAATTTTTACAAGTTAAAAAAGACTGGAACAAAGCCCATTCACAGGTTGAAGGGTCTTTAAATAGGACTAGTAGATCTTTCTAGAATACAAGTAAAAGGAAAAACCCTAGCAACTAGAATTCCCAGTATGCCCTTGGACGATTTGAACTTGGTTTTGGTCAAATGTATCTTGTGAATGTCCTTGAGGATACAACTGTTTTGAGATAATCTTGGACGTTGGTACAACATTGGGGACCAAGAAATGAAGCATAGCCGTTTATCTGGCCTCCTTTTGGGAGTTTGGGGAAAACAATGGGTGCAGGGGAGGTCCCCATAGCCCATGTGGGTATGTTGATGATGGGGGTTTGGTTGGGGATTGGTTTAGTGAGTGGTAAATTAAGGATCTGGTTAACATGGTAGCATAATTTTGGTTAACTCAAAAAATAAGATTAGGGTTCATCATGGTTGTGGTTAGTAGCAGATATGGTTTTAATTGTGTTTTAGGGAAGTAAATGTGTTTCCCATGCTTTTTAAAACTATAAACAGATTTTTAAAACGTGTTTAATATTAATAAAAAGTGGGGTGAGTGGGTTGTGACATGGCGTGGGGGTGGTGATGTGTAGGGCTATGGTTGGTGTAGGGAGGTAGTGGGGTGATGTGTCAAGTGGTGATAGGGTGATGGTAGTTTGGCTGTCTGCCAAGAAATGCGCCTAAACTCCCAAAATTTCTTCATTCCATGTTTTAAACAACCAACACTAACTCCCTTTGTAAATAACTTTCATGAACTTGTCAAAAATGGCACATGGTATTAATAACTTGTATAAAGGACTGTTAGGACCATTGGAATAGTTATTTGTAATAGGTAGACTAGAAGGTATGTAGTTCCTCCTGGTCATAGTAGTAGTAGGAGCAAGTCGTGCTCCTGGTCTTATAGAAAGTCAAACATTATTATTTAGTTATTATTATGTTAGGATATACATGAGATATGTTAGGAAAGGATATGCATATCAGTTTTACACGTTTTGGTTAATGATGTATTAGGGTTTCCTTGTAGTATAAAAGGAACCTTAGGCAAAAGGGTTTGACACACCTTCATCAAATATAATTCTAGTTCATATTAATATTAGAAATCCTTAGTAAAGGATCAAGTCGTTATAATTATATTGTTCTTCTTGTTCATAGTATTTGTATTCCGCACTTATACTGTGTGATTTATATAGAGTCTCTCTGTGAATAGACTTGTGATTACAGAAGTCGTTCACCGTTCCTAACAGGCTGCAAGATCCACATCTAGTAGACCCAAAAAGTGGTATCAGAACCTGGGAGAGTCTCTGTACAAGAAGAATCATTTTTCATATTACTAACATTTTTGTTTAATTATGTCTGCCTCAAGTTCTACTCAAACAGGAGAAGATAGTACACCTAAAACACAACAACCTCAGCAGATCATTGCTACGGTTTCCAACACAAATGGTAAGTTTCCTCTTTTGAAAAAGGACGAGTATGACAGCTGGGCAATGAAGATGGAATGCTGGATCACCAACACTGATCAAGACCTTTGGAAGATTATTCTGTATGGAAACAGCAGGAAGTTGACTGGAAGAGACAAGAATGGAAGCATTATTCTTCTTGACCCTAAAACTCATGAAGAAATCACAGCTGTTCAGAAGGAGATCAAAGAAAAAACTATTTTGCTTCAGTCTCTTCCTGATGATCACATGGGCGACTTTTATCATCTGGATGATGCTAGAGAAATCTAGAATGGAATAAAAGCAAGGTTTGGTGGGAATGAGGAGTCAAAGAAAATGCGGAGATCCATGCTGAGAGATGAATTCACAGACTTCAAGATCTCAGAAACTGAAGGTATCCATCAAGGGTATGACAGGTTCCAAAAGATACCGAGCCAGTTGAATCAACTTCGGTCGAAACCTGACAATGGCGATATCAATGCAAGGTTTCTTAGAGCCTTACCCTACTCATGGAATCAGGTGGTAATCTCTCTCAAAGCAAAAGGTGGGCTTGACTATCTTAATTTTGATGATTTGTTTCATAAGTTCAAAACCTTTGAGCCTCATGTGAGGGGATACTCAAGTGATTCTTTTCCTACTCCTGCTAACTCTGCCTTTGTGAGTTCTATGGGATCTAGTCCCATGTCTTATGCTAGTAGCCCAAGCAATAACGTGTCTTCTCAGCATACTTTTCAGCATACGTCTACTCCTGAACCAAAAGCCAAGTCTGGTAGCATGGTAGAAGCTGTTCTTCACTCTTTTGTTGCTGACGTTGATGCTCAACAACAACTTGCTTTTGATGACTTCAAACAGGTTGATAAACTTGATTTGGATGAAATGGATCTAAAATGGCAGATGGCCATGCTCACTCTTAGGGTTCATAAATTTGAGAAGAAAGCCGGTCGAAAATTTAACTATAACCCAAGAGAGCCAGCAAGGTTTGACAAAAGCAAGGTTAGATGCTATAACTGCCAGCAGCAAGGTCACTTTGCAAGGGAATGCTCTAACAAGCATGACCAGGAGAAGAGCAGATATTCAGCTTTCAAGATTCAAGAGGTGAAGGATGACAAGAAGGCGTTGGTGTCTGTTGACTCTATGGTCAACTGGAATGATCATCAGAATGCTACCCTGGAAACAGCTGAACCTTCTACTGACGTGTTTGCAATGATTACTGGGAATCTGTCTGATGCCGAGGAAGCATAAGAATTTGCTTTTATGGGCATCTCACCTCAGGTACAACATTGTCCTCTTGGTTGTCATGATAAATATTCAGAATTGTTGTCTCAATATAATGACTTAAATGATCAAAATGATAAGTATTTTTTAGAGGTTCAAGCATATAAGGCTTCTTTAAAAACATTGGAACAACAAAAGAGGTGGCTTCAAGATACTCAACGAGGATAAAATTAGGATTCTGAACATTGATTTAGAAAACACAACAAATATGCTTAAATACACTGAAAAGGTAAAAGATGACAGTATCAAAGATAAACAAGACATGAAGGAGAAATTAGATGCTACACTTTTAAGATTTGAAAAATGGAAAAAGGCACCTAAGAATCTTTCAAAATTAATTGATAGTAGTATGTCTGGTTGGACTAAAAGAGGGTTAGGGTTTGATAAATATATTGATTCAGAAGATGTGTTTGATTTATCTGTTTTAAGTGTCTTTGATCCTGACAAGGAGGAAGAGGGAACACCTAGCTACAATAAGTTTAAACCAGCAGCAGAAATGCACGCTGTCCCTTAACCTCTTACAGGAACTTTCATGCCCAATACTAGGCATAATGACTTGGATGGATCACAGATGCATGAGTCCCCAAAATGTTCTACTAATAGTAATGACTTTGTCTCGTGTACTTTCAGTGACAAAGCCAGTGACTCTTCATCATGTGGTTCAAGTGAAGAGTCGAGACCTGCAAGCTTCAAGTCAAATGACCATGCTGCTACTAGTGCTAGAAGAGTGAAGAGAGAGTTGCTTTCACTTCATTTGTGTCTAGTCCTGGTTTATTGAGTCCTAGGAAGAATGTTTCTCCTAGAATTGTGTGTAATAAAGTTAGCAGTATAAAACAATGTCATTCTAATAAAAGGTCATTTAAAACATGTTTTGTTTGTGGGAGTGAATTTCATTTGATTAAAGATTGTGATTTTTATGACAAACATTCTCCTGTTTATCAAGCATTTCCTACTCCTGGTCCACCAGGAGTTGTTCCATATTCTTCTAGGAGACTAAACCCATGTGCTCAATCTTTTTCTTCTTCTAGAAGGACCTCTCCATTAGCTTCTGATCATTGGAGAAACACTGGATTAATACCAAATAGACCAACCAGCAACTATTTTCAGACTTTTAATCCAAACTATGCATTTAATTTAGACCACATGTATTTTAGGTTGGGAAATCTAGGAACTGCTGTTAAGCCCTCAGCAGGTTGTTCTTGGTCAAACAATAACACCCGTATGATGAATAGGCAACCTAAGAACAACGGCGGATCTCATCAATCTTCTTGGCTATCTACTAAAGATCCACAAGGCAGGCTCAAACCTGAAAAGGTTTGGGTCCCCTTAAGACACTAACTTTTGCATATATCTTTTCTTGTTGTTGTAGGTTACTCCATACCAAGATCCTACTCTAGGAATTGTTGATAGTCGATGCTCTAGGAGCATGACAGGAAATTAAAGTCTTCTATCTAACTTTGTGCCATTTCAAGGCGGAAAGGTCTATTTTGGAGGAGGTGAAGGAAGGATCACTGGCAAAGGAACGATACAGACGCCTAATCTTAACTTTGAGCAGGTCTACTATGTGGAAGCACTTCAACATTTCAACTTGATATCTGTCTCTCAGATTTGTAACAAGAAGCAGTTTGTCCTCTTTACGGATACTGATGCACTAGTGTTATCCAAAGACTTTAAACTCCCTGATGACTCACAGGTTCTACTCAGAATCCATAGAAGACACAACCTCTATAGTATCAAGCTGAATGAAGTCAATCCTATTGGTCAACTAGCATGTTTGGTTGCTAAAGCCTCAGAAGATGAAGCCACTAAATGGCACAGAAGGATGGGACATGTAAACTTCAAGACCATTCATAAATTAGCAAATCTGAACTTGGTCTCTGGTTTACCTCCCAAAACTTTCAGAAATGATATCAATTGCCTTGCATGCAGCAAAGGCAAACAACATAAAGCATCCTTCAAGGCCATTACTGCTCTCAGCCTTATAACTGAACCTTTTCAGCTACTACACATGGATTTATTTGGTCCTACCTCTATTAGGAGCATTGATCACAAACAATTCTGCCTTGTGGTAACTGATGGGTATAGCAGGTTCACGTGGGTTTTCTTAATGGCTGCCAAGAGTGAGACCTACTCAATTCTTAAGGACTTTATTACACTTATTGAGAATCAGTTGTCCAAGAAGGTTAAAGGTATCCGATATGATAATGGAACAGAATTAAAAAATGCAGACCTCATAGCACTTTGCAATTCTAAAGGCATCAAAAGAGATTATAGTGCAGCAAGAACTCCTCAACAGAATGGCGTGGCAGAAAGAAAGAACAGGACTCTAATAGAAGCTGCGAGAATAATGCTTGCCGATTCCAAGCTTCTAACCATGTTCTGGACAGAAGCTGTCAATACTGCAAGTTATGTTTTGAATAGAGTTTCTATTACTAATCCTCACAAGAAGACTCCCTATGAGCTACTCACAGCTAAAGTACTAAACATTGCTCATTTGAAGACATTTGGGTGTCCTGTCACCATTCTGAATACTAGTGACTATTTGGGGAAATTTGATGGCAAGGCAGATGAAGGATACATTGTGGGATATTAAACTCACTCTCGGGCTTATCGTGTCTACAATCTCCAAGCCAAGTGAGTAAGCTATAAATCTCAGGTATTTTGTGGAGAAGTCAAACATACAAGGCAAGGGTCCTGAATGGTATTTTGATCTTGATTATCTTAGTGATTCATTGGGATATTTTCGTTTCAGAACTAACCATGATGCAGGTCCACAAGTGTTTGCAACTTCTACTGCAGGTGCTCATTCTAGTCTTTCAGACTCAGATGACGAGGATGATATTTTTGTTGTTCCATCCTATTCCACCATAGTCTCTCCTACTACTCCTAGTGATGCTACTCCATAAGATATTTTGGACTCACAAGGAGCTCTTGACACATTGCTCAAGCAACAACTAGAGGCTACTACATCAGCTGCTCAAGGTGGCTTTGAGTTTCCTTTGAATACTTCTGCTGATAAAGCTACTCCTAGTACTCCAACTGTTACTCCTAGTGCTAGTTTAACACCTATTAATAGTCTGGCTAGTGATTCCACTTCCTCTACTAGATTCTCTAGTCCTTCTGACCTGGGAAACTATCAAAAGAAGTCTTCTACCAAGCTGGATGATATTCATAAGCAACCAATAGATGGCATTTTCGACTCTGCTTCATATGATGATGACTTTGTTGGGGATCTTAATAACTTAGCACCAGAAGTGGACGTAGCTTCCAATCCAGTTTTGCAGTCACACAAAGACCATCCTACTACTCAAATAATTAGAGATCCTGGTTCTACTATCAAGACTCGCCGAATGCATAAGAAAGCAACGTCTGATCATCATGCTCTTGTGAGCTATATTGAGGACCAAAAGCATAATAATTATACGGACTTTCAACATTGTTTGTTTGCTTGTTTTCTTTCACAGGTGGAACCTAGACCAGTCTCTCATGCTCTTGAGGATCAAAGTTGGGTGGAGGCTATGCAGGAGGAGATGCAACAGTTCTTGTTTCAGAATGTTTGGATCCTAGTTGATTTGCTAGATGGAAAAACGGAAATTGGTACCAAATGGATTCTCAAAAACAAGAAAGATGCAAGGGGTATTTTGGTGAGAAATACGGCGAGGTTGGTTTCACAAGGTCATACACAACTTGAAGGCATTGACTACACTGAAGTTTTTGCTCCTGTTGCTAGGATTAAGGCCATTCGTCTATTTTTGGCTTTTGCTTCTTATGTAGTCTTTACAGTGTTTCAGATGGATGTCAAGAGTGCATTTCTTTATGGCAAGATTGATGAGGAAGTTTATGTCACTCAACCTAAGGGCTTTGTAGATCCGCTTCATCCCAAGAAAGATTACAAGGTGGTCAAAGCTCTCTATGGACTTCATCAGGCTCCTAGAGCTTGGTATGAGCGTCTTTCCACTTTCTTGTTGAAACATGGCTATAGAAGAGGCACTATTGACAAAACACTATTTCTTAAGAGGAATCCAAAGGACATTATCCTTGTTCAGGTTTATGTGGATGATATTATCTTTGGTTCTACTAAGAAGGAATGGTGTGATGAGTTTGAACAACTGATGAAGGGCGAATTTCAGATGAGTGATATGGGAGAGCTTACATTTTTCCTTGGTCTTCAAGTCAAGCAACAGTCGGATGGAATCTTCATAAGTCAAGATAAATATGTTCATGAAATCCTACAGAAGTTTGATATGGATCCTCTTAGACCAGCAGCAACACCTTATGAAGTAGCTAAAGTCAAACTCAAGAATGAGCCAGATCCTCAGGTAAATGTTCACATGTACAGGTCAATGATTGGCTCACTCATGTATTTGACTGCATCACGTCCGGATATTATGTTTGCAGTAAGTGCTTGTTCTAGACATCAGGTGGCTCCAATGGTTTCTAACTTGAATACAGTCAAGAAGATTTTCAAGTACATCAAGGCTCAACCCAAGTTAGGCTTGTGGTATCCTAGAGAATCACCTTTTCTTCTTGAAGCATATAGTGATAGTGACTATGCAGGTGCTAATAATGACAGAAAATCTACTACTGGTGGTTGTCAGTTTTTGGGACGAAGGCTTATCTCATGGCAATGTAAGAAACAGACGATAGTAGCTACTTCTTCAACAGAAGCTGAATACGCAGCTGCTGCTAGTTTTTGTGGACAAGTCTTGTGGATACAAAATCAGATGCTTGATTATGGGTTCAACTTTATGAACACCAAAATTTTCATTGACAATCAAAGCACTATCTGCATTATGAAGAATCCTGTTTTTCATCAACGTACCAAACATATAGAAATTAGGCACCACTTTATCAGGGATGCCAATGAGAAGAAGTTGATACAGGTTCTTAAGGTTCATACGGATGATAATGTTGCTGATTTATTGACTAAAGCCTTTGATGGTCCTCGGTTCAACCACTTGGTGGTTCACATTGGAATGGTCAATCCTTGAGACCTAGGATTGAGGGGAGGCTAAGCCTAAGGGGAGGCTTAGTGTACATATTTACTTGCACAGATTAACATCTTGGTAGTTTTTAACAACAAATTGCATGGGTATTTGTGGTGTGTGCTCCTTCTAGTGGAGGATTTTGGTCACTTCTGGTGGTAGTCTTTAACTTCTAGTGGATAAAAATCCTTACTTATCATTAATGGTTAGCTTCTAGTCTTGGTTTGGGTCACTGTTCACTTCGTTGACTTCTGTTGACCATATTGTGCTTCTAGTGTTGACCCTTATGCGTTTTGACTTTTAGTCAACGCAAGTTACTTCTGGTGTATATCATATTATTTAACTTTGGTAACTGGGATTTGCAAATAAAGTTATAAGGGGCAAGTGGTTACTTTTTCATTAACTGCCTAATGAAAGAGCAACCCACATTATTAGGGGTCAATGAACAGTTACAAGACCATTATTTATGGTCAATTACCCCCTTTAACTCATTCATCTCAACCATAACACACACACACGCTCCTACTCTCTCAATCTCTAATCAATCACCTTCCATCACTTCCAATCATCATCAATGGCTGCTCTGTTCTACAAACCCGATCACAATAAGGTAGCGTATCTGGGAGATGGTCCTAAACGTGACGAGTTCACAGAAATCCTAGAGTTTATTGAGGCTTCTAACCTCAGGTATGCTTTTACTGTTTGCCCAATTGTCTATGATAGTGTGATTCGCCAGTTTTGGGATACTGCCCAACTTGTGGATGTTTTGGGTCGCCCGCTTGAACTCCATGCTACCATTGATGGACGTTCTTATGTGGTTTCTGAAGCTTCTATTAGGAGTTCACTTCATCTTCAAGATGAAAGTAGTGTTGTTTCCATCCCCAATTCCGAGATTTTGAATGGGATGGCAGATCTTGGTTATAACCATGGGGGGAAGTTTAACTTCCAAAAGAATAGGTTTTCCCCCCTGTGGAAGCTTCTAGTACACTTCTTGATTCACTGCTTAAGCCCCAAGTCTGGGAGATGGGATGCCTTTCCCATTCCTTTAGCTACTGGTTTGATCTGCATAGCACAGGGTCGAGTGTTTAATTTTTCTCGCTATTTGTTTGATGGGATGGTTTGCAATCTGAGTATTACTGGATCTAGGAAGAAATTTTTAATGTATCCTAGGTTTTTGCAGCAGATACTTGTGTGTATACCTCGAAATAGGGAAGAGTATGAGACCCCTAAGCTTAGTTCTAAAGTTTACTCCAATATGGCTCTTGGATTTAAGGGGGTTTGGAGGCCCCTTACTGAAGCTATGCTGGGCCTTGCCCAAGGTCCTCCTAATGTTGTTCCTCCGGCTGCTGAAGCCGAGGAGGAACTTCCATTAGGAGATGATCCTATGGAGGAGGAGCATCCTGCTGGTGGTGCACCTCATGTGGTGGTGGAAGAGCCAGCTAAGGAAGTGGTGGTTGAAATGCCATCCAATTCCAAGGTTGCTACCTCTTCTATGCCACATCTGTCCCCATTTGTAGATACTCCCCCTTCCAGTCCAGCACCTCCTTCTGCTGAGAAGCCTTCTAGTTCTCGTGCTCATAATGCTGACCCTTTTATTGCTTCTGGTTCCAATGAAGCTTTCCCTGATCCAAGTCCTCTTGGTGGGGAAGCGGAGGAACCTGCTACACTAACTTCTTTGCTTGATCTCATGCACAGGTACCATGAAAGGATTATTTCTTTGGAGGCAGATTTGAATCAGCATCGCAAGCTTACCAGGGAATTTGTTCTTCCAATGGCGGACCAGATTAAAGCTTTGGAGACACATCAGAGGAGAAGGAAGAAGCATGTTGTTCAGTCTGATTTTGATGAGGATGTTGAGGATCTTGTGGAGGATGGCTTGACTTTGCTGGCAAAGGCTGCATTTGCTGATAAGCCATATGTTGATTTGCCTATTCCTCCTACTTCATCAAGCATCCCTCCTACTGCTGCTACCCCTAGACCAAAGGAGGATATTGCTGGTTCTTCTGCTGGTACTACTGTTGGTCCAACTGTTGGACCGTCTCATGATCCTAAGGGGAAAGCCCCTATGACTGATGCACCCTAACCCCCTCGAAAGCGTACTTGTAGACAACTTGAGGAAGACAAGTTGGGGGAGGAGGCTGCACAGCGAATGCAGGCGGAGATTGATCAAGCTGCTAGGGCTGAGGAAGAAGCTCTTCAGAAGCAAAGGTGTGAACAGTTGCAGCATGATGCTATGCATTGGGATGATAATAATTGGATGCGGGTGCTTACTATTCTTATATCTGATTATTTGTAGTTTACTGATCTATTGGGTGCTGATGTGAATGAGCAGAATTGTATCCCCGGGAAATGGCATTAATGCGTAAGCAACAATTATCTCTTGCTGCTCAACTGCATGAAAAGCGTCGGAACAGACCTTTGACAAGAACCGAGGAGAGAAAGTTAATGCAGAGGTATGTCAAATATCAGTCGGGTGCTCACTTTACTGTTGGATGGACATGGGATCGCGTTAGGGCATTGTCTTTTGACGAGCTGGAGGATCTATAGCAAAGGATGATAAAGCGTCAGAACACACCGGTTCCGGAGCGCTTCATCTATCGTCCTCCTCCACGAGTGGTTCCAACTTCTCAATCTGTTGTTGCTCCTGGTTCTTCATCTGGTGTTCCTCTTGGTTCTACTGGTATCCCATCTGTTGTCGATGTTTCTACTACAGGTTCCACACCCACACCTTCGGTTTCTCATCCTGCTTCATCTTCGGGTCCTACCACTACCACCTATGCTACCACTACCACCACTGCTACTCCTGTTATGGAACAAACCTCACCACCAGTGATTGAACCTCAACCTACCCATTCTCTTGGTGTAGCCACCGTTGATCGTTTGGTTGGTCAAGGTGTTGATTCTACTCCTGCTCATCCTATTCCTACTGCGAAGGTAAAGGTTGAAACCTCGTCTGGTGTTCCAACTCCTCGTCGTTCCATTAGCAAGAAGATGGCTAGACGTGGTAAGTCTGTTCCTTATGAGAAGCGTGCTCCTGAAAACCTTATTGATGCAGTTTCAGACAGTGACACAGAGTTGCCAATGGGTACGGGTTTTATTACTGCTTGGACGGTTAAGCCATCCATGAGTATTCCTGGTACTTTCACCCATAAGATTTCCATCAGTGACGGCTATGTTCGTTATGCTTCAGGTTTGCAAGATGTTTTGACTTGGGTGGATCGTAGGGATCTTATGTCGTTGTATGGGTTTGTGGATGCTGGTATGCCTACTCATCCTAGTGAGGTGGCCAACTGGCCTGGTCTGACAATGTGGGCTGACTTGATAATGATGCTTGACTCTCCTCCACATGCTCCACATTCTGGTGTCTAGAAAGACCAGCCACGCTGGGTAATCAAGAGATGGAAGCTGTATGCTGGCTGTGGAGTGCATATCTTGGAGTTGGAGTTTGGTGCCATAGTATTCATGCTTACGGATATGGACTATCCGTTAACTATTGCTACTATAGAGGCCATGCTCGCATGTCATTTGCAGATCTCCAATGCCCCTTCAGGGAATGAGACTTATATGGCTACTACTCTGGTGGAAGGGATACAAGCTCGGTTGCAAGCTGACAAGGTGGCCGCGTCTGGTATGTGATGGGTATGTTTTTTTTATGTTTTTGTGTTTATACTCACATTCTTTTCACCAATATGTACAGTGATTGGTGACTTATATTATAGTTAGTTAAAAAAAATAAAAAAAATTATACTTTTTATATAATATCTGCTTATACTTTAACCAAATGATGGATTTCACACTTGTGCATAATATAATACCTGCTTATACTTTTCCAAACATTGGGTTTCATTTGACTGTTTCACACTTGTGCTAGTTTGGAGTTTCATCTGGTGTTGGACCTGGTCCACACAGCAAATGGTGCTCAACTCACCATGTCTCATAGACAAGAAAGAGTTGATTCACCATGAGGGTACGACTCTGGTGTGACAGTCAAATCCGTTGATGGTTGCCAGGTTACCCAAAACTAGATGGTTTTCACTTGCCATGGTCCTAGACTGAAAAGTGGCTAATCCAAGGGGGTACGGCTCTTGGTAAAGATTTTATCAAATCCGTTGATAGCTATAATAGCTTGCTCAAAGCTATAGGGTTTTCAACTCACGATGCTTCATTGCTAAGAGTTGGCGAGTCCAGAAGGGTACGCTTCTGGTAAAGACATATCAAATCCGTCGACGGCTGTGACGATTTGCCTAAAATCATCAGGGTACCCCCACTCACCATTGATTCACGTTCTAAGAGTTGGGCTGGGTTCTGGTCTCCCAGGGTGATGCTTATTCCACCATAAAGACTGGCTAGCCCAAGAGCGAGCAGCTACTTGGTAAAGGCTCATAAAATCTGCTCCTGTTGCTGTGAAGATTCCACAAGATGCAGATTTGTTTCAAGCTTTCAAGAAGCTTCTAGGTGTTCATTGTGACAGCGGTCATTATGTTCTTTATGTTGATGGTTATGATGCTGCTGTTTCTTTTGCTATTCCAATCCTCAGGCTTTGTTGCATGATTTACCAGGAAACTTGAACTCAACAGGTCAAATTCAAGTTTAGGGGAGGATTGTTAGGACCATTAGAATAGTTATTTGTAATAGGTAGACTAGGAGGTATGTAGTTCCTCCTGGTCATAGTAGTAGTAGGAGCAAGTCGTGCTCCTGGTCTTATAGAAAGTCAAACTTTATTATTTAGTTATTATTCTGTTAGGATATGCATGAGATATGTTAGGAAAGGATATGCATATCAGTTTTACACGTTTTGGTTAATGATGTATTAGGGTTTCCTTGTAGTATAAAAGGAACCTTAGGTAGAAGGGTTTGACACACCTTCATCAAATATAATTAGTTCATATTAATATTAGAAATCCTTAGTAAAGGATCAAGTCGTTATAGTTATACTGTTCTTCTTGTTCATAGTATTTGTATTCCGCACTTATACTGTGTGATTTATATAGAGTCTCTTTGTGAATAGACTTGTGATTACAGACGTCGTTCACCGTTCCTAACAGGCTGCAAGATCCACATCTAGTGGACCCAACAAGGACCATTTATGCTCATTTTGCATTCTTCAAAGGGTCTTTTGACATGTCTTCAATCTCCAAGGACTAATCTTGAACAAATGAATAATGGAGGGTCATTTGTGACAAGTCTTCAAAATTGAGGGACCAAACTTGACAAATCTTCAAACTTCAAGGGTATTTTTGGAAAATCCATACTCGGGTCCGGTTCTTTGTGCTGATTCGTTTCCCGTGTTCGTTTTTGCTTGATTCTTGTAATCTTTTGGTGAATTCACGATATCCGTACCTAAAATACACAATGAACAAACACAAGCATGTTTTGGGGGTATTTTAATGATATTTTTAGCGTTTTAAGCCCGATTTGGACGATGAGACTATGTATAATTGCAGTCTCATCTCTCCCGCATACTAAACCATTGCCCTGTCCCCACGCAATGCTAGAATTAAGTATCGTGGCACTTCCAAATTTCCTTTTTATGTGACATTTATTGAGAACGTAAACTTAAATAAACTACTACATGCGTTTAGACATAATGTATTGTTTTCATCGCAAAATGGGACGTTTAGGATCATAGAATAAGAACACTTGAATGCCTCATGGAGATAAGTTTGTCGTCCTCGATTTTCACCCGATTCCATGGTAAGCGTGTAACGAGATCATTGTCATTATAAGTTAGTAAAACAATCATTACTCGTGAGCGTTAATTACGTACTTAGACTCCCTTATCTTAAGGTGTATCTCTTATATTTTATTTTGTCTTAATGATCACGAGGATGCATTTGACTTATTTCAATATTTTATTAAGGCCGAAAATAAAGTAGGACGATTTAATTAATAGTTAGCTAGAGGACACGATCTTTTAAAACGGGTTCTCGTAATCTCCTTAAGTTCATATGTTGGCATAACTCGTTTCACGATTTGAGACCTTTGTCGGACCGATATTTCGCATGTACTTCACACTTTGAATCTTGGAAGACGTTCTTGAAATAATGGTCTTCTCTTCATATATGAAATTTCTTCAAACTTGGACCACAACTTCATCATTTTTCTTCAATCTTTATTTGGGATTTTTATATACAACGATCCGCCTCCTTTTCGGACTTAGATATATTTATCCTCATACCTTGTTAGGGTCTTTTTGGATAGACCTCTCCATGATCTTTAGGGGAGTATATTGCTTTTCGTAGTGTGTCTTGATCCTTCATATTGATTTTGAAATAATGATACTTCACATCATCTTGGATCTTTAACAACAAAATGGAGTCCTCATGCCTTGTTAGGGCCTTTTTGTAACTTTGCCAATCTTCGCATCCCGCTTCAATAAGTTATGCCTTGGCTATGAACTCTATTCGAACACGAGCAACTTTTAAACGATCTTGGGCTAGAAGCTAAGTAATCTTTTAAATCGTACGACCTTACTTATTGCATCTATTTAAACAAAAGCGTGGGGAGATAAAGCTAATAATTACCACCCATGAGATTATGAAAGATTACGTAATTTATATTTAACTCTATCATTTCTCGTCCTCATTTAAGAGACTTAGCCTAATTAAAGTTAAGGAATCGAAGCTAGTGTAAAAACACGGTCGAGTAAAAAATTACTCTTATTCTCACCATTGGAAAACCTACATTCGTGTCTTAAACACTTATGAAAAACAAGGAAAATTTTAAAATTTAGCCATTTTTAGCCTTATTTTGCATAAAACGAAAACAAAACGATGAAAATTGGATTGCGTGATGATGTAAGCAAGGTGAAGTATCTACTCACCCCCTATACTAAAACTAAACATTGTACTCAATGTTTCGAGTCTAAGGGTGAAACACCCCCATAATAGAGACGAAAGTCGAATGCTTAATCTCGAGCATGGAAAGGGTAAAACGAATAACCTAAAATCTGTTTATGAATTATGCTAATAAGATAAACGTTAGAACATAAAGGATATCATTGGATATCGGAATCTCCAAAGGCACCGATCGAAGCTCGAGTGATACGTAAAACGAACACGAGAGGCTTCAATGATGACAATGAACCTAATAAATCACAATCACAAACAACCACGGAACAAAGGTTGGAAGAGCACAAGTCCCCTTGTTATCTAATTAGAAAGCAATAATATTTACAAGGATAAGCATGAGAATAACCCACGAGGCACCTTGTTTTTGATATCCGAGTCAAAAGCTCGAATCGAATCCTCATAAATATGATAGTTTAGGGATAATCATGGTATGGTCATTTTTGGTGGGGCTTACATGATGAACAATGCCCAAAAGTACATGGAGTACTTTAAAAACCCGATATACGTATACTAGGGTCAAAGATAGCGTCCTCGGTTTTGGATGAAAGACGAAACAACGCCACTCCAACCAAAAACCCGAGAGGGTCAAAGAAAATAGATGAGAAGAAATAGAAGGATGGGACAATGGGTAAGGAAACACAATGAGCTACTCGAGGTAGACTCACACAAAGCAAATAGACATGATTTCCATTTATTGCATCGGTGGAAGACCGAGATTTCCCTTTACAAGCAATTCCGGGATCGAATATCTCGTCCTCGGTGGAGAAATGTGAGGGAACATAAGGGGCTTCCCCCACACTAGATCCACACTCACACTCGTCAAAAGGAGTAGACGAGGTGGTAGCACTTATAAAACGCGATGATGACGGAGTTAGACTTGTAGAAAAATCTTTTAAATTAAATTCAAAATATTTTCCTTTTTCATCGTTCAAAACTCTTTTTGAAAACCCAATTTGACGATGTCGAAAATATTTGGCGTTTCAAATTTAAAATTAGTCACGCTAAAAATCCTCACATTTAAGTCGCGGTTAGGGGGTGGTGGATTGTATAAGTTCTCAAAACGTTTATCAACAAAGAACACTGCCCCCTTAGGGTCAACATATTCGTCATCCTCATGAACTTCGATCTCTTCAATTTCTTCATCATATATGGGTTTGTCAAACCAAAGTTTGTCATTCCCCTCATTGAGGATTTGAGGAACTCTCTCAAAAATATCACGATCAAGGACAAAGCCATCATTCTTTTGTGGGGATCGTTGATAAGTTAGATCCTCGCGAATGTGGTAAACGTCATTCTCATTTGAGGAGTGTTGATTAGGTAACTCCTTGAGAATGGGATTTTGGGTCACGTTAGTTGGTTCGTCATCAAAGATAAGACGTTCCAACTCATCAAGTTCAACCTCGATATTGGAAAAATCAACCTCACTCGTAGGTGGAAGTAGAGGCAAAAGAGCTAGCTCTCGTTCAATAATTTTCTGAATCTTGGGCTCGAATTCAAAATCATCATACTCACCACATGAATAATTCTTTTAGGAGAATCGAATATAGCTTGTGGATTTTTGAGTATGTGATTGATTTCCGCAAAATCGCCATCTTCATCATCAAAGAAAGAGTCGATGTAAGCACTCACAACCATGGTCTTACAAGTCGAATGACTATGCTTAAGTGACTTTTCAATGACGAGTGGATCGATGTCGATAAAAAATTTAGCCTCAACGGGTGTTGGGCTAGGAAATGGAGGCACTTCAATGGAATTAGAAGTTGAAGCCTCAAAGACGTGGTCCTTCGAAGGTGGTGAAGAAGAGTCCAATTTGGTCATTGTTGTGATGGCACTAACGTCACCCTTCGGAATTGGTTGTTCACTTGTTTCACCGAATACATCCCAAAGTGATTTTTCATCCATAAATTTATGAATACCCTTTTGAATTAAGTAAACGTATTCTTTATCATTAAAATCGTCATCTTTAAAACCGTTCATTTTAATTCTTTCAAAACATGCATCAAGCCTCATATTTTCCGCTAAAGTTAAAATTTTGAAATCATTAGAATCTGAAACCGTGGTTTTATCATGATCATTTGAAACTTGGGATCTACTCATGAAAAAGTCCATTTTATCCTCCCCATATTTCATAGTGAGTTTCCCCACCGTGAACATCGATTACGGCTCGAGCCGTCGATAAAAATGGTCGACCTAATATAATGGGACATTTAGGGTCACACTCATAATCGGAAATGACGAAGTCCACGGGAAAAACAAACTTTCCAATTCTAACATAGACATCCTCGGCTATTCCAATTGGCTTAAGTGGTGTACAATTTGCTAGCTCGATTGTCATGTTCGTGGGGGTAAGTCTAGGCAATCTCATCAATTTCCAAAGAGAATGAGGCATGAGATTGATGCTAGCACCTAAATCAGTAAGGGCTAAACATCCTTCAATCTCGGAAAAATCAAATGGTAATAGAAATTGGCCCGGATCCTCTTCCTTTCTAGGCATATGCCTTTTGGATTTTTTTAGAAGGATCGAAGAACAAGTTTCTTCAAGGGTTACTTGGGTAAGGTCGATAAAGCTCTCTTTTTGAACCGTGGATGGAATTCGAGGTACACGAGGGTGTGCACTCTTTTACGTGGTCACCATGTTTACCCCATCTACTTTAGAATATGAAGGCGTTCTAGAAGTCGAGGGTTGAGAAGAAGGAACAACTCTAAATCCATCAAGGTTAGGGGTAATCACACGACTTTTACCGGTTGACGAGGAGACTTTACATTGTTCCTTCGGATTTGCAACGGTGTCACTAGGTAATAAACTCGATGACGCACCCGAAGATTTGTTCATAATGCCGAAAACATCTTTTTTATGTCGAATTTTCCTTGCTCAATCTTCGTATTTTGATTTTTCAATGTATTGGAAAAGTCGTTTTTTCAAAGTACCAATTTGTCCCTCTAAACGTCTCATATTAGCCTCGTTCGTTTTCATATATTATTGAAAATCGTTTGACGAACTATTTTGATTAGCATTAAAGTTCCTTTGGTTTTGATTATTTCTTTGAAAATTTACTTGATTACCACTCGAAAAATTGTTTCCTTGATTGTTGTTTGAAACATCCGAGTTTTGATTGTTGTTGCTATCTCGATTATGCCAACTCAAATTACGACCTTGATTATAACCTTGATTCGATAAATTCCCTTGTTGATTATTTCCTTGAAAATTGTTACGGTTTTGATTCCAATAATTGTTGCATTGGTTATAATTTCCTTGTGATGGACCCGCGTTATTTTGATTTTGAAAATTATTATTTAACGCGTTAACACTCGACGTCTGGCCATCCGTAGCCGCACACTCGTAATAATTATGAGGTCTACCACACAACGTACACCATGCCTCAACCGCTTTCACCGTAGTGGGAGCGTCTTTCTTTTGCATTTCGATGAGAAAAGACGTAAACAGATCCGTCAACTTATCGACTTTCGCATCAGCCCTCTCAATATCGCGATTAGAATTACTAACATTGGCGACCCTGGAAACATTCGGTGTGTTGCAGAGTTGGTAAATCTTGGATCGATTTTCGATAATCATTAAAGCGTCTTTTGGAGTTTTGCACAAAAAATTGCCACAGGCGGCGGAATTCAACGAATCTTGTTCTGGAAAACTAAGACCGTTATAAAATGTATCGATTTGGTGTAACTCAGAAAATCCATGGTGAGGACATTGCCTAAGCAATTCCTTAAAACAATCCCACGCGTCTCTAAATTATTCATTCGGTTTTTGCTCAAATCTCATAATCTCGGTTTTGAAAAACATCGTCTTAGACGGTGGTAAAAAATGATTAACGAACTTGGAAACGAGATCCTTCCACGTAAGTATGGAATTAGGTGTCTCTTTCTCGTACCAATCCTTGGCGGCACCATCGAGTGAGTACGGAAAAAGCATAAGCTTGACGACATCTGTGTCGACGTTCTTAAACTTGCTCGTGGCCAATAGACGATCAAAATTTCGAATGTGATCGTGAGGATTATCCGCCTCACGACCTTGAAACTTCGTAGCTTGTATCAACGAAAGCATTAAGCTCTTAATTTCAAAATTCTCCGCTTCGATAGCGGGAATTACGATTGCGTCTCCATAACCCTCGGTGGGCGCTTGGAGAAATTCCGTCATCGAACGATTGTCGGCCATCTCGTCTTCGGTTTCGACAACGATATTAGGAACGTCGATTTCTAATTCTCGTCTACGTCGTCGATTCCTTCGATTTCGATTGCGTCGATTCGAAGCGTCGTTAGAATTAAAATAATCCTTCGATCGAGTGTGCATGCACTAACGTAGAATATGGTGGGTAGTAAAGAAAATTCTTTTTGGGGTTTTTCGTTTTTTCAAAAAAAAGTTTTGATTCTTTTTTAATTTTTTTGAATTTTCGGTGTATTACATAGACTAAAATCTACAAATCTCTCCTCGAATCAATTTATCGATTAAAGGAGCCTCAAGGAATGAAAACGACCACGTGGAGTGATCACCTTCGATGACTTTAGGACGTTGGTGGAACACCAAAATGTTCAAGAGGGTTTAATCTTGAAAACAAGCAAATATAATATACCTAGATAATATTTTGGTTGAAAAACCCTCGATTAGCCCTTTTTCTCAAAACATGCACAAGCAAGCGGGAGAAACGTTCACGTTTTACGTCATTCATCGTAGTTTAATCGTAGTATAACTCGTCTTTTAATTTTCTCTCTTCAAACCAAAAAACGACACTAATCAAAACTTGATTTTATATTATTGGCACCTAATTCACACACCTTCGCTGAGAACGAACTTGGAATTTTCGTCTTTACGGTTTTCCTAAACCGTATCGATTAATACTTTCCGATTGTTATTTCTTTTTCCTAAAAGAAATATACAAAAATACATACATCAATTTTGGCGCCGCTGCCGGGGAGGTCCCCACAACCCATGTGGGTGTGTTGGTGATGGGGTTTGGTTGGGGATTGGTTTAGTGAGTGGTAAATTAGGGATCTGGTTAACATGGTAGCATAATTTTGGTTAATTCGAAAAATAGGATTAGGGTTCATCATGGTTGTGGTTAGTAGCAGATATGGTTTTAATTGTGTTTTAGGGAAGTAAATGTGTTTCCCACGCTTTTTAAAACTATAAACGGATTTGTAAAACGTGTTTAATATTAATAAAAAGTGGGTGAGTGGGTTGTGACATGGCGTGGGGGTGGTGATGTGTAGGGCTATGGTTGGTGTAGGGAGGTAGTGGGGTGATGTCTCAAGTGGTGATAGGGTGATGGTTGTTTGGCTGTCTGCCAAGAAAAGCCCCTAGACTCTCAAAATTTCTTCATTCCATGTTTTAAACAGCCAACACTAACTTCCTTTGTAAATAACTTTCATGAACTTGTCAAAAATGGCACATGGTATTAATAACTTGTATAAAGGACCATTTATGCTCATTTTGCATTCTTTAAAGGGTTCTTTTGACATGTCTTCAATCTTCAAGGACTAATATTATACAAATGAATAATGGAGGGTCATTTGTGACAAGTCTTCAAAATTTAGGGACCAAAATTGACAATTCTTCAAACTTCAAGGGTATTTTTGGAAAATCCATACTCGGGTCCGGTTCTTTGTGCGGCTTCGTTTCCCGTGTTCGTTTTTGTTTTATTCTTGTAATCTTTTGGTGAATTCACAATATCCGTACCTAAAATACACAATGAACAAACACAAGCATATTTTGGGGTATTTTAATGATATTTTTAGCGTTTTAAGCCCGATTTGGATGATGAGACTATGTATAATTGTACTCATCAATAGCAAAAGTAGTCCTTGGAGCTTCATTAAATATCAATATTGGCCCTTGATCTTCACGTATCTTGTATCTTTGGTCATCATTAGCTTCTTTTGTCATTTTCTTCGTCTTTTGTCAGATAAACCCCTAGAAAACGCGTGTTTGTTTCATAATGTATCTTTTTCTCCTGAAAACACATAAACACAAAATACCCGCGTAATTCCGATATTATAAGATATAAACTAATATTATTTGCCATGTTTTAAGTGTTTGTGGGTTATTACTGATAAGTGTTTTCACACTTATCAACTCCCCTCCACTTGACCATTGCCATGGCCTCATGCAATGCAGTATTTTAAAGCTCTAGATTATACTTTTCGCATAATTAATCCACCTTGGCCATTTAATGATTTAATATACTATACTATGTTACATGATGCATGTTTTATATTTTTAGGAATGCAATGCATAATATAAACTCTATTTATTTAATTTTGTATTTTCTTGAAATAGTTTAATGGAAATAACTCATTAAGAAATCAATGCCTTTAATTAGGGCGTTTGGTACCATGAATACTTATCATCCTCAAGTTTCACTTTTCCCATACTAACCTTAAAAACAAGATCATTGTTATTCATAAGTGAAAGTGCATCGACTTATTCATAAAAATTAATTGGGTTACCATTATACCCCCACTTATTTTGCCTCTAAGACCGGTTATTATTTTGAACAAATTACTAGAGAGCAAATTTGTCATTATTTAAAGTGTGAAATATAAGAAATGTAAAATCTGAAACTAAGGAAGCACGATTTTAATCCTAAGTAAACATCTCATTCATTACTTGAAAAACGACCCACATTGATATAAGTCTGACCTAAAATAGTAAGTCATTCGCCTTATGTGTAAGATCCTTATGTCATGCATTAATTAGTAGCTACTCACTCGCTAAGAAAAGAAAAATAAAACTCACATAATAATTTATATCCACCGCCTTTTTGAGACCTTGGATCTTCAATCCCGCAACCCGTCAAGGTAATATTGGATTGGAGCAACTATTAAATCCCCCAACCCTTGTGAGAGTAATATTGGAATTTAATAGCTAGTATAATTAACACCACACTGCCCCTCTTGGGAGTCTTGTATAATTATTTTTTTTTCTTTTTTTTTTCTAGCCACTCATTTTTTTATAAGCCGCTCTTATTTTTCTTGATTCCTCACAAAGAATAGAAAAATAATTAAAAGAAAAACACCCGCTAAGTATTAAGCATGACATAAGTCTAGTACACATAAAACGTTCCAACTTAGAATCTTAAGACGTACTTATACCAACCACGAATGATTAGCCAAAAATGCATAAGAGACTACAAATCGATTAAAACCGTTCTTGATTATTTATTAACATTATATACATGCGCTGACAAGAAAGTAAAGGTAACGAAAGGGGATATAATAGCCACAAGTAATTAATATGAGGTTTATCTAGCCCTTTACACTTACTTCAAACTCTATTATTTCTCGTTCTCCACAATTTAAAATCTCAAATAATGAGACTCGTGGATGCTTAGCCTAATAAAACAATAAAGGTCTACATGGTTAAGGATACTAGCTAGAGTAAGCTTGGATAAGCAAACTCGGGTTGAGTCAAAATATTCATGGCGGGCCTAATATGTCAAAGACGTCTAAACAAGCAAAAACCATATCCTTTATTATATTTTTTCGTGTTTATATATTTTTGAAGAAACAAAAATAAAAGAAAATGCAAGGTGTATGCAAATCAAAAATGATTTATGCAAAAATAACGAATGCAATATTTTTGTGGCCAAAGTAGATCAAAAATTTGAAAAATGTTTGAAAAATTAATTTCCTCAATTATCATGAAAGCAAAGGCAATGTTCTAGGCAAGGTCACTTCGATAGAAGTCTCCCCTACACTTAAGATAAACATTGTCCTCCATGTTTAAGAGTATTGGAGTGTAAACTCCTCTACACTTATGAAATTGCGTACTTTGTTTAACCCGAGCTAAGGAAAAGACGACTAAAGTGAATTCATTTTTACAAGGTTGAATATAACAATAGCAAAAACTAATCGAAGTGAACCGGATACGCGAGCCTCCTCCATAAGCTCCATGAATGAAATGAGAGAGAGAAACCCTTGAAACAAACACCAAAAGACGAAGAAAGGCCACCCCTCCACTTCAACTCTACTATAACACCCTCTTATTAAATCTAACCTTTTTAGATTTACTCTATGTTTTCTAACATAGTTATTCAATGCTTGATTTTTTTATACCCGAAGTCTCTAGCTCGACACGACCCTGAATTAGGTTGTCCTTGGGGAAACCATCATGGAGAATAAAGGATATCCACTTTGAAGCACGTCTCACATGATACACTCAAACTTAGCACGTTGCCATTTACAATATCTGCCTCGATAAATAGGCCGATCCAACGTGTCTCAAGTTTGTCCAACATAGAAAGCTCTCTTATAGAAATCACACCAGGATCAAATACATAGTTTCCATCTCTACACGTGAAAAACTCCAAAGTAGGTAGCATCAATAAAGTAAGCTTATACGAGAATCCCATCTCAATAGAAATCACACTCCTAAGTGGAGTGGATGAAAACCAATATTTCCCAAATATACGGATCCCAGGATCAAAAACCTTTCCCTTCTTGGGAAAATAAAAAGATGAGCTTGTATCAACCATATAAGATTCCCCTTTAGATATCAAAGCATCATGAGACAATGAGGTTGTAGGAATTAAAACATTCATAACGAGTATCTCCATGTGGTGCTCCTCATCATCATCAAAAGGTGGAGAATCTTCCATAGAAGGCATAATGAAAGGAGGATCAAGATTAATAGTGTCTTGTGGTGGAGGTGTAGGCTCTATGTTCCCAAAATGCATGTTCTCAAGAAGAGGAATATCCTCTTCCCGACTAGAAACACTATCATCGACCTCTAAATAAGTATTAACAAGAGCTGCTTCGATGATGGCATCAATCTCCATAAGAGAATCCATATCAGCGGTTTTTGGTTCTAAATTTTTCTTGGGTGAAATGTTATCAATCTCTAAAGGAATAAGATCTTCATTAGTAACCAACTCCATGGGTGAAAAGGTGTAAAACCAGCCTTAAAAGTCCACGAACATTAATTACGAACAATCACAGCTTTAATTTAAACGTTTCGTAACTCTTATTTAGATAATAAATAATAGTATAAATTCAGATATTACGCGAATATTATTTATTCAAGAAATAAATAATTCACGTCAGAATATATTCACGAGGATTAATGTACGAACACATACAAAATGTTTACAGTCTCAGTTTTAATTAAAATCGCGACGTGATTAAATATTCAGAAAACAATTATTACTAGTAAATAATTATATACTAGCTATTCAGTATTACGTAAGTGTTGTAGTTATTATTTTATTCATTCATGAAAATAAACAAATACATGACGGATTTAAACACGAACACGCAAGTTAAAGGTTTACGAAACGAAACGAAAACAATAGTGTATGTGTGCAAATGGGCTGCAGTGTTAGTACAAAAAGAAAGGAGAATGGGCTGAGGCCCATTTCTTTGTCTAGACTGGTTTAATAAAAAAAGGACGGGGAGTGTTTAATACTGAGACATGACACATGAAATAAAACCCTAGTAGTAAAAAAAGGAGGCCGTCGTTTTCTTTTGGTTTCCTTCTCTTTCTTCTTCCTGCCGACGAACAAACAACAAGAAACAAGAATCATTCATGAATTTAGTTCAAGGATCGAGATTGGGTGTCATTGATCCCTGTCATGCAAATCAAGGTAACTTTCATTTTGTTTTATTCGTTTATTTTTATGATTCACGAATCAAAATCATGGGAGGTTGTGTGATGCTCGGACTTCAAGGAAACCGAGAGTCTTAGACTCTCGGTGTTGGTCATTTGTTATCAGCCGAGACCCCAAAAACCACCATGGGAGGCGTTGATTTCAGAAAAAAGGGGTGTTTGGGATTAGGAACGAGGTGTTTTGGTTAAAAAAGTGGGAACAGATCAAACAACAAGGGCTGTGTTTGTCTTATAACAGTGGGGAACCGCAAGGGTGTGTTTGGGTTTAGGTCGCCCAGCAGGGGTGTTTGTGTTAGCAGTGGGTACAAACGGGGGGAACCTAAGACAAAATAGTAGGGGGTTTTGACCAGGCCAGTAGCAACCGTCGCATATCGGTGGGAACTTTTGGAAGACAGTGGCAACCGGCTGGGGACCAGTGGCCACTATTGGTGTTGGCAGTGGGACCACAGCCAACCGGCCATGGTGTTTGTTGTTCATGTCTGACCGAGACGAGGGTCTCGGGAGGTATTGACTCGGGATTTTGGGAACGCGTACGTTAAGGAAATTTAAAAGAAACGTTACTAGCATAAAATCATTTTATGAATTAAGGCTTATTTTGGTTAACATTTTATAAAAATTAATTTAATTTAATTATACATTTAATTAATAAAGTCTTAACTATTTTCAAAATTGAACGTATAATTTTATTTTAACGACTTAAGCCTCATGGGATTCATTTATACTTCAAAATTTATCAACCAAGCTTATAATTTTAGAAATTATCTATTTTAAGAAACTTTCTATTTATGTTAGGTTACTATTTATAGTAATATTATAATACCAGAATACAATATATTACCATATCAGAATAGAGTATAATATACAGGTTATCAGAAATACAGGATATACGTTGTTTAGTAAATATTTAAAGAACACTCGAATTTATCAGATATACAATAGACAATCGGATTATTTAGTTTATACGCAACCAATAAATTAATACGAGAACACACAAAATGTATTAAGAACAGTAATAAACAGTAATAAGAGACAGTAATCAGACAACTCATTCACGTCCCTTATTTATGTAGTATCCGTGAAGTCAGAGTCGATCCTTCAACTTTCATTCTCATTTCATTGCTGGACACGAGGTACGGATTTCCCGTCCTTCAGTAAGGACTTCCTTCTATGCATGAATAGGATTCCCCGTTTGCAGCCAAATGTTTTCCCTAGTATATGTTTTAAACTTATCAGTAATCATTTTAATAACTAAATAAATTGCCTGAGCTTTATATACAAGCATGACCAGTTTATGTACTAGTTACGGAGGTACCGTAACCATGACACTAGAGGCACCGATGTCATGAATCCTCCGCGAGGGAGTGATTTCTTGCAGCGTCCCATTTATTTCAGCTTGGCAATTTATCAGTATTATCAACGGGGCGTATGGGTGCATCCTAGGCTATCAGTTTACAGTTATCAGGTGAATGTGGTGTGTTCTCTACATCCTTCACATTGGAGTTGATCCCTCCACCCAACACATTATTTAGAGGCCACCCCTCTACAGCATGACGAGGTCACCCCTCCAGTTATTCATGCAACAGTTGTTACAGCACATGACCTATATAAGCTCTTGGCAATTAAAATACACTAAACGCATGTTTTCAGATTTAACAGATAATAGTTCAGCTTTATTATTTATAAGTCATACTTTTCAGATTATACACAGGTTTCCGTTGCAACTTTACTTATCAGTCTTACAGCTTCAGTATTTTATGCTTCATTTTAGTATTTCTTATCATGCTTTATATCCATTCATTGGGCCTTATGCTCAGCCGTAGTTCCTTTCATGTTCTAACGGCAGGTACACCAGGACGCTCTTAGGATTATGAGAGCATGTGAATTTGGATGGAAGCTATCGAGACTTCTTACTTTATGCACTTCTTACATTATTTTGCTTATTTGAACATTGTTTAGTCCTTTCCTTCAGTATTTACTTTTCATGTTTTGAGCTTATGTTTGGATTACTGATATTTGATTCCTGTATTTCCTTTATGATCAGTAAACGTTTTAGGAAATTTACCTTATACTTTGATGACACACCATAAATACACGTAACGGTCCACTTATCCAAGTGGGGTGTTACAATTATGGTATCAGATCCTGGTTCGACCTGTAGGCTCTAAAACTTGACTTGTGACTAGTGGGTAGTCACCAGGAACTTTCCAGATTTTGGCTTTGTTATCTTTCATATTTCTCATGCATTTATCAGTCAGTTTTCTTCATTTATCAGTTAGTTTTTCTTAGAATTTTGACTAAGTAAAAGGTTGGTACAGGACTGGCCATATTTAGTCGCATATGCTTTTCATTCGAATTTTGTTTTGGTGAACCGACCCATAGGCGTTCACCCTTTCCCGTTCAGATTATGTATTGGTAAACCGACCCAAAGGCGTTTACCCTTACTCATGTAAAATTCATGTTTTCAGTCAAATATTACTTGGTGAACCAGCCATAAACGTTCACCATTATTCGGGTCAAATTTTCATGCTTTCAGTCGAATATGGTTTTGTGTAAACTGAACCATAGTTGTTCACCTTTGTCATATCATGACATTTTGTAAAATTTTGACAAGTATGGATTGGACTACGGCCAACCATATTTTGTCCCAGATTGTAAATTTATATACATGACAGTTCTCAGAAAATTTTGACAAGTATGAATCGAACCCGAATCGCCCATACTTAGTCACATGTTTTGTTCCTTGAATTCTGTGGATTGAACCATAGCCATCCACATCAGTTGATGTTAAACCTCAGTTGTGGGTTTTCCATTTATGGATCCGGTGGTCTAGTGGGGTGGTAGATGGTGGTGGTAACCATGGATGAAGTAGAGAAGGTTGTGTGTGTAAAAGAAAGAAAAGTTTGATTAAAGTGAAAATGAAAAACAAACAACAACCCCCTCCCTGGAAGCCTTGGAGGGGTATATATAGTCACACAACACCTAAACTATACATCGTTACCTAGTCTAGTCTATGCGTGTTGACTATGATAACTAATGGGAATTCTTAAATGTCGTCACATAAAGTGAATTTCCAACAATCTTCCCCCATGGGATGACGTGTAGAATTCCTTACAATATTCTTCCTAACAAGTACATAATGATTAAGAACAAAAGCTTCCATGAAGCATCCAATGCTGATGAAGTCTTCTAAGGTCTTTGACTTCAAGTCTTCACTTCAAAACGACTCATCTTTAAAGTAACTTGTAGTAGAAATACTGTAATGGCACGAGCTAAGTAATCCATATACTTCTGGTTAAGGAGAAGCTTCTGATTTAACTTCCCCTTAATTCATGCCACATAAACTTGATGTAGAAGATTTTAATAGCTTCCCCCTAAACTGACAATCCTCATAAGCAACTTCAAAGCTTTCAATAAAGCTTTGAATGATTAAGCGCACAACGGAATTTAAAAAGAAAACCCCATCATATGAAATGATAATGTTGCGATGAGTGATTGAAAGTTTGGGGCACACCTAGTAGATCAACAACTTCTCTTCTCACGCTTGAATAATTCTTATAAATTTTTCTTCCTCCTGAGAGTTCAAGTTATGCATAATAATCAAGATATTTCTTCCCCCTACATACTTGAAGAACGTAAACCAATCCCATGTATGAAGCTCAAATACTGAAGTAGACACCTTATCCCATTCATGAAGTTGACATCGTAACACCAGAGTCAATTAAGTCCCGGAAATGCACATATCTTCTTCCGGAGATGCACCAGAGTCAATTAAGTCCCGGAAGTGCATATCTCTCCATATAGGATATTGATGATGAATAATTGCAACATCAAAACAATTAAACATCAAATCAGTAGTGTACCGTTTAGAGATTGATAACGCCACGAGTTAAAACACTAATTTTCTCTACGGTTATGACAAATGTCTTCCCGGAGTATCTTCAAATCAAAAGAAGGTATGAAGTTCATCACGTGTACTCGTTGTGTGTTAAATGTGTCTTCTTCTTCCCCCTTGATGGTTTCGAAACCTTGAAACCAACAATAAATCGTACGCACATGTACCTGAAATCTCGTGAGAATAATAAATAAGCAGAACTATATATTTTGTGAGAATCAGCTGTTGATCGAAATTCTCTAATCATAAACTTTCCATGCCCATCTTTACCAACCCCCTTGTAGGCAATTTGAAGTGACCACTGATGGAATGAACAAGATACATCAAAAATGAAACTGAATAAAAATCCTTCGATCTTGTGACTTAAGCTTGCACAATTGTTGAATAAAGAGCGGTGGAGAAATCTATAAGTACCCAATACATTACTAAAAAGGTATATAAGAACAACACCTCTTGAAATTATCCACATCGACTATGCGCGTGACACTGAGTACAACAATGTAACTCCTTTAAGTGATAGTTATCCAAGTCATCAACCAACAACCCCGAACCTGGAAACTAGATAAACAAGTCTTCATTCTAAGATTAAGCACGAGCGAGTTATCTTTCAAAGATAAAATAAATACACGCCTTCTAAAAATACGTCTTCAACTTCACAAAATTTAATACCCGATCAAACAAATCCGTAGCCACTAAAAATATAGCCATTTTTCTTCGGTCTCGTCAAATAAATCTCGTCATAGTATTTCGATACGTGTCTTCAAATCTTGTCACTTTTTAAAACCGTTAATCAAAATAACATCATTTATCAATAAAATGATAAACAATATTTTGATATAACAATTTTATTAAACTTTGTCTCATCACAAATTTGGTAGATTCGATATTACCATAAGATGACTAGGGCCAATTTCACTCTTTGTAACATATTTTAATTTCGTGTAAATGACAAATAAACCAGCCCACATCCAAATGAATTCATGGTCTATACTTTCGGTAATATACCGTCTGACCCAAAGCACCTTAGTCCATTAAATTAAGATATATAAACCACTCATACCCTAATCTCTCACACTAAACCTAATCTTACCAGCCACCAAACCAAAACGAATCTCTATTTTACTTTGTTTACTCCGTCCCAACTCAATCCACTCGTCTATCTTCCTCCGCCTCACTTTTTTTCAGCCACCAAATTACCATAATCCTAAATCTACTAGACATAATCTACATCAATCTCGAACCATCTCAACCAAAAATAATAACCATGCTATACTATCATTTCTAATCAAAAACACCATCCGCTTCATTCTTTACGAGCCACAAACATGTCATGAACCAATAAAACGGTGTCTTCAAGATCCTACTACAAAGGGTCTCGGGTAAGATTACATGTGGTCGTTTGTTTGTTTAATTGATTTTTCGATTCGAATTAGAAGAGAGAATATAACGAAAGTTGTTATTATTCTTTTTATAAATTCGAAAATCAAATGAGGTTTGAACTTTGACAGATTTGTGATTCAATCTGTTGTATAAGGATTGAAATAAATAAATGATTAAACATGCTTGTTTTTAATCATTCTTTATGTTCGAAGATTGGCATGTGTTAATCCCAGAAAATTAGATCGATGATGATACACGTTCAACATACACGATCTTAAAGATCTTAAATATGTGTGTACGAATCTGAGATTATTGATTGTTTTGGTTAGAGTGTTCGAGTCTAGATGTGATGGGGTGTAGGTGACGATGGGCATATGATTAGTTTTGTGGTTTTGATTGTGGAGTAATAAGGTTGGTGATAAGTTGGTTCTGGTCAAGTCTGTCTCGGTATGTTTTTAAAAACATGGTCTTAAGTATTTGTTATACTGGTCACAATCTTTTATCAACCATCGCAATGAATTTTGTTAACCCATCGCAACATTAAAAAAAATTAAGCCATCACAGTATAAAGTACACCATCGCAGCCTGATGGACACCATCGCAACGGTTCAATCGTAACGGTTCCATCGCAATGGTTCCATCGCAACGACCCATCGTAGTCCAGCCATTACAATCAATGCGATCCAAAGTAGCCATCTGAAATCTTATCCAAAAGTTGTACTTTTTCCGATTTTTGTGGATCTAAGATTTCTGGGTTCAAATCTTCATTTTCAAAATAAATAACAACTCAGAAAATCTTGAAAAGACTATATCTTGAAACTTCCAGATCTGAAAATTACCCGATCTCGAAATTAACAGATCTCGAAAATAGAGGACCAGAAAGATTATTACTAACAATTGAGACCGTTGACTGATATATGTGATACCAGATATGTGAAATCGTGAACGAAAATGAGATGAGCGATATGACAATGTTTTGGACAAGTGAGAGACTAGTGAGACAAGAACAACAATCGTGACAAAATTGACCCATCGTGACCAAATAATATCAGACAGAGATCAAGATTTAGACCACCAAAACTCATTTTATTTGTAACAAAAAATTAGAACAGAATGTATAAACTGTTGATTAGATTTTGAAACAAAAAAAAATTAGACCACCAAAATCAATAACGAAAGCACAATCCAAGGATTGAACCGTGGCTCTGATGCCAATTATGGGTTTTCCATTTATGGATCCGGTGGTCTAGTGGGGTGGTAGATGGTGGTGGTAGCCATGGATGAAGTAGAGAAGGTTGTGTTTGTAAAAGAAAGAAAAGTTTGATTAAAGTGAAAATGAAAAACAAACAACAACCCCCTCCTTGGAAGCCTTGGAGGGGTATATATAGTCACACGACACCTAAACTATACATCGTTACCTAGTCTAGTCTATGCGTGTGTGACTATGATAACTAATGGGAATTCTTAAATGTCGTCACAAAAAGTGAATTTCCAACATCAGTCGATTATCCTTCCATGTTCTTTGTATCAGTCAAGTTTTATACTCTCACGTGGACGTCTTTTTCATGCTGATTAAGTCTCATGTCTCCTTATGTTGATTATGTTTTAAGCAAGGTGATGATGCTTTCAGGCTAAAATACATAAGGATTACAATAAAATCCTATTTCATGATAAATCATGTTATGGTCTTCATCAATCATGTCTTCATACTGAACATTGATGAAACTCCGTTTAATCATACTTTTCAGCCACTATACAACCAGCATTAAGTCTACGCAGAAATTATCAGCCTATCATGTTAACCATTTCAGTTTGCCAACCAATTAAATAAAATTATCTCCCGTTGACCATGACAGACGGTTGACACCAGTATCGATCATATCAGCAAACCTTCAGCGGTACTTGTCACACCCCACCATGGCGAAACATGGGGCGCGACGTATGGATATCATCAGAACATGGCGTGTCTATAGAGATAACTATATGAAATAAGAAATCTCGTAAAAATGGTGACACGAAGGTCATGACAATATCTCAACAAATGCAAGGGGTCTAGGTAAGTAAGTAACAGTCCTACTTCTTACCCAAGACAACAAATATCATACCAAAACAATCATATGTGTGCCACAGTATCACTTATTAAAATGAATAAACAAATAAAACTAATAAGGAAACGGGGATATCCTTCTATATGCATTCCTACTCTCTCCAAGTCCTAGCCACTTAAGTTCTCATGCTTAACCATAGTATCACCTGAAAGAGACACTAAAACACGTCAACATAAAGTTGGTGAGAGTCATAGGTTTAGACTCCAACACAAGACAAGTCATAAGCTGTGAATACCATAAACCAATAAACATATGGACAATGCGCTACAATCATGTACTAACAACTAGCATTCAAGTTCAATCAATCATTACAATTCTAAGGCATCACGCCTTACCAATAATCACAATTTCCAAGGCATCACGCCTTACCAACAATCACAATTTCCAAGGCATCACGCCTTACCAACAATCACAATTTCCAAGGCATCACGCCTTACCAACAATCACAATTTCCAAGGCATCACGCCTTACCAACAATCACAATTTCCAAGGCATCACGCCTTACCAACAATCACAATTTCCAAGGCATCACGCCTTATCATTAACCATAGGTACCATAGGAGCCCATACACCTATGTACCTTTCCAATCCAGATCACACACAAACAAGAATCACATAGCAGTTAATCACATAAATGTACACAAAAGTCCATCTCAAACCTTAAACATTCACAGCATTAATTTAGAAAATAATTCAACACAGTGTCTCTTCCATCCCATCTGGAAGTCAAAAACAATAGTAAACATGGGACTATGAAACTCACCTGATAGCTTCTTCACAAGTCCTCGCACTAGCAACAAGCTAACAAACCAAAAACACGAAATCAATACACGAACCTATCACTAAGATGGCTCATCAACCTATGATGAACATCTAGTCTATTCCCATATAAAAAACCTCATTGATAAGCTCTAACCATCCCATTAACCTTCCCTAACAAGTCCTTAACTTGATTAAGTTTAATAACTATCCCGTTCATATTTTACACAAATCAGTCCCAGTTTTTAAGTCTCAAAACTTTAAGTCAAAAATCCACTTAAACATACCCATGGTTTCTGTAAAAGGAATATTCATACCCTTACATATGTTGGCTAACACTTCCCACTTGCCCTAACCATAAAGCTACTGTTAAGGCCCCGATATACATATATCTACTTTTTTCATTCCAGATTTCCTGATTTTAAACGTACTAAAAGTTTGTTACCATTAAGGGGTCTTAACCTAAACCACAACCTTATCCCAAGTGCAGATACTTACTAAAATATATAAACCATCTCTAATGTTCGTGAGAAGATCCCAATGCAACCCTAAGTACCCCAAACAACCCAAAACTTAAAAAGAAAACAGGCTGAATTCAAAACTGTTTTGACCTCCGACTGTTGTAACCTGTTTTTGACCCACTTCCCGACCTCCAATTTAGTTCTCGTTTCTTGCATTGCAAAGCCACTTAAAATATATTTCCAGGGGTACTTGGATCGTAAAATAAGAGATTATAGAACTCCCGATATGATCAAAACAATTGACTCAAAATTCTGCCCAGTTTTTAAAAACGGGTTTAACAAAATCAACCTCATTAATTAACCCTAATCCCTCTAATTACAAGCCCTAATTTATGTAATCATTATAACACCATTAATATAACATTAATTTAATGTTCTTAAATTAAACCCTAACCTAAATCCATAATAAGATGATTATAAAAACATAAAAACAATTAAATTAAAAAGGGTTATTAAGGTTTACCTTTGATTTATGAAAACCCCCAAAATTATGAAGAACCCTAAAAACCCTCATGAAAACCCACGAATTTTTTTAATCTCCAGGGAATAATAGTGAATTTTGATTGTGATTAAAAACAATATATAGGGTGTACATAAAATCCTAATCCAAAAATAAGCCCACTTTCCTTTTTTTCCCTCTTTTTCCCTTTTTCCCTTCTTTTCTGCGTCCAAAACCGACTATGCACCCTTAAAATTCGTTTTTTTTTCCTTTTTATTATTAATATATGTATTAATAATATTACCTTAATTTTCCTTAATTTATTTCAGCTCCTAAAGCCTCCAAAACCTCAAAACCGTAAAACTAGTCAGTTTTTACGCGATTACCGTACAAGACGTAAAATATACACTTTTAAAAAAAATCTCAAATTTTGAAATAAACTTTATAAATAAGTCCTAAATGACTTAAAACCATCCCGAAAAATATTCATATGGATAATTACCTCACCCGAGACCTCTAAATGCTAAACCGTAAATCCTAAAAAAATATACTATTACGATAATACTTATACGTATACGTAAACACCAAAATATCACCATTTCATTTCATAGTCACAAATTGTGAGCTCATGAACATGAAATAACCGTTCCTCGATTTGTTTATGAGTACTTTTATACTCATAAATGATAACAACACCAACCTCGTTCACACAAAATAAACACGTAAACACACAATTCAAGTAAGCACACATAAAATAACTTAAAAGTAAAACCAAGTGACAAATCCAAAAACTAGGGTTGTCACAGTACTACATGAATAGTATTCATCGTGTACTTCACGTACAATATTTCAGTTGTACTTCATGTACCTTATTCCATGTGTACCGTTAAACAATCCTCAATCGTCTCAGGCGTTTCCACTTGTCGATATTCTACCAGATGCTGATGCTGATTGTGAGTTGAAGATTTTACCAGATACTGATGTTGCTAACACTTTGAAGACCTCACAAATGCTGATGCTGCTGATACCTTGGAGATTTCTTAAGATGCTGATGCTGTTTCTAACAAGGACGAAAAATATAAATTTTGAAATTTCTGACAAAACTTCAACCATCAGACACTACCATTCTATTCCATGCTTTTACTTTCTCAGATAGATGTCACACTTCACTTAGCTAACCTTTATTCAGAAGAGCGGGAACCGGTACCCATCCGACCACTCAACATAATAGTTACAGGAATTTCGTTCGTAATAATAACCGTCGTGAAACTAACAGACCAAGCGGTAATGACAACCACCATGCTTATATTTATCAGTCAGTAGCCATCAGAACTCCAGAACAGACGAGACTAGAGATACAGAGGTCATCAGTCTAACCGGTCCGCCAACCTTAGTAGTTACCAAAATTTTTCAGCCTTGTTTAGATTCATCTACTAAAACACGTGTCAAGACATCAGGCAAGACATATGTCTCAGGTATCATTTATGAAAACACATATCAGGACACCAGTCATGGTACATGTCATATGAACCTCTTCTCAAAATACAGGTCAGAACTCATAATTCTAGTATGTTTTTTCTAAACCAGGCCCTCAGTAATTCAGGGTACCCTTCAAGAAGGGGTATACCCGTTCTATTATGCCACGCGTGAATCGGATCATTAAAAGTTCAGTCACCACCACTGGTGTATTATTCAGGTTAGACACGCAATATTCATTCGGTGAGGTTATGTGACAACCCTAGATTTTGAGATTCTCCTTTAGTGACTGTTTGACTTTGATTATGTGCTTAGTGTGCATTTATGTGCAATATGTTTGTATTTAAGCCTTTGATTTGATGTTAGTCATTGTTCGTGTATTACGTTGTAAATTATATAATGTTATGATGGGGTTAGTTCATGTTCATTTGTTCACTTGGATGTAACTATGATAGAATATGGTGGTATTTTATGTTTTTACGTATACGCATAAATATTATAGTAAATCATATTTTTACGATTTAGGGTTTAGTGTTTAGAGGTCTCAGATGAGGTATTTAGACACGAGAATAATTTACGGGATGTATTTAAGTCATTTAGGACTTAGTTATAAAGTTTATTTCATATTTTAAGAATTTTCATAAAACTGTATAAATTATGTATTTTACGGTAATCGCGTAAAATTGACTAGTTAAAAGGTTTAGGTGTAATTAATTAATTAAGGGATTAAGAAAAAATATAATTGAGGAAATAATTATTAAAAAATGAATTTAATAATAAAATAAATTAAAAATATTATTTTTGGTAAAAAAATTTATAATGGACGGTGGAAAAAAAGAAAAATGAAAAAATAAAAAAAGGAAATTATTTATTTGTATTGGGCTAGGATTCTCATTGTTTTAGTATAAGTACAAATTAAAACTCATATTTTTTTTCCTATGGTTTTCTTGGTCGATGTTTCACAAAGCGGTTTTTAGGGTTTCATAACTTTTTCTTGATTCAAGGTAAGTGATCAATTAAAACCTTATTTTAATTCATGTTTTATTAATTAATCAAGTTCACAATGTTAATTAACCATCATTGAGATGATTAGGGTTTTATTAATTTTCTAGAAAATATAGTAATTAAGATCTGTTAATGATTTTAGGGTTCTTGTTTAATAATTTAGGGGTAATTAATGATATTTAGAGGGTTAGTACATAAAGGCGTAAAACAGTCTGATTTTTAGGGCTGTCTTGTGTCGACTGTTCCACGCAGTAGGTAGCACCTTTGGTCGAGTTTCTTTTTTTTTAAATTACTTTCAGAGAGTCTACTTTTCAAAAATGTAAGGTTGGTCGAAAATGGAGTTAAGGAAGGTCGTCAAACAATTTTTACAAAAACTGTGCGCTGTTCATGAATAAATTTAGATTTCAGGAATTTGAGTCAAAACCTAACCTAACGAATGAGATAACCAAATATTTTTGATTTGAGATCTCTTTATAATATATATGAAAATACTGGAGGTTTTCAATAAAAGTTCTGGTGTTTAGGTTGGGCTTTTGGTGACAAACATTTAGCATGTATAGAAAATCAGTTTTGGTGAAAATGACTTTTGGCATAGAGACTAAACGAAAGGATTAAACGTGTAAGTAGAAAGTAAAAATTAGTTTTTGGAGTTCTTAGATCATACAACAACATAACTCCAGTAGGGTAGGATCCAAGTGTGGTGTTAAGTTCACTTCATGTGGTCGTTTAATGACTAGTAAACCGTACCGGGGAAAAATTGGATTTTTACGTATAAAATAGCTTGTAGTGGGAGAACTAGATAGTGAGGATTGGGGGATTAGATTCATCTCCTTGGTTGTTACTTAACTTTGGTGTTAGGACCTGAGCTAAGTGTGTTGTGTATGATTTTATAGGTTTGCAGGAGTGCTAGCTTGTTGTGCTATCAGGTGAGTTCATAGTCCTATTTTCACTGAGTTTTTAAATGTTTTCTTCTAGTATGGGATGGAGATGACACTTGTCGTGTTCTTAAAATGTTTTAGTACTATGTTTTTATAAATGTTTGGACATAGATGTGTTATTGTGTGACATGCGTGCTTATGTGTTTTGTTATGTGTTCAGTTATGTGTTATGGTATGTGTTCTGATATGTGAATCTTGATTGGGTTATGTTTTGTTATGGTACATAGATGTATGGGCGTCTATGGGACCAGTTGTGATGTGTGTGGAGCGTGGGGCACGATCTGTCCTAAGTTCTGAGTACTTGTGCATCGTCTCCTCGGAGGCAAGATATCTCGATGGGGATATGGTTCATCTTCCACAAGTGGTGTGGGAAAGATCCGGATAGTATGGTGCATTGTTCTTGTGTGTGTGACGGGATACTTCTTGATTGTTATAGTGTGGTGCATTGTTCTTATTGTGTGTTCTTGACTGATATAATTGTCCTTCGTTTGTAGTTGTATGTAACATGATTATCACATTATGGTCTATTGCTTTAACTTGTTTTTTTCAACTTATTTACAGCGGTTGACAAGGTTTCTTAAGATGTTTTGATAACTTAAACCTATGTTCTCACCAACTTTATGTTGACAGATTTTAGTGTCATTTTCGGGTGAGGTAGTTATAAAGGATGATGTTAGAATTCTCTAGAGTTTAGAGGCTGCTAGGATTGCATTAGGAGGAATCTCTTTCCTCTTAGTTTTCTTTTCATTGTTTGACCAAGTGATACATTTTAGACACCTATATGTTTGATGTGTGTTATATGAATGTCTTTGGTAAGAGGTAAGCTTGTTACCTACTTACCTAGATGCCTGCATTGTTTGAGATATTGTCATGACATTGTGTCACCTTTTTATGACATTTATATTTCATTTGGTAAGAGTGTATGTATACATATGGCTATATATGTATAATTTTCTTCTACTTATCGGTTGTATTCTTGAGATGGTTTGCTAACTCGTTTCTCTTTGATATGTTCAACATCTGGAGTAGCGCATTTATCGAGTCCTCATTTCACGTGTTTGTTTGTACGGTACTTTCCGTTTAGAGGCTATTGAGAGGGTGGAGATTTCTTTTTAGGATAACGATATCTTTTGTTTTGAATCTTACATGGTAAAAAAAATGGAACATACAAATAGTAAAAAAAATAGTTGTTGGTAGTCGATAAAATGAGGGTAAAGTGTCGAAAACGTGTTTGAAATAAGATGGAATATAATTTTTTTTAACATATAAGCATGGCTTGTTTATTTTAAAGTATTTTGGTTTTGATCACCTAAAGTTATTGTTCTTTAGTTAGATTTTTTTTCTTATTTAATTAAATATGTTAAAATCATGTAATTGATCATAGGGTGGGTGAGAGTTTAGTTTTCTGGTATTAAAATAAATTAGGGCTCGAATTTGGTAATTAATAAGGGGTTTTAAGGATTAAACTCGTTTTGGTCATAACTTATTCGTTTTAAAGTTTTTTTTGGTGATTCAAAAGCCTAAAATTATGTACTCGGAACGTACTTTTCAAATATTCAGAATGTTTAGTAAATGGAGGTCAGTGTCTAGGTCTAATTACCTGTACAAGTGTGAAGTTCAAGGTTAATTTTCAGACAACATGGTTTAAAATTATGTTTTGGGTATTTTGGGTTAATGAACACTTGGAGGGTTAACGATGATTTGGGATAGAATTTGAGAGTTCTTTCGACCTTAGAATACGTGGTTATATTTTGATGTGTTTTGATTTATGGTATTTATGAATAAGACTGAAATCAGGGTGACAGTTTTAAACCCGTTGAGTTATGTGACGGCTCGTAACTTGGTTTCAAGACAGTTCTTGTTTGATGAGTTGCGAGATTTAGTTAGGTTTCTTACATAACTTTATGGTTTTAATAAGTTTCCTCACGGACGGTTAAGGCTCATGTGTTGTTGTTTGATATTATTTGAGTATAAACTAAGTTCACGTTTGAACGTGAAGGTTTTATCAGGGATATGTATCCTCGTTTGTTTGTTGAGAATAAGTTTGAGTTTGGTAAATCTCGGGACGAGATATCTATTAGGAGGGAGTGATGTGACAACCCTAGATTTTGAGATTCTCCATTAGTGACTGTTTGACTTTGATTATGTGCTTAGTGTGTATTTATGTGCTATATGTTTGTATTTGAGCCTCTGATTTGATGTTAGTCAACGTTCGTGTATTGCGTGGTGCATTATATAATGCTATGATGGGGTTAGTTCATGCTCATTTGTTCACTTGGATGTAACTATGATAGAATATGGTGTTATTTTATGTTTTTACGTATACGTATAAGTATTATAGTAAATCATATTTTTACGATTTAGGGTTTAGTGCTTAGAGGTCTCAGATGAGGTATTTAGTCACGGGAATAATTTACGGGATGGTTTTAAGTCATTTAGGACTTAGTTATAAAGTTTATTTCATATTTTAAGAATTTTCATAAAACTGTATAAATTATGTATTTTACAATAATCGCGTAAAACTGACTAGTTAAAAGGTTTAGGTGTAATTAATTAAGGGATTAATAAAAAAATATAATTGAGTAAATAATTATTAAAAAACAAATTTAATAATAAAATAAAATAAAATTATTATTTTTGGTAAAAAGCTTTATAATAGACGGTAGAAAAAAAAGAAAAAAGAAAAAATAAAAAAGGAAAGTATTTATTTGTATTAGGATAGGATTCTCATTGTTTTAGTATAATTACAAATTATAACACATAATTTTTTTTCCTCTGGTTTTCTTTGTCGACGTTTCACAAAGAGATTTTTAGGGTTTCATAACTATTTCTTGATTCAAGGTAAGTGATCAATTAAAACGTTAATTTAATTCATGTTTTATTAATTAATCATGTTCACAATGTTAATTAACCATCATTCAGATGCTTAGGGTTTTATTAATTTTCTGGAAAATATAGTAATTAAGATCCATTAATGATTTTAGGGTTCTTGTTTAATAATTTAGGGGTAATTAATGATGTTTAGAGGGTTAGTGCATAAAGGCGTAAAACAATATGATTTTTAGGGTTGTCTTGTGTCGACTGTTCCGTGCAGTAGGTAGCACATTTGGTTGTTTTTTTTTTAAAATTAGGTTCAGAGAGTCTAATTTTCAAAAATGTAAGGTTGGTCGAAAATGGAGTTAGGGAAGGTCGTCAAACAATTTTATAAAAACAATGCGCTGTTCAGGAATAAATTTGGATTTCGGGAATTTGAGTCAAAACCTAACCTAACGAATGAGATAGCCAAATATTTTTGATTTGGGAACTCTTTATAATATATATGAAAGTACTGGAGGTTTTCAATAAAAGTTATGGTCTTTAGGTCTGGCTTTTGGTGACAAACATTTAGCATGTATAGAAAATCAGTTTTGGTGAAAACGACTTTTGGCGTAGAGACTAAAGGAAAGGATTAAACGTGTAAGTAGAAAGTAAAAATTGGTTTTTGGACTTATTATATCATGTAACAACATAAATACAGTAGGGTAGGATCCAAGTGTGGTGTTAAGTTCACTTCATTTGGTCGTTTAATGACTAGTAAACCGTACCAGGGAAAAAACTAGATTTTTACGTATAAAATAGCTTGTAGTGGGAGAACTAGATAGTGAGGATTGGGGGATTAGATTCATCTCCTTGGTTGTTACTTAACTTGGGTGTTAGGACCTGAGCTAAGGGTGTTGTGTATGATTTTATAGGTTTGCAGGAGTGCTAGCTTACTGTGCTATCAGGTGAATTCAGTCTCATTGATTGGTGTGAAAACACCCATCCTTTTACAACTTAATTCTGGCTAAAACAAGACCAAAACGCGTATTTAATATCATTTGTTTGGAATTATGCTTGGTTTTTGTGTTTATTATGTTTTCAGAGCCAACCGGATGGATATTGAAGAAAACATGGGATTGCACGGGTTTTATCGAAGAAAAAGACTCACGACGAAGTCTATTGTCCAAGAGATGCAAAAGATTTGAAGTCAATGGGACTATTTGAAGATTTATCGAAGAAAAGGAACAAAGATGGAAGATTTACATATGTCGAAGGAACTCAAGTCTATTAAACAAAGAAATTAAAAGACGAGTTGAATTTAATCGTCCACAAATCCCGAATCAGAATCGAAAACGTCAACTTTTCTGAAAAGACGAGAAGACAAGAAGAAAAGGAGAAAGCCCACTCACCAACCAACCACTAGGCCTATAAACAGGACTCACCTTCACACCTTTTGAGCTAGTTTTTAGTTTTCCAGTCTTTCTTTTCTTTCGTAGGAAGCCAACACCATTAAGGTGTTGGTGATTTTTCATTCTTGTTGAATCTTTGATTTTGTAAGTTTTTAATCTTTCCTTTTGTTTGCTCTACCTTAATCAATCAATTTAATCTTTCCATTAATCTTGTTCATCTTGTTCTTATTGATTTAAAGTCTAAAGTTTTATTTGGTTGATTTGATCTTCAAAAGTTAGTGGGTTTTGTGTTTTTATTGTTGGGATTTGATGTTTATGGTTGATAAATGATTAGTGTTTAGTTTGGTTTAAATCTTTTGGTTAAATTTGGCTTGTTTGGATTAAAATCGTATTCCCCTGTTTTTCTGAGTTCTTCAACACTGCCCAGATTCCGAATCAAGCTCCCTTAATTTTTATTCCGTATCAAGTTTGTTCCTCCGGAATATTTTATATTCCGGATCAAAGCCTTTCATCCGGAATAATAAATTATTCAGGATCAACCCTCTTATTCCGAATCAAGCTCATTTCCATTTTATTCCGGATCAACGTTTTTATTCCGCATCAACAGTTTATTCCGCATGAGCCTATTATTCCGCATGAGCTAGTATTCTGCATGAGCTTTTATTCCGCATCAACAGTTTATTCCGCATGTGCCTATATTCCGAATGAACCTTCATTATTCCGCATGAACAAATATTTCCCTTTTTATTCCGCATGAAGCAATGATATTCCGCATGAGTAAGATATTCCGCATGAAGGATTTTTGTCTGATATATTCCGAATAAAGGGTACATTCCGAATCAAGCATTTTTCAGGGTATTTACAGTTACTGTTTTATTTTAATTTTCATTCAAGTTTTATTTTTATTAATTAATTGCTTCTAGTTTACTTTTATTTACTTCACCATTTACCTATTTAGTAGAATAGAAAACCAAACCCCTTCTTAGTAACCAAGAACAACTATTCCACTTTGAGTGGTGATCAATTCGAGAAGATTCTGAGAATTAATCAGAACCCCCAATGCAAACCCCGAGTATCACTCATTTTCACTGAGTTTTTAAATGTTTTCTTCTAGTATGGGATGGAGATGACACTTGTGGTGTTCTTAAAATGTTTCAGTACTATGTTTTTATAAATGTTTGGACATAGATGTGTTATGGTGTGACATGCGTGCTTATGTGTTTTGTTATGTGTTCAGTTATGTGTTATGGTATGTGTTTTGATATGTGTTCTGATATGTGAATCTTGATTGGGTTATGTTTTGGTATGGTACATAGATGTATGGGCGTCTATGGGACCAGTTGTGATGTGTGTGGAGTGTGGGGCACGATCCGTCCTGATTTCTGAGTACTTGTGCATCGTCTCCTCGGAGGAAAGATATCTTGACGGGGATATGGTTCATCTTCCACAAGTGGTGTGGGAAAGATCCGGATAGTGTGGTGAATTGTTCTTGTGTGTGTGACGTGATACTTCTTGATTGTTATAGTGTGGTGCATTGTTTTTATTGTGTGTTCTTGACTGATATAATTGTGCTTCGTTTGTAGTTGTATGTAACATGATTACCACATTATGGTCTATTGCTTTAACTTGTTTTTTTCAACTTATTTACAACGGTTGACAAGTTTCTTAAGATGTTTTGATAACTTAAACCTATCTTTTCACAAAACTTATGTTGACAGATTTTAGTGTCATTTTCAGGTGAGGTAGTTATGAAGGATGATGTTAGAAGTCGCTAGAGTTTAGAGGCTGCTAGGATTGCATTAGGAGGAATCTCTTTCCTCTTAGTTTTCTTTTCATTGTTTGACTAAGTGATACATTTTAGACACCTATATGTTTGATGTGTGTTATTTGAATGTCTTTAGTAAGAGGTAGGCCTGTTACCTACTTACCTAGACGCCTGCATTGTTTGAGATATTGTCATGACATTGTGTCACCTTTTTATGACATTTATATTTCATTTAGTTCTCTCTATAGACACGCTATTGTTGTGATGATATCCATACGTCGCGCCCCATATTCCGCCATGGTGGCGTGTGACAAGTTACAGACGAACACATACAGTGAAAGTCGCCACGTTTACTTCACGTATTCCTATGACAACTTTATTTTAAAACAGGTATTTATCGACCTCCCAGCCAGAAAAGACTCCACGGTACCACCCATAGTTATTAAGGTTTTTCCTTTAAGTTAACGATGAGATCAATCTTACTAAATCCAAAATATATTCATTATGTTTTCTGCCAGAAAAAAATCAGTACAAATTGTTTCTACCTTACAAGCGCGTGACTTATCAGTCCATAGCTACAAAGACCTTCTGGCCACCTCTTATGATTGACTTCTGAAGTTCTTAAAATTTATGATCAGCAGATTTTCTTTCTTTATCATTTCCAGAAGTAATTGAGTAGGTGTTCCAGAAATTTCTTCCTAACCACGAGACATGATTTAACATCAAGCTTGTCTCAAGAACAAAACCTGTTTTCAAAACTCTTTATCACAGGGCTTCAGCTAAGTTAATAGAGTTGCAGCAATTGCTGCAAGAGTTACCGGAACGAGGCTTTATTCTCCCTAGCGCACTTCCAAGAAGTGTACCGTTGCTGTCTATCAGAAAGAAGGCCGGTAACATGAGATCATGAATCGATCACCGGTAATTTACAAGATCGCCATTCATAAACTATACTCATTCCACGAATAGAAGGTTACCTGACCTGGTGCGATGTCTTAAATATTTGCCAGAACAATTCGTGACCATGCCACCAACAGTGGTGAGAGAAGAACATGATATTTTCTAGATTGCTGTTGAACACGTTATAGTTTCTCTAAAATTTTGACTTATACGTCTGAGCTCCCTAATGCCCCAGCTATATTATGAAATTTATGAATAAATTTTTTTATGACTTCAAGGACAAAATCGTCAGTATGTTCTTTGATAACATCATGATCTCCTAAATTCTAGAGAAGAACATGAGAATCATCTTTTCACGACCCTGCAGATCCTCCGATAAGATAGAGTTATATACGCAGCTTTCTAGATATAAGTTCCAGATGAACAAGGTGGCATTTCTGAACCACCCTATTTTAGTAGAAAGAAATTTCAGACAGTCCTGCGAAGATGAAGGCCATCAACAGATGGTCAAGATCAACGCCGGTGACTAAAGTACAAAATTTTCTACAACTCAGTTGACTGATATCGTAGAAATTGCGTACAGTTCCCACGATTATGCTTCCATGATTAAGCTTACGCCTAAAGTAGAGAACCTACACTAAAATTCTGTATCACATAAGATCCTACGCTAGGAGAGATCTATTTTACCCAGACTCAAAATTCTTTCGTAACTATTCACCCAGATAGATTCCACCAGAATGTACCATAATCCCAGGCAGAATTTTGATAGAAGCAGTATAACACAATTGATGCAGCTATGTTCATATCTGGATACCTGACATACCTCAGGTTCAAGATAGGACACCGGCATGCTAATGGGTTATTACAACCGTTAGAAATTTCTGAACAGAAATGAGATAAGAATCGTTGTAGGTTATTGTCAGTTATCACAGACTCAGACGAAGCATGATGCTATCTAAGTCGTTGTTAAACAGTTAACCCAGCCTACGCGTATTCTTTTATCCGAAATGATTACACAATAACAAATCTGTAGGAAATTCAGCAATAGATCGTATGATTCCAAGGTATTCCATCAAAAATCTTGCCAGATTGAAATTAGCGTTCGCGAATCGCGCTCACGTTCATGTTCACGATCACGTGTACGTTTACATTCACATTCACGTTTACTTTCACTTTCACGTTTACGTCTTATTTGCAGTATGATGCTGTTTCAGTTCATGTTTTGTGCTATCTCATGATTTAAGCTCACATTAGTGTCCATAACATTGTTCACGTTCAAGTTCGTGTTCCATTTCGTGATACACGTTTCACAGTTTACTATCGAATACGATTACAGAAGCTTAAGGAACCAGACTCAAGTTTAGCACATCTTTTCCATACTTAGGCAGATGTTTCAGTTTCAGGCCGTATCGTCTGGCATTCCTTCCTCTGTCAACATACGTTCATGATATGTCTAGTATCACGTTCACAGTATGTTCCACATATTACGTTCACGACATATTCCATGCCCAACGTTCATCAGATGATCGTGAACCACATTCACAATTTCTCAAGTAGCACGTTCACAATTGTTCACGTAGTACGTACCTATATGTTTCAGCAGCTTGCTCAGAGATATAAATGTTATCTTTTCAGGATATTTGTATGTACTGTTTCATGTATACTACATGCTATAGCTTATTCATTCTATCAGATTCAGAAAATCCATCTTAAGTATGGACCCAGAAACTATTCATCATCGTCAGGACAGGGTAATCAGGACCAAGATTTTCGATGTGTTTAGACCTTTGAAGGAGTCATTTCGAGTGGGAAGCCACTCGGAACGGAGGAGTCCATCCGGATCTCTCATCCTTTTCCTTCAATAAATCAGTTAAGTTCTTTCAGTCATGTTATGTTCCACAGTCAGGTCACGCTATATCCCTTCAGCAACATTATGTTCTATTCGAGGCCGAATTATCCTTTCAGCTTACATGTCTTTACAGCTTACGGGTTCTTTCAGTTCTTATAAACTACATCAGCTTATTATCTTTAATTCAAGGACGAATTTCTCCTTTTTAGAGGGGAAGAATTGTAAAACCACAGCATTATCACATCCTTAATTCGAGGACAAATTATTTTTTTAGAGGGGAAGAATTATAAAACCCTCCTTAAAAGTCCACGAACATTAATTACGAACAATCACAGCATTAATTCAAACGTTTCGTAACTATTATTCAGATAATAAATAAAAGTATAAATTCAGATATTATGCGAATATTATTTATTCAGGAAATAAATAATCCACGTCAGAATAGATTCACGAGGATTAATGTACGAACACGTACGCAATGTTTACAGTCTTAGTTTTAATTAAAATTGTGACGTGATTAAATATTCAGAAAATAATTATTACTAGTAAATAATTATATACTAGCTATTCAGTATTACGTAAGTGTTGCAGTTATTATCTTATTCATTCATGAAAATAAATAAATACATGACGGATTTAAAAACGAACACGCAAGTTAAACGTTTACGTAACAAAACGAAAACAATAGTGTATGTGTGCAAAAGGGCTGCGGTGTTATTACAAAAAGAAAAGAGAATGGGCTGAGGCCCATTTCTTTGACTAGAACGGTTTAACAAAAAAAGGACGAGGAGTGTTTTATACTTAGACATGACACATGAAATAAAACCATAGTAGTAAAAAAAGGAGTCCGTCGTTTTCTTTTGGTTTCCTTCTCTGTCTTCTTTCTGACGACGAACAAACAACAAGAAATATGAATCATTCACGAATTTAGTTCAAGGATAGAGATTGGGTGTCATTGATCCCTGACACGCAAATCAAGGTAACTTTAATCTTTTTTATTCGTTTATTTTTATGATTCACGAATCCAATTCATGGGAGGTTGTGTGATGCTCGGACTTTAGGGAAACTGAGAGTCTTAGACTCTCGGTGTTGGTCATTTGTTGTCAGTCGAGACCTCAAAAACCACCATGGGAGGCGTTGATTTCAGAAGAAGGGGTGTTTGGGTTTAGGAACGAGGTGTGTTGGTTAAAACAGTGGGAATAGATCAAACATCAAGAGCTGTGTTTGTTTTATAACAGTGGGGAAACCGCAAGGGTGTGTTTGGGTTTAGGTCGCCCAGCAGGGGTGTTTGTGTTAGTAGTGGGTACAAACGAGGGGAACCTAAGACAAAACAGTGGGGGTTTTGACTAGGCCAGTAGCAACCGTCGCATATCGGTGGGAACTTTCGGAAAACAGTGGCAACCGGCTGGGGACCGATGGCCACTGTTGGTGTTGGTAGTGGGACCACAACCAACCGGCTGTGGTGTTTGTTGTTCACGTCTGACTGAGATGAGGGTCTCGGGAGGGATTGACTCGGGATGTCGGGAACGCGCACGTTAAGAAAATTTAAAAGAAATGTTACTAGCATAAAATCATTTTATGAATTAAGGCTTATTTTGGTTAACATTTTATAAACATTAATTTAATTTAATTAGACATTTAATTAATAAAGTCTTAACTAGTTTTTAAATTAAACGTATAATTTTATTTAAACGATTTAAGCCTCATGGGATTCATTTATACTTCGAAATTTATCAACCAAGCTTATCATTTTGGAAATTGTCTATTTTAAGAAACTTTCTATTTATGCCAGGTTACTATTTATAGTAATATTATAATACCAGGATACAATATATTACCATATCAGAATATAGTATAATATACAGGTTATCAGAAATACAGGATATACGCTGTTCAGTAAATATTTAAAGAACAGTCGAATATATCAAAAATACAGTAGACAATCAGATTAATCAGTTTATACGCAACCAATAAATTAATACGAGAACACGCAAAATGAATTAAGAACAGTAATAAACAGTAATAAGAGACAATCATCAGACAACTCATTCACGTCCCTTATTTATGTAGTATCCGTGTAGTCGGAGTCGATCCTTAATATGGTTATATTTTTGTGTGTGTGTTGTTCGTACTCGATTCAATTCCAATTGATCACGGTTTAGGGTGTACTTATCGTTTTTGGTAACTAAAAGGGGGAGCTTTTGATGATCTATTTCTACTTGTAAAATAAAAGCTAAAGTTATTAAACATAAATATAAAAATAAAAGAGGGATATCTAACCTTGATAGTTTATCCGGAATGAATGCTGCACAGTTATTCTTGGTAAAAATAACTAAAGTTGATTATCTATTTTAAAATAAAGTTGAAAACTTGAAAAGATTAAACTAAAATTTAAGACTTTAGAAATAAATGACAAAAGATTTAAACTTTATAAAAAGTAAAATGAAAATAAACTAAGTGAAAACATTTGAAAATAATTTAAGTAAAAATGGCGGGAAAAATAAAGGTTTGAAAACAATTCGGGAAACAAAAACAAAAAATAAGTCGGAATGAAAAATGACACTAATGCGGAATATAAGAAAATCAAACAAGTCGGAATCCACGAGATCTTGCAATCCGGAATGAAGGATTTCAACACTATTCGGAATCAATGTTTTAACGTTAATCCGGAATGTGTATAAACAACACAATTCGGAATCCGTGTAAACAACTTAATCCAGAATCCTATTTTCTCAATCTTTTCGGAATACAAGAACAATGCACTATCCGGAATACTACTCTTGTCCTTATCCGGAATCCTCAAAATTACGTTATCCGGAATCACTTGTTACTAGCTTATCCGGAATATTAAAAAAAACTACAATCCCGAATGCAAATGTAGCTTATCTGGAATGTCAAATACTACTCTAATCCGGAATGAACTTAGTGTCCTTATCCGGAATACTGTATTCCCATGAAATCCGGAATATGTGATATTTTCCTAATCCGGAATAATTGTTTCAATTGCTATTCAGAATGATAAGTTTTATAGTAATCCGGAATAATTAGTTAACATAAGTCGGAATAATCTGTTACAATGTTCGAGTTCGGAATACAAGGGTTTTAAAACCCGGATTAAACAAAATAAGCAAAAATCAAAATAAGCACTTACCAAAAACTTAATCAAACTAATTTTAGGAAAAAGCTAATAAGCCACAATTTAAAAACTATGAAAACACCAAATAAACTAACTATTAAAAAGAACTTTTAAAAGATTTAAACTAATAAAACCACTTAATTAAAAATAAGCTAAACACTAATAAGCAATAGCACAATAAGCTAAAACATCAAACACACTAAATCAATAAGCACAATCTAATAAGCAAATCAATGAAACAATCAACATGATTAAACAAACTACATGATTAATGAAACAAAACAATAGATTATAATTAAGAAAGGAAGAATTAGAATTATCTAAAAAGCTTTGAATTAATGAAGATGATTAAGATTCAATTACAAGATTTAAAAGATGAAAGATTAAGTAAACTTGAAAGAAAATTCTAGAGAGAGAAAGTAACACCTACTCCTAATTACCTATTTAAAACTAAAATGAACTAACTCCTCCTAATGAAGGATTAGGAGGGTATTTATAGGAGAAGGGGAGGGTGTTGTTGCTTCCTTCTTTCTCTTGTCTTTTCGTCTTTTAAAATAACTCGTCTTTCCCGACTTTGTCTCGGGATTAGTCGAATGATAACATGAACCCGTCTTCTAGTTTTCTTCTTTTAGTAGACTTTGTTCTTCGACTTCATTAAACTTCCGTCTTTAGACTTTTCTTCGATAAATCTTCATAATAGGCCTTTGATTTCCGTTCTTCTTCCACTTTTGATCCTCTGACTTCGTCTTTTGTCTTTTTCTTTGTTAAAAGCCCGTGAAAGCCCGTGTTTTCTTCCTTTTCATATTTTTGTCCTAAAACACAATAAAAACACAAACCACGCGAAATCCCGCCTTTTACGACATTAAATACACAATTTAGTCTTGTTATTATTATAATTAAGTGGTAAAAGGATAAGTGTTTTCACACTTATCAAATCCCCTACACTTGACCATTGCAACGCCCTCATGCAATGCATTAATTTCAAAGCACGATTTATATTTTCCATCATAATTAACCCACCTTGGCCTTTATTAAATACTAGACAATAATGAAACTAAAAGATAGAAAATTACAAAATATTTGAAGGACGAAAAAAGTAAAGAAATCTAAGACTTACATTAGGGCTTTGGTGTCATGAATGTCTATCACCCTCAAGTTTCACGTTCGCCATACTAAGCTTAAAAACGAGATCATTGTTATTATAAGTTAGTAAAGCTAACACTCACTCATGTGGCTCAATTATTCACTTATACTCCTTTATTCCTAGGTGTATCACTTATATTTTATTGTTGTCTTGAATGATCACGAGGATGCATTGTTGACTTATTTCGATAGTTTAGTTAGGCTGAAAATAAAGTAGGACGATTTAATCAATAGTTAGCTAAAGGACAAAATCTTTTAAAACTGCTTCTCGAAACCTCATAAAGTTCATATCTTGGCATAACTCGTTTCACGATTTGAGACCTTTCTCGGATCGATATTTGGCATTGACTTCATACTTCGAATCTTGAGAGACGTGCTTGAAATAATGGTCTTCTCTTCATAATAGGAATTTCTTAACTTGAAGTTTTTGAGAGATTCTTCACTTGGACCACGACTTCTTCATTTTTCTCCAATCTTTATTTGGGATTTTGATATACAACGATCTGCCTCCTTTTAGGACTTGGATCTATTTATCCTCATACATTGCTAGGGTGTTTTAGGATAGACTTCTCCATGATCTTTAGGAGTGTATTTGCTTTTCGTCGTGTGTCTCGATCCTTCATATTGATTTTTGATAAATGACTCTCACATCAATTTGGATCTTTAGCAACAAAATGTAGCCCTCATGCCTTGTTAGGGCCTTTTCGGACTAGCCAATCTTTGCATCCCGCTTGAATAAGTTATGCCTTGGCTATGAACTCTAATTAATCCCGAGCAACTTTTTAACGATCTTGTGCTAGAAGCTAAGTAACTTTTCAAATCATAAAACCTTACTTATTGCAATTATATTTATTAACAAGCGATGGGAGAAAAAACTCATAATTAACTCACATAAACTTATGAAAGAATACCAAACTTATAATTGACTCTATCATCTCTCATTCTCCACAATTTAAAATCTCAAGGAATGAGACTCGTGGATGCTTAGCCAATTAAATCAAAATTTTGGGTTTTTAAGTCATCTATAGGATCTTGCAACTTCTTAGACTTTTTCAAGTTTAGAATTCGCATTTTAAAGTTCCCTTGATAAACGACTTTCTAGGATCAATTATAGGAACTTGCGAAAAGTTCTAGTTCTTAAACCCATATGAGTTAAGACTTTCGCGTTTTAAAGTTCCCTATATAAAAGCCTAGCAAAACTTGATTTAAACACGTTAAGGATACTAGCTAGAGTAAAATTGGATAAATAAACTCGGGTTAAGTCAAAATATTCATGAGGGCCTAATATATCAAAGATATCTAAACTCATTAAAACCATTTTATTTATTTATTTTTCTCTTTTGACTTTAATCTTGAAATGAAATATATACATACGATGCAAGAAAATAAAAGAAAATAATTAAAAAATACTACTGGGCCAAAATAGATCAAAAATTTTAAAAAACGTCGAAAAATTAATTTTTTCCGGTTAAAATGAGGACATATTCATGGAAAAGCCCACTTAACTTCGATAGAAGTCCCCTCTACACTTGATATAAACATTGTCCTCAATGTTTAAGCATGTGGGATTAAACTCTCCTACACTTAGGACATTATGCACTTTGTTTAAATCATGCTAAGGAAGAGACGACTATAGTGATTTCAATGTCAACATATAAGATATGAAATATTGAATCACAAAAGTTTAGGATAGAACCGGGAAGACGGGAACACAGGATCACGGGTCATCAAATATCATCAAAAGTGGCTCTTTGAAAGCTTTAATCCCTGCACATCATAAGAAACAAGACAGCAAACACCTATGTGGCTCCCCTACACTTTTTATGAAAAACGGGTAAAGGATAGATTAGCGGGTTGCCTCCCGAGAAGCGCTTGTTTTTGTTAACCGAGTCACGAGCCTGAATCGACCCAGAACTAATTCAAGGGAAATGTGGTGAGGGATGGAATCATCTCGTGAGAGATGTCCTCACCAAAGTACAACTTAACACATTGGCCATTCACCTTAAAGTTTGGCCCATTTGGTTGAGATAACTCAATGGTGCCATAAGGGAAGATTTTTGCCAGGGTGAATGGACCGGACCAACGTCTCTTAAGCTTTCCTTAAAACATTTTCAACCGAGAGTTAAAGATTAAAACTTGATCACATATGTGAAACTATCGGTTCTTAATCTTGGAAACATGAATGAGCTTAGTTTTCCCCTTGTAGATCAACGAATTCTCATAAGCCTCATTCCTAAGTTCATTAAGTTCATTGAGTTGTATTTTAATAAGATCACCGGCTTTGTTGATATCAAAATTAGCCCATTTCAGGGCCCAATAAGCCTTATGATCCAACTCAATGGGGAGGTGGCAAGCCTTTCCGTACACAAGGCGATAAGGAGTATAACCTATAGGTGTCTTATAAGCGGTACGGAAAGCCCACAAAGCATCATCTAACTTATCGGCCCATGAGGTACGATGCTCTCCCACGGTATGCTCTAGATTCGCTTAAGTCCACAGTTAGAGATCTCGACTTGACCATTAGTTTGTGGATGATACGCGGTGAAAAGACGGTGATTGACACCATACTTAGCCATGACTCGTGCAAATTGATCATTGCAAAAATGAGTCCCGCGATCACTAATGATAGCACGAGTAACACCGAGTCGAGCAAACAATTGTTTTAGAAAGTTCACAACCACCCTCGCATTGTTCGTAGGTAAAGCTTTTGCTTCAACCCATTTGGATACGTAGTCAACGGCTACGAGGATGTACTTGTTCCCTTTAGATGATGGAAATGGCCCTATAAAGTTGATGCCCCATACGTCAAAGATTTCACATTCTTGGACGAAATTTTGAGGCATCTCATCTTTATGTGTGATCTCGCCTTGTCTTTGGCAAGCATCAAAATGCTTAACCATTTCATGAGCATCATGATAAATGGAGGGCTAATAGAATTTGGAGTCGAAAACTTTCTTCGCGGTATAGTTAGGACCAAAGTGACCACTGGTGGGTCCTTTGTGGCAAGCTTCAAGGATTAGTAAAGCTGTCGGCCCATCAACACACCTATGAATGACAAGATCCGCACATTGCTTGAGAAGGTAAGGGTCTTCCCAATAATAGTGTTTAATATCCTTAATGAAAATTTTCTTTTGTTGGGACGTTAACCCTTCCATAAGAACACCACCCGCTAAATAGTTTGCAATGTCCGCAAACCATGGGGTATCGTCAAGATTGGAGTTAATAGACATTAAGTTCTCAAGGGGAAAAGATTCATTAATCTCTTGATTTGGAAGTTCCCCTTGATAAGGATCCTCGAGTCTACTAAGATGATCCGCGGCTAGGTTTTCCGCTCCCTTTTTATCACGAATTTCAATTTTAAATTCTTGGAGGAGCAAAACCCAACGAAGGAGTCTCGGTTTAGCATCTTGCTTGGTCAAAAAGTATTTCAAGGCGGAATGGTCGGTGTAAACGATGGTGGTGGAAAGCACAAGATAGGGGCGGAATTTCTCAAAAGCATACACTACGGCTAAAAGCTCTTTTTCGGTAGTGGTATAATGCAATTGAGCCCCCGTTATTGTCTTACTAGCATAATGGATTGGTTGGAAGTGTTTGTTAACTCGTTGACCTTAAACCGCTCCTACCGCGAAATCACTAGCATCGCACATGAGCTCGAAAGGTAACTCCCAATTCGGAGAGACTAAGACCGGTGCCTTAGTTAATTTACCTTTAAGAAGTTTGAAAGAGTCGAGACATTCTTGAGAAAAGATGAAAGGAGCATCCTTTTCTAAGAGGTGAGTCATTGTTCGAGCTATCTTAGAGAAATCTTGGATGAAACGACGATAAAATCCCGCATGACCTAAAAAACTTCTAACTCCTTTAACGATGGTAGGTGGAGGCAACTTAGCAATGACGTCAAATTTAGCACGGTCGACTTTGATACCGGCTTTGGAAATTTTGTGACCAAGAACAATACCTTCTTTTACCATGAAATGGCATTTTTCCTAATTAAGAATGAGATGAGTGTCTTCACACCGTTTAAGCATACGTTCTAAATTGGCAAGGAAAGATGAGAAAGAATCACAATAGACCGAGAAATCGTCCATAAAGACTTCCATAGTTTCTTCAACAATGTCATGGAATATAGCCATCATACACCTTTGGAAAGTCCCAGGAGCATTGCATAAGCCAAAAGGCATTCTTTTGTAAGCAAATGTTCCATAAGGACAAGTGAATGTGGTTTTCTCTTGGTCTATTGGATCGATAGAAATTTGAAAATACCCGGAGAAACCGTCTAAGAAGCAATAGTAGTCATTACCCGCTAAACGCTCGAGCATTTGATCCATTAAAGGAAGAGGAAAATGATCCTTACGAGTGGCATCATTGAGCTTGTGATAGTCTATGCAAACTCACCAACCCGTGACAAGTCGAGTAGGAATCAACTCGTTGTTTTCATTGGGAACAACGGTTATTACGCCTTTCTTAGGCACAAAATGGGCGGGACTAACCCATGGAGAATCCGAAATAGGGTAAATCATTCCGGCATCTAGAAGTTTGAATTGCGGGTTTAAAGTCATCTTCCATGAGAATTTTATGAGTGCAAAATTTAGGATCAATTCCACGGATGTCGAAAATTTTCCAAGCAATTTCTTTCTTATGATTTTTTAGCACATCGATAAGTCGAGATTTTTCATCCTCTTTTAAGTCCTTTGCAATGATGGCGGGTAACTTCTTATTGTTTTCTAGGAAAACGTATTCAAGATGAGACGGTAACTCCTTAAGCTCTAAATCTGGAGGATTGTCAATGGAAGACTTAGTCAAATTAGGATCATCGTTTGTAACTTCTATAGGAGAAGGTGGAGAAATATGCTCCTAATTGAGAAGTTTCTCAATGGTACGAATGTCTTCTTCCCAATCGGAGGGAGAATCGTCATTTTTAAGTTCACAGCCCCTAAACTTGCTTAAAATTCTTTCAAAAGAAAGTCACTCTCTCCAAATGGAGTCAATGATGGATCAATAGAAGCTACGTTCTCAACATGAGTTAAAAGAGAAAGACCACTTTCACAAGCGTCTTTGAAATGTTCTTCACAAGCCTCATCAAGTACGTCAATGAAATTAACGTTCTCGTGTTCATAAGGTTGCTTAGAAAGTTTACCCATGTTAAAGATGATTTTGTCGTCACCAACTCTCATGATTAATTGGCCCGTGGCTACATCAATAAGAGTGCGACCGGTCCTCAAGAATGGACGTCCAACGATTAATGGAACACAGGGATCCATCTCGTATTCAACGACAACAAAATCCGCCAGAAAGGTGAATTTGTCGATATTGACGAAAATATCTTCGGATATCCCCACCGGATAAGAAACTGTACGGTTAGCTAACTCCAATGTCATTCGTGTGGGGACTAGCTCGAGTAGAGATAATTGTTTCCAAACGCTTAATGGCATTAAGTTGATACTAGCACCTAGATCGGCTAGGGCCATACAATTCTCTACCCCGAGAAAGTTGCAAGGAATGAGAAAGCGACCCGGATCACCAAGTTTGGTTGGTAATTTCCTTAAAAGAACCGCGGAGCAATTATCATTAAGTTGGGTTTGAGCAATATCAAGAAGTTTTTACTTATCACTTAGAAGATCTTTGAACATTTTAACATATTTAGGCATGTGAGCGAGCGCCTCGACAAAGGAGATGTTGAAATTCAATTATTTAAACATTTTAAGAAAGTTTGAAACTTGAATATCATCCTTGTTCTTAAACTTCTCTTTCCTCAACCTTGAAGGATAAGGTATGTCGGGTTGAGAGGAAGGCTTTGGAATAGATTGGTCACTCACATCCTTTGGTGGTGGAGGGGTGGGGTTGGAAGGTGAAGGAATTGCTGAAGGTTGCTCGTTATCCTTTGTCACAATCACCGGAGTAGGTTTAGGAATCTCGGGTTCCTTACAGCCTTTTCCACTTCGGGTAGTGATTGCTTTCATCTCCCCTCTTGGATTTGCAATGGTGTTACTCGGAAGAGAACCCGAAGGAGAGGGTTGATTACTTTGGAAAAAACTAGCCATCATATCCCTTAAGTCATTCGTTTGATTGCTTAAAGAATTTCTCATGTCATTTCTAAGCTTGGTTCGAAGATCATTCTCTTGTTTAGTCAAATCTCCCTTTAAGTTAATAATTTGGCTTTGAAGATTTTTAACCAACACGTCATTAGTCCTCATGTAGGTTTCCACCTCGTGATTAAATGTCGTGGATTGGCTAAAAGGTTGAGCTTGGTAAGCGGGTGGTTGATAGGTGGGTGGTTGGTAAACTTGATTAATTCCTTGAGGTGGATATGGATTTCTTTGGGTTTGATATTGATTAGAAGCTCGAGGTTGGCTTTGATTGTTACGATTGAGGTTGTTTTGGTTTTGAGGGGGAAAACCGGGTGGTGAAAGAAAATTGTTTGAACGATAACTTAGCAAATTACGGACACCTTGAGGACGTGCTTGATAGCCTCCCGTAAAAAAGTTACCGTTAGCCGCGTACACGTTCTCACAAGGATTATCTTGAGTAGAAGGACAATCGGTGTATGAGTGAGGACCGCCGTAAGTCTCACAAGAAAGTTCTACAACTTTAACTTGTTGATATTGCTTCCTAGCCATGGTTATAAAATTTTTGTTCATCTCGGCAATTTGGCGGGTGAGTTCGGTTAACTCGGGATTTGATGAAGTAGAAGAAACATTGACCCTCGGGTAATTTCTTGAGGATGCGGATGAATCCCAATTTTTGTGATGAGTGTTCATGTTCTCTATAAGCTCTCTACACTCCTCGGGTCTTCTTTTCTTAAATGTACCACCGGCGGCGGCATTAATCGTTTCACGATCACGAAAAGTTAAACCGCTGTAGAAAGTATCAATTAGAGTGAAAGGGGAGTATATTATGGTTAGGAAAACGATCGATCAAGACATTATAACGTTCCCAAGCATCAAAAAGAGACTCATCGGGTTCTTGAGTGAAACCACAGATTTGATTCCTAAGACTAGTTACCATGGATGGTGGAAAGAAACGCGACAAAAATCGTTGATTCATCTCGTCCCATGTATGAATTGAGTTTTTAGGAAGACGATCAAACCATTTTTCGGCGTGGTGGGATAAAGTGTGTGGAAAAAGATGAAGACGGAGAAAATCCATGGTAACTGTAAAACCCGTATTTAAGAATTTCCGAATATTAAATAAGCACGCACAGTTTCAGTTAAATATTATTAAATAATAATTATTCAGAAAATTATTATTAAGTTTCAGAAAATATTACGTATGTATTATTTTATTATACTAAATAATTAAACGGTAACAGTAAGTACACAACCTCAGTTTTATTTAAAAACGTTACGTAATTATTTATTTCAGAAAAATAATTAATAGTAATGAGTAAAGTATTATGTAAGTAATATTATTCAGGAAAATAAATAGATATGTGACGGAATTTAAAACACGATACACGAACACATGCACGAAAAAAAACGGGACTAAAGCCCACCCTACCTTAAGCAGTAACAAATAACTAGGGCTGTATATACATAATTTTTCCAACGGTGGATAAAAAAAAAGAAAAAAAACGATATAGGTTTGGGAATGGAGGCCGCCGGTTGAAGAAACCAAAGAAGGGAGACAAGGGTTCGAGCCCTTCATCCAATACAGTCGAGGGTGTGTGTTCGATTATCTAGCCACATAACGGCACTCTTTCTTGTTCCTGTCTCTTTGATTCTATGATCTCGAATCCGAAGAAATAAAAAACAAATGACGATAATTTAAAAAAACTGGAATGAAGAGGTTTTGTTGGTCGGGTTTAGATGTTTCATGTGAACCGAGACCAACAGGGGTCTCGGTGGTGTCTTTTGTGACCAGCCGCAAAACCTAAATCTAAACAGGGGGGTGTTTGGTTCGTAGCAGTGGGGAACAAAGCCAAACAGGGGGTGTTTGGTTCTAACGGGATGTTTGGTTTTGTTAAAATAAGTGGGAACCGTATAAAACTGTGAGAAACCTTATAAAATCAGGGGGAATGTAATGTTTAATCAGTGCGAGATTTTGGACAGAAATCGGAACCATTGAAATTAGAATTAGTGACGGTTTAGCGACGACTTTTCTGTCGCAGTTTTCGTGGCAGATTTGGGATAGCCTTTAGTCACAGCTTTTAGTGACAGAATTTTCGGTCGCAGATTTTAATAGGCATAATTTAATAGTAATTGTTTGATTTAGTGCGACCGAGGCGGGATATCTCGGTAGGCTCGGGACATAATTATAATAAATAAAATGAATATTTCTATATTATACCTTTTGTTAATTATAGTTTTATTAATGTTTAAAGTGTATTTTAAAAAGAATTAAATTAAAATAGTTGTAATATAAAAAAGGGTATAATTCTATTGAAATGTGTATAGTTGAAGTTCGTTTTCTCAGTTCTTAACAAATTGAAAGTCCTAACAAGATCGAGTTTTTAATTGTTTTTGGTTGGTAAAGTATTTGGATATTCTATAGATAGTTCAAACAAATCCTTGCTAAAATGAAAAATACAGTCTACTTATACGTAAAACAAAGTGCACAAACCAAGTATTTATTCAATTAAATGCTCAAATGTAAATTCTACAAAATATAAGGACTGAAAATGTAAATTCAATGAAATAAAAATGCCAAAAATACAAAGTCAAAAAGTCTAGGGACTATATATGCAAAAACAGTTAACTATATGGACTAAATGTGAAAATTTACCAAACAAAGTAACTAAATTTAAACTAACTTGAAAACTGACTAACCAATTTTAAACAAACTTGGAAATACAAGGACTTAATTTTTGCAAACCCTAATTAGTTGGAAATTTAGCCTTTAAGTGAAACTGTTTAATACTCAAGGGACCAAAAATGCAATTTTCAAGACTTTTTAAACAAAAACGGGCACAAGGACAAATTAAGCTCATTTGAGCTCGTTTCTTGACCAAATAAGCTCAAACCACTTTCAAAAGTCTTAAAATTGAAATTAAGCTAGACCTGTGAAAGGAAATAAGCTGAAACTAGCTAGAACTCTAATAAGCAATTTCAAATAAGCTCAAAATAAGCTATCTAATAAGCTACTCATGCACAACTTGATCTTAATGAAGAAACTTGTAAAACAGCTCACAAGGAGAATGGGAAATCTAGTCTCAAAGAAAATGATCCAGTAATAAGCTTTAAAACTGAAAATAAGCTAAAATGAGCTTATGTTGACTTTTGTTGACCAAAATTCCAAAATTCTGAAAATCTCAAAACTTATCAAGGAACACTTTTTGGATTGATTTGTGAAAGAAAATTAGCAAGTTTCTGAAGTGGAAATGCCAATATGAGAAATCAGTTCATCTATTTATCACAGGGAATGACAAATGCTCAAGTGCTTAATGATTTGCTTATTTCTCACTCAAAACTAGATACTGTAGAAATTCCAGATACACACTAAAACTACATATGTTGAGTGATGATTAGAAGCTGGTTTGAAAGAATTACATCCAAGATTAAAGAAATGCCAATGATTTAAAAATCACTACTTTCTGAAAATTTACTTAACAAGAACTGACCCAAACTTTTTTTGTGTGCCAATTGCCTTTTTGACTAAAGACTTGACTTGAAAATGACTGAAATCATTATGCTATGACTAGATGACTGAAAAGGAACTAGAATTGGCCAAATACTAACACTTGAAAACAACTTGCAAGCTAATTCCAAACGCTACTTAACTGAACACTAACAAACTTTTATGAAAGGATTTTAAGAAATTGGCTAGACTTAGTAAAAAGTGATATCAGACTAAGTTTTATAACTAGAATGAAGTGCAAATGACCCAAAAGCAAACAGTTTAACCAGCTAGAACTCAATATGATCTAATAAGCTGAAATGACTGATAAAGCTGAAAGCAGAACAAGTATAAAGCTAATGAGCAAGAATTAAGCTACAATTAAGCTACTAAAACACTAAGATCAGATCAAATACTAGCTAAACACATTTTATCATGCATTCACTCAAGAATTAACTAGGAATTGAACATGCAAGCAACAATTGAGTGGAACAAGAACTCGGAATTGCAACACCTTCTAGCTTAGGCCTCCTTTGGGGAGTAGAGAAGCGTTGAGCTTTCTAACAAATGCTAAACCACCACCTTAGCATTAAAATCTACAAATCAACAGCTACAATCACCATAATCTCCATTGTTGAACTAGAAATCCTCAAAATCAACTAGAATTTGAACTGGATGAACAGAACACTTCAACAACTACAATATCTCCAAAGCTTAGCTAATCATGATCAGATATGATCACAATGAGCTTACAGTAACACAATGAGAACAAGAATCAAGGTATGAATAGTAGATGATGGAGATGAATGTGAATTTTATTTATTGAATTGGAAAAGTGGTTACAAAGCTGGTAAATTGGTTACAACTAATAACAGACTCAAGAGATTGTCAGTGTCTTGAGTTGTTAAGCTAAAACTAACTGAGATGAGAGAAAACTAAAAAGTGTGTGTGGTTTCACACTTTTCTACATTACAAGAAATGAAAGCTATTCTAGGGTATTTATAGAATGCAGATGAGAGTTGGTGAGGGAGAGTGACGTGTTGCATCCAATCCCAAGCTTCTACGTGGACAATTCTGTTTGATTGAATTTTGAAGATGAAGAACACTTTTGGGGATTTTTGATTGAGATGATTTCATGTTAATTGAGTTGTTAGGTTGTATTCGTCTCTTGATTTTGATCAACTTTGATGTTTATATCATCTTCTAAAATGCATTCTAGCTCAATCCCGTTTCTGGCAATTTATTTGGAGAAGATGAACACGTGGCACTTTCTTATTGGGTAAGAGATTGTCACACGGATCGTTATCCAAGTTGGATAAAAGGTATTATTGGCTGGCACAATTCTATTGGTTGAAAATAGAAATAGTGGAGGTACTGTAGAGATTCGGTTTATTAATTGTTTGGCTGCTGTTAGTGGCCAGCTGGCGATCCAAGACTCTTGTTTCCTTGCTTCCCATTGGTTGAGAATAGTTCACACAGATCAAGCACCATATAACTTCCAACAAATGGCAGAATTAACCCTCAACTTTGGCAGTTTGAACTTTTGAGCTATAATCTTCATTTCTTTGACAATTTCAGTCCTTCAACATGCATTTTTAAACATTTAAGCCCTTTGACTTGATTGACTTGAGAGTTGACCAGATTTGACTTTGATCTTGACTTTGACAAATTTACACTTTTGGTCCTTCATCTTTGGCAGATTGTCAAGATAGGTCCTTTGTCTTAAAAGTCTTGTCACTCTTGATCCTTCTTTGTCTTTTTCATCCAATTAAGCTTGATTTTCCTTTGTTTGCTTGAAATTGTATCCTTCTTACCTATTTGAGCACAAACAAAGAACATACCACATAATACTACTTTTATAGCACAAAAGTTAGGTAATTTCCTTGTGTTTTAGGGTGATTTATTGATAAATTGATATGTGTTTGTGCTCATATCAAATCCCCTACACTTGAACATTGTCATGTCCTCATGCAATGCTATATTTTAAAGCACAAATTTATATTCTCCTCATAATTAATCCACCTTGGCCATTATGGAATGCATCTACACTACTCTACACTATATGATGCATGATTTTTGATTTTGATAATGCAATGCACAAGATACAATTATATTTATATCTTTTTGGATTTTCTTGAAATGGTTCGATGGAAATAACTCATAAAGAATTCAATGACTTTGATTAGGGCTTGGGTACCATGGATACTTATCACCCTCAAGTTTCACTTTCCCCACACCAAGCTTAAAAATAGGATCATTGTATTCACAAGTAAAAAGTGTATCAACTTATTCATGACAATTAAATGTGCAACCGGTTATTAATTTAGCAAATTTCTTGTGGGAAAATTTGTCATTTATTTCAAGCGTGAAGTATAAGAAATGTAAAATCCAAAAATAAGGAAGCATGGTTTTAATCCTAAGTAATCCTCTCATCCATTACTTGAAAAACCGCTCACAATTAATATAAATCCGTTTCAAGAGTAATAAGTCATTCGCCTTATGTGTACAATCCTCATGTCATGCTTTCATAAGTAGCTACACACTCGCTAAGGAAAGAAAAATAAAACTCACGCAATAATTTACATCCGCCATCTTTTTGAGATTTTGGATCTTCAACCCCGCAACCCGTCAAGGTAATATTGGATTGGAGCAATCTATTGAATCCCCGCAACCCGTCAAGGTAATATTGGAACTCAATAGTCACTATAATTAACACCACACTGCCCCTCTTGAGAGTCTTGTATATATATATATATATATATATATATATATATATATATATATATATATATATATATATATATATATATATATATATATATATATATATATATATATATATATATATATATATATATATATATATATATATATATTTTTTTTTTTTCTTTTCTTTTCTTTTTCTTTTTTTTCTAGCCACTCATTTTTTTCATAAGCCGCTCTTATTTTTCTTTATTCCTCACTAAGAAAGTTTAAAAGAATAAAAGGAAAAACACCCGCTAAATATTAAGCATGACATAAGTCTTGTACACATAAAACGTTCTAACTTAGAATCTTAAGACGTAATTATATCAACCATGAATGATTAGACAAAAATGCATAAGAGATTACAAACCAATTAAAACCGTTCTTGATTATTTATTAACATATATACATGCGAAGAAAATAGAGGTAAAGAATAGAAGGGTTTAGCCACAAGTAATTATCATGAAGTTTATCTAGCCCTTTTATACTTTCTTCAACTCTATCATTTCCCATTCTCCATAAATTTAAAATCTCAAATAATGAGAGTGGTGGATGCTTAGCCTAATAGACCAATGAAGGACTACATGGTTAAGGATACTAGCTAGAGAGTGCTAAGATAAGCAAACTCGGGTGAGTCAAAATATCCATGACGCGCCTAATATGTCAAAGAAGTCTAAATTTGTTAAACCATGTCCTTATTATATTTTTTTTTTCTTTATATATTTTTGATGAAAGATAAAAGAAAAGATATATACAATGCAAATGTGTTATGCAAATGAAAAATGATTAATGCAAAAATTGTGAATGCATATTTTTGGTGGCCAAAGTAGATCAAAAATTTGAAAAATGTTTGAAAAATTAATTTTCCATGTTATCATGAAGTCAATGACAAGTTCTAGGTAAGGTCACTTCGATAGAAGACCCCCATACACTTAAGCTAAACATTGTCCTCAATGTTTAAGAGCATGGAAGTATAAAAACTTCCCCTACACTTATGACAAGGAATAGACTTTTCTTAACCCAAATTAAGGAAAGGTCAACTATTGGTGAATTCATGTTTAAGCACAAGGTGTCAATGAAAGATCACAATAGTAACGAAGTGAACCGGATACAAGGGCCTCCTTCATAAGCTTCCAAAGCATGAAATGAGTGAGCAACCCTACAAACAACATGAAGACAAAAGAAGGTCTCCCCTACACTTATCTCCAATTCTATACCCTTATTGCTAACCTACAACACTCTAAACCTAGTTATACGATGCTTGAGTTAAGGAGTCTCTAGCTCGACTCGTCCCTCAATGAATTAATTCATGGGGAAAATGGGGATCTTTTGGACCATTTCAACGGAAATTTCCTCCCCAAAATAATGTTTCACACGGTGACCATTCACTTTAAAATTTGGACCATCGGGTTGTGACAACTCAATAGTTCCATATGGAAACACTTGAGCAATAGTGAATGCACCGGACCATCTCGACTTAAGCTTGCCCGCAAAAAGTTTCAACCTTGAGTTAAAGAGTAGAACCGGCTCTCCAACTTTAAACTCACGGTTCTTGATCTTAGCATCATGCAATTTCTTAGTCTTTTCCTTGTAAAGCAAAGAATTTTCATAGGCATTGGCTCTTAATTCATCCATCTCATTAAGTTGATCTTTCCTATGTGAACCGGCTTGGTTTAAGTCAAAGTTAGCCCACTTAAGAGCCCAAGATGCCTTATGTTCTAATTCGAATGGGAGGTGGCACGCTTTACCATAGACAAGCCTATAAGGAGTACAACCAATTGGTGTCTTAAAAGCCGTCCTAAAAGCCCACAAAGCATCATCAAGCTTATACGACCAAGAAGCTCGATGCTCTCCCACCGTTCTCTCTAAAATTCTCTTTAAACCACGATTTGTGACCTCGGTTTGACCATTGGTTTGAGGGTGATACGCGGTAGAAAGTCTATGATTAACTCCATATTTCTTCATAACTCTTGTGAATTGATCATTACAAAAGTGCGTACCACGATCACTTATGATGGCCCGAGGTACACCAAATCTAGCAAACAATTGCTTTAAGAACTTCACAACAACTCTAGCATCATTGGTAGGTAAGGCTTTAGCCTCCACCCATTTAGACACATAATCCACCGCCACAAGTATATACTTGTTTCCCTTAGAAGATGGAAAAGGTCCCATGAAATCTATGCCCCATACATCAAAAATCTCACTCTTGAATAAAATTTTGTGGCATCTCATCACGTTGCGTAATTTTTCCTTGTCTTTGACACACATCACAAAATTTCACCATCTCTTGGGCATATTTGTAAATAGAAGGCCAATAGTAACCCGAATCAAAGACTTTCTTGGCGATATAGTTGGGCCCAAAATGTCCACCCGTAGGTCCTTTATGACATGCTTCTAAGATCTTAAATGCCTCGGGCCCATCTACACACCGTCTAATGATTTGGTCCGCACAATGCCTAAAAAGATAAGGATCATCCCAAAAGTAGTACTTAACTTCCTTAAGAAATTTCTTCTTTTGTTGGTAAGTAAGACCCTCAATAAGCACATTCCCCACAAGATAGTTTGCTATATCCGCAAACCAAGGAGTGGCATCCTCTTGGGAAGAGATAGACATGAGCTCCTCTAATGGAAAGGATTCATTGATTTCTTGATTTGGAAAATCTCCTTGAAAAGGATGCTCAAGTCTACTCAAGTGATCCGCCGCTAAATTATCAGCCCCTTTCTTATCACAAATTTCTATCTTAAACTCTTTAAGCAACAAAACCCATCTCAAAAGCCTAGGCTTAGCATCTTGTTTTGTCATTAGATACTTGAGAGCGGAATGATCCGTATACACTATGGTTTTGGATAGCACAAGGTATGGTCTAAATTTCTCAAAAGCATAAACTATAGCAAGCAACTCTTTTTCCGTGGTAGTATAATGAAGTTGTGCACCGATCATGGTTTTACTCGCATAGTGTATAGGTTGAAAATGCTTATTCACTCTTTGACCTAAGACGGCCCCCACCGCATAATCACTAGCGTCACACATAAGCTCAAAAGGTAATTCCCAATTTGGAGAAACCAAAATGGGAGCCTTTGTTAATTTCTCCTTAAGAGTCTCAAAAGATTCCAAACAATCTTGGTTAAAAATGAAAGGAGCCTCTTTTTCCAAGAGGTGAGTCATCGGTCTAGCTATCTTAGAAAAATCTTGTATAAAGCGCCTATAAAACCCAGCATGACCTAAGAAACTCCTTACACCTTTAACCGAAGTGGGTGGGGGAAGCTTAGCAATCACATCAATTTTAGCTCGATCCACTTCTAATCCCTTGTTGGATATTTTGTGTCCTAAAACAATTCCCTCTTTCACCATAAAGTGACATTTCTCCCAATTAAGCACTAAACGTGTTTCCTCACAACGCTTAAGCATTCTCTCTAGATTGGTGAGACATGAGGTAAATGAATTTCCAAAGACGGAAAAATCATCCATGAAAACCTCCATTGTTTGCTCTATCATATCATGGAAAATCGCCATCATGCACCTTTGAAACGTCCTCGGTGCATTACATAAGCCAAAAAGCATCCTCTTGTAAGCAAATGTACCGTAGGGACAAGTGAATGTGGTCTTTTCTTGATCCTTAGGGTCAATGGGTATTTGAAAATAACCCTAAAAGCCATCAAGAAAACAATAGTACTCATTTCCCGCTAAGCGTTCAAGCATTTGGTCCATAAAAGGTAATGGGAAATGGTCTTTCCTAGTAGCCTCATTGAGCTTCCTATAGTCAATACAAACTCTCCAACCGGTAACAAGTCTCGTAGGAATAAGCTCATTGTTTTCATTAGGCACTACGGTGATTCCACGCTTCTTTGGAACACAATGTACCGGGCTAAACCATGGAGAGTCGGAAATGGGGTAAATCATGCCCGCATCAAGGAGTTTGATCACTTCCTTCTTAATGACCTCATGGATTTTTGGGTTAACCCTTCGTTGATTTTGAATGGTGGGTTTGTAATCATCCTCCATAAGGATTTTGTGTGTACAAAAATGTGGATCAATTCCCCTTATGTCGGATATTTTCCATGCTAAGGCTTTCTTGTTTTTCTTAAGGACTTCAATGAGTTGCTCCTTCTCATCCTCTTTCAACTCTTTAGCAATGATCACGGGTAATTGGTCTTTGCCTTCTAAGAAAGCATACTCTAAGTAGGATGGAAGGTCCTTAAGTTCAATTGGAGGTGGACTCTCTATGGAAGGTTTTACTATGGAAGGATCCTCATTGGTAACTTCTTGTGAAGTAGGAGAAGGAATAGGGTCCTCATTGAGCAACTTTTGGATAGTAAGAATATCTTCTTCCCAATTAATGGGAGAATCATCATCACCAAGAAAGTTAGACTCAAATTCCTGTAAGAGGAAATCACTCTCTCCAAAAGGTGTTAAGGAAGGAGCAATTGAGGCCACAGTTTCAACATGGGGCATTTCATCACTAGTACTCTTACAAGCATCATGAAAGTGTTCATCACACACCTCATATAGCACATCAACTATGTTAATAGTCTCACACGGTCTAGACTCCTTAACCTCTTTCCTATCACAAACTTTCCCTAACTTAAACACCACTTTCTCATCCTCTACTCTCATAATTAGTTCTCCCTCCACCACATCTATCAAAGTACGACCCGTTCTCAAAAACGGTCTACCAAAAATCAAAGGAACTCTAGGATCCATGTCATAATTAACCACTACAAAGTCGGCCGGAAATGTAAACTTATCTACACCTACAAACACATCCTCCGCGATACCTACGGGGTAAGCTATGGTTCGATTGGCTAACTCAAGGGTCATCCTAGTGGGAGTGAGCTCGGGAAGAGAGAGTTTTTTCCAAACCGATAAAGGCATGAGGTTTATGCTTGCCCCTAGATCCGCCAAAGCCATGAAATTTTCCACACCGGGAAAATTACAAGGTATCAAGAAGCGCCCCGGATCTCCAAGTTTTGTTGGTAAGGTTTTAAGTAGCACGGCGGAAAAATTTTCATTAAGGGATGTGTTGGGCAAATAAACCAATTTTTCCTTGTTTGAGAGTAAATCCTTGAACATCTTAGCAAACTTTGGCATATAAGCAAGAGCTTTCGCAAAGGATATGTTGATGTTGAGTTGCTTAAACATCCTTAAGAAATTTGAGACTTGGATGTCATCCTTGTTCTTTAACTTGTCCTTTTTCTACCTTGAAGGATATTGAAGAGTTAGTTTAGGTGTAGGTGTTGTAGTGGAAGATTTGTCTTTGATAGCTTCTTCATTGGGAGTTGTGGAAGGTAGAGGAGAAGTAGGAATAGGTTGACAAGGTGTGTTTGATTGAATGGGAGCATTTTGAGGTGGTGAAGTAGATGTAGAAGGCTTGTCACATGTAGGAACAAAAGTGGGTAGAACAATAGGAGGCTTAGGAGGTGAAGGATCCTTTGTTGTCTTTCCACTTCTTGTTGTAATAGCATTGACGTTTGCCCTTGGATTTGTTTGTGTGTTAGAAGGTAAAGCCCCTTGTGGTCTTTGATTAAAAAGCATCATAAACTTCTTACTTGATTCTTCATGCATTTCTCTCATTCTTTTCTCATTAGCTTCATGCATTTCTCTCATTCTTTTCTCATTAGCTTGGAACCTCCTTTCATTCTCTTGATTCATTTTGTGAAGAAGCTCAATTGTGTTATAATCATGTGGCACATTTCCTTGAAAACCTTGGGCTTGGAAAGGTGGAGGTTGATTGTAGAACCCTTGATTGTTACCTTGAAAGGTATTTCCTTGATTGTAAAAGGTATTTGGTGGTCTATAGTTATTCCCTTGGTAAGGTGGTCTTTGACCTTGATTCCTTTGTAACACTTGAGGAGGATTTTGTTGAAGTTGGGTGGGTGGTTGGGGTGGGAATCCTGGTGGAGTAAGGTAATTTTGGGACTTGTAAGAAAGGTTATTAGGATTGATATTTGGTTTGAAGTGTTCACGATGTTCCTCTTGGTAAGCATAACATTCCCCTTGATAACCTTGCACCTTATCACATTGTTCATAGGAATGGGGACCTCCACAAGTCTCACATGAAAGGGTAATGGCATGCACATCATTTGTAGAATTGTTCAATGAAAGGCTCTTAATAGCTTGAATCATTTCTTGATGTGCCTTAAAACTCATCTCATGATCCCTATCTATCTTTTGAATGATCTCTTGGTGATACTTGAGGAATTGGTTATCACAAGGTGTTTGAGAATTATTTTGGATAACATGAACCCTTTCTTCAAATTGAGTGTTTGTTTGTACCATTGCTTTGGTCTCAATAATATCCCAAGCCTCTTGAATGGATTTAAGAAGAATATTCCCTCCCGCGGAAACATTGAGTGAGACTTGGTGATGAGGTTTATGGCCATTGTAGAAAGTATTGATTTGGTGAACTTCATCCAATCCATGGTTAGGGCATCTCCTCAATAACTCTCTAAACTCCTCCCAAGCATCATTAAAGGTTTGACTAGGTTTTTGTTAAAAGCCTATAATTAAGTTCCTCAAAGCCGTGGTCTTAGATGGGGGAAAGAACTTGTTCAAAAACTTAGTAGTGAAACCATACCATGTGGTGATACTATCGGGTGGTTATGTGTCTAACAAATGCTTAGCGGGACCCTCTAGTGAAAATTGCACCAATATCAACTTAATGGCATCATGGGGAACTCCATTGTACTTAATGGTGTTACAAAGAGCAAGAAATCTCTTAAGGTGAGGATTATCATTCTTGTTTCCATAGAAAGGTGTGTTTGAAACCAAGTTAATCATAGCCGTTTTTAGCTCAAATGAATTTGTGGGAATATCAGGAATCTTGATAGCATCGACATATCCGTGAACATTGGATTGCAAACGTTCCATCAAAGAACGAGTATCAACTCTAGCCATGGCTTCTTGTTGTGGATGAATCAAAGCGCGATTCTCGTGATCGGCTTGATGGACGGTGGTGTTCCTACTCTTTCTCTTTTTCTTCCTTTTCGGAGGAAGGGGTTGTACACCCATCGGTATTTGTGCACGCCCACGATTGAGCATGCAACTCAATACGAGGAATGAGAGAGAAGCTCTCGTGTGACTTTGAAGAGAAAAGGATTATCCCCTTCGAGTTTCAATATGAAATATCCACAAGAAAATAATAATATACGTATGTACTACTTGGGTGCAAGACCCCCAATGAAACCTTCCTTCTTAGAATACTCACAAGTGAATAGGGGGTTAGGTGGCGCGAAGCACTTAAGTACCTATTGACCCTTAGATGGCATTTTATAGCACATCGCCTTTCTATTCACTTAATTGTTTGTATTCTTCTAATTGTTTCTTATTGGAAGTATTTATCTATTCTTGCTTTATTTTGTTTGATCGATACACGTGTCAAGGACCAGAACGCCCCTCAACACGGTGTATTGCCTTGGCAATACTTATGGAGAATATGTGAATTGGTTGTTCTTATACGTATACGTATTTACTTATAATAATATATGGAAAATATTTTTGTATTTATGAGTTTTTAAGAGAAAATACTATATGTACATAAAACCCGAGAAAATCCAATAATATATATTTTTGGGTGCAATCTCTTAGGAACAAGATTGCTTTTTGGATTTTTTTATTTGTTTGGTAAATTCTTTAGGAAAAGAATTGTTTTGTTAATTTTTTAGTTTTTATATATTTTTATATTTTTGATTTATTTATTTATTTTTTATTTAGGATACGTAAAAATAAAGTTCACTAGGTGAATGGATCCCAAAAGCCAATGAAAACCGTCAATCGATAGTCTCTCGTAAAGTCAAAGAACCGACAGCGGCGCCATTTGAAATGTGTATAGTTGAAGTTCGTTTTCTCAGTTCTTAACAAATTGAAAGTCCTAACAAAATCGAGTTTTTAATTGTTTTTGGTTGGTAAAGTATTTGGATATTCTATAGCTAATTCAAACAAATCCTTGCTAAAATGAAAAATACAGTCTACTTATACGTAAAACAAAGTGCACAAACCAAGTATTTATTCAATTAAATGCTCAAATGTAAATTCTACAAAATATAAGGACTGAAAATGTAAATTCAATGAAATAAAAATGCCAAAGATACAAAGCCAAAAAGTCTAGGGACTATATATGCAAAAACAGTTAACTATATGGACTAAATGTGAAAATTTACAAAACAATGTAACTAAATTTAAACTAACTTGAAAACTGACTAACCAATTTTAAACAAACTTGGAAATACAAGGACTTAATTTTTGCAAACCCTAATTAGTTGGAAATTTAGCCTTTAAGTGAAACCGTTTAATACTCAAGGGACCAAAATGCAATTTTCAAGACTTTTTAAACAAAAACGGGCACAAGGACAAATTAAGCTCGTTTGAGCTCGTTTCTTGACCAAATAAGCTCAAACCACTTTCAAAAGTCTTAAAATTGAAATTAAGCTAGACCTGTGAAAGGAAATAAGCTGAAACTTGCTAGAACTCTAATAAGCAATTTCAAATAAGCTCAAAATAAGCTATCTGATAAGCTACTCATGCACAACTTGATTTTAATGAAGAAACTTGTAAAACAGCTCACAAGAAGAATGGGAAATCTAGTCTCAAAGAAAATGATCTAGTAATAAGCTCTAAAACTGAAAATAAGCTAAAATGAGCTTATGTTGACTTTTGTTGACCAAAATTCCAAAATTCTGAAAATCTCAAAACTTATCAACGAACACTTTTTGGATTGATTTGTGAAAGAAAATTAGCAAGTTTCTGAAGTGGAAATGCCAATATGACAAATCAGTTCATCTATTTATCATAGGGAATGACAAATGCTCAAGTGCTTAATGATTTGCTTATTTCTCACTTAAAACAAGATATTGTAGAAATTCCAGCTACACACTAAAACTACATATGTTGAGTGATGATTAGAAGCTGGTTTGAAAGAATTTCATCCAAGATTAAAGAAATGGCAATGAATTGAAAATCACTACTTTCTGAAAATTTACTTAACAAGAACTGACCCAAACTTTTTTGTGTGCCAATTGCCATTTTGACTAAAGACTTGACTTAAAAATGACTGAAATCATTATGCTATGACTAGATGACTGAAAAGGAACTAGAATTGGCCAAATACTAACACTTGAAAACAACTTGCAAGCTACTTCCAAACACTACTTAACTGAACACTAACAAACTTTTATGAAAGGATTTTAAGCAATTGGCTAGACTGAGTAAAAAGTAATATCAGATTAAGTTTTATAACTAGAATGAAGTGTAAATGACCCAAAAGCAAACAGTTTAACCAGCTAGAACTCAATATGATCTAATAAGCTGAAATGACTGATAAAGCTGAAAGCAGAACAAGTATAAAGCTAGTGAGCAAGAATTAAGCTACAATTAAGCTACTAAAACACTAAGATCAGATCAAATACTAGCTAAACACATTTTATCATGCATTCACTCAAGAATTAACTAGGAATTGAACATGCAAGCAACAATTGAGTGGAACAAGAACTCAGAATTGTAACACCTTCTAGCTTAGGCCTCCTGTGGGGTGTAGAGAAGCGCTGAGCTTTCTAACCAATGCTAAACCACCACCTTAGCATTAAAATCTACAAATCAACAGCTACAATCACCATAATCTCCATTGTTGAACTAGAAATCTTCAAAATCAACTAGAATTTGAACTGGATGAACAGAACACTTCAACAGCTACAATATCTCCAAAGCTTAGCTAATCATGATCAGATATGATCACAATGAGCTAGCAGTAACACAATGAGAACAAGAATCAAGGTATGAAAAGTAGATGATGGAGATGAATGTGAATTTTATTTATTGAATTGGAAAAGTGGTTACAAAGCTGGTAAATTGGTTACAACTAATAACAGACTCAAGAGATTGTCAGTCTCTTGAGTTGTTTAGCTAAACTAAATGAGATGAGAGAAAACTAAAAAGTGTGTGTGTTTTCACACTTTTCTACATTACAAGAAATGAAAGCTATTCTAGGGTATTTATAGAATGCATATGAGAGTTGGTGAGGGAGAGTGACGTGTTGCATCCAATCCCAAGCTTCCACGTGGACAATTCTGCTTGATTGAATTTTGAAGATGAAGAACACTTTTGGGGATTTTTGATTGAGATGATTTCATGTTAATTGAGTTGTTAGGTTGTATTCGTCTCTTGATTTTGATCAACTTTGATGTTTATATCATCTTCTAAAATGCATTCTAGCTCAATCCCGTTTCTGGCAATTTGTTTGGAGAAGATGAACACGTGGCACTTTATTATTGGGTAAGAGATTGTCACACGGATCGTTATCCAAGTTGGATAAAAGGTATTATTGGCTGGCACAATTCTATTGGTTGAAAAAAGAAATAGTGGAGGTACTGTAGAGATTCGGTTTATTAATTGTTTGGCTGCTGTTAGTGGCCAGCTGGCGATCCAAGACTCTTGTTTCCTTGCTTCCCATTGGTTGAGAATAGTTCACACGGATCAACCACCATATAACTTCCAACAAATGGCAGAATTAACCCCTCAACTTTGGCAGTTTGAACTTTTGAGCTATAATCTTCATTTCTTTGACAATTTCATTCCTTCAACTTGCATTTTTAAATATTTAAGCCCTTTGACTTGATTGACTTGAGAGTTGACCATATTTGACTTTGATCTTGACTTTGACAAATTTATACTTTTGGTCCTTCATCTTTGGCAGATTGTCAAGATATGTCCTTTGTCTTCAAAGTCTTGTCACTCTTGATCCTTCTTTGTCTTTTTCATCCAATTAAGCTTGATTTTCCTTTGTTTGCTTGAAATTGTATCCTTCTTACCTATTTGAGCACAAACAAAGAACATACCACATAATACTGCTTTTATAGCACAAAAGTTAGGTAATTTCCTTGTGTTTTAGGGTGATTTGTTGATAAATTGATATGAGTTTTTGCTCATATCATCTATTATAGAAATTAAATGATTTTGAAAACTTTATAATTTAGGAAACCTTATATTACTTATGAGTTACTTATTATAGTATTAATATCACGTTAGAATACGTCCGCATCATAATTGTTGGTAAGTCGTTAAATATATTAAAAGTATTATTATAAACTCAGATTCATTAGTTAATATAGGTACAGATTTCCAGAAATAAAACAAATAAATGAGAAAGCCAATATGAACAGTAAATTAAATAAAAGCAGATAACTTATTCACGTCTATCATTATTGTAGCTTTCGTGAGGCTCGAGTAGTGTTCGTTCAGTCTTTCTTCAGTCAGTTACTGGACTAGAGGTACGGATTTTCGGTCCTTTCAGTAAGAACTTTCTTTCCTATGCATGATTAGGATTCCCCGTCTGCAGCTAAATGTTTTCCCCAGTATGTGTTTAAGCTTATCAGTAATCATGTTAATAACTAAATAAATTGCTTGAGCATTATATACAAGCATGACCAGTTTATGTACTAGTTATGGAGGTACCGTAACCATGGCACTAGAGGCACCGGTGTCGTGAGTCACATGTAGAAGAGTGATATCCTGCATCGTCCCTTCACGTTTTGGTCATTATTATTATCATGTCATGTGGGGCGTATGGATGCATCCAAGGTTTATCAGTTTACAAGTTATCAGGGTGAATGTGGTGTGTGCTCTACATCCTTCACATTGGAGCTGATCCCTCCACCCAACATAGTATTTAGAGGTCACCTCTCTTTAGCATTTAGAGGTCACCCCTCTACAGCATGACGGTCACCCCTCCAGTTATTCATGCACCATTGTTACAGCACATGACCTATATAAGCTCTGGCAATTAAAATACAGTAAATGCATGTTTTCAGATTTAATAGATAACAGTTCAGCTTTATTATTTATAAATCAGACTTTATAGATTATACACATATTTCCGCTGCAACTTTACTTATCAGTCTTACAGCTCTAGTATTTCATCATCTGTTTCATTTCAGTAATTCCTTATCATGCTTTTTATCCGTTCACTGAGCGTTATGCTCAGCCGTAGTTCCCTTTCATGTTCTAACGGCAGGTACACCAGGACGCTCTTAGGATTCTAAGAGCATGTGCATTTGGATGGAAGCTATCCAGACTTCTAACTTTATGTACTTACATTATTTTGCTTATTTGGACATTGTTTAGTCCTTTCCTTCAGTATCTTACTTTTCATGTTTTGGGCTTATGTTTGGATTGCTGATGTTTGATTCCGGTATTTCCTTTATGGTCAGTTAATATTTTAGGAGATATACCTTATGCTTTGATGACACCTCATAAATACACGTAACGGTCCACTTATCCAAGTGGGGTGTTACAATTATGGGATTAGAGCTATAGGTTAGACCTGTAGGCTCCAAAACTTGACTTGTGACTAGTGGGTAGTCACCAGGAACTTCCCAGATTTTGGGCGTTTTTATCTTTCATGTTTCTCATGCATTTATTAGTTAGTTTTCTTCAGTTATCAGTCGGTTTTCTTAAAGTTTTTGACTAAGTAAAAGGTTGGTACAAGACTGGCCATATTTAGTCGCATGTGCTTTTCATTCGAAATTTATTTTGGAGAACCGACCCATAGTTGTTCACCCTTGCCCGTTCAGATTTTGTAGTGGTAAACCGAATCATAGGCGTGTACTCTTACTCATGTCAGATTCATGTTTTCTGTCAAATATTACTTGGTGAACCAGCCATATACGTTCACCATTTATCAAGTCAAATTCACGCTTTTTAGTCAAAGGTTATTTTGTGAACCGATCCATAGTTGTTCACCTTTGGCATGTCATGACATTTTATAAGTTTTGACTGGTATGGGTTGGACTCCAGCCAACCATATTTAATCCTAGATTGTAAATTGCTATACATGACAGTTCCCATGAAATTTTGACAAGTATGGATCGAACCAAAATAGCCCATACTTAGTCACATGTTTTCGTCTTTGAATTATATGGATTGAACCATAGCCATCCACATCAGTTGATATTAAACTTTAGTTGATCATACTTTTATCTTCTTTGTAACAGTCAAGTTTCATGCTCTTACGTGGATGTCGTTCTCATGCTGATTATGTTTCATGTCTCCTTACGACGGTTATGTTATCAGCAAAGTGATGATGTTTTCATACTAAGATACATAAGGACTACAGTAAAATTTTGTTTTCATGATAAATCATGTGTGGTCTTCATCAATCATGTCTTCATGCTGACCATTGTTGAAATTCTGTAAAATATACTCTTGAGCCTCTATACAACCAGCATTAAGTCTACTCTATACAACAATTATTAAGTCTACTCTATACAACCAGCCTTAAGTCTACGCAGGAAATGTCAGATTATCATGTTACTTGTTTCAGTTCAGTTTGCTAATCATTTAAATCAAATTTTCTTCCGTTGACCATGTCAGACGATTGACACCAATATCGATCATCCCATAAAATTTCCACCAGTGCCATGTACAGTATTTTATGTGTACTCCACATATAGTGTCTCAGATATGCTCCATGTGTAGTAGTCCAGGTTTACTCCATGGATATTTCTAATCGATCCTCAATCATCTCAGGCGTTCCACTAGTCGATATTCTACCAAATGTGGATGTTGCTCGTGAGTTGAAGATTTTACCAGGTACTAATACTGCTAACACTTTGAAGACCTCACAAATGCTGATGCTGTTGATACTTTGGAGATTTCTCAAGATGCTAATGTTGTTTATACTATGAAGACTATGCAGAACAAGGACGAAAACTAAATTTGAAATTTCTGACAAGAATAAACTTCAACCATCAGACACTATCATTTCATTCCATGCTTTTACTTTCTCAGCTAGATGTCACACTTCACTCAGCAAACCTTTATTCAAATTAGTGGGAAACGGTACCCAGCCGGCCACTCAGCAGAAATAGTTACATGAATCACGGTCATAATAAACGACCATAAGGAAACTGACAGACAAGGCGGTAATGACAACCACCATGCTTAAAAATAATCAGTCAATAACCATCAGAACTCCAGAACGGACGTCACCAGAAATACAGAGGTCAGTAGTCTAGCCGGTTCGCCAATCCTAGCGGTTACCAGAAATTCTTAACCTTATTCAAACGCACCATTAAAATACATGTCCAGACAACAGTCAAGACACATGTCTCAAGTATCATTTCGGAAGACACTTGTCAGGACACGAGTCAGGGTACACTTCATAAGAATATCTTCTCAGGACACGAGTCAAGACTCATAATATCAATATTGTCTTCTAAACCAGGTCCTCAATAATTCAGGGTACCCTCCAAAAGGGTATGCCGTTTTGTTATGCCACGCATAAAATCAGACTCTTACAATTCAATTACTTCCACTGGGTATTATTCAGGTTAGACACGCAGTATTCATTCTGTGAGGTTACAGACGAACACATTTAGTGAAATTCGCCACGTTACTACACGTATTCCTATGTCAGCTTTATCTTAAATAGGATATTTACCAACCTCCGAGCCAGAAAAGACTCCACATTATCACCCATATTTATAAAGGTTTTTCCTTCAGTTAAGACGAGATTTGTCTTACTAAATCCCAAATATAGTCATTATGTTTGCTGCCCGAAAAATCAGTACAAATTGTTTCTGCCTTATAAGCGTGTGACCTATCAGTCCATAGCTACGAAGACTTTCTAGCCACAAGTTATAATCCACTTCTGTAGTTCATAAAATTTATGATCAGCAGATTTTTCAGCATTCCCAGAAGTAATTAAGAAGGTGTTCCAAAAATTCCTCCCTAACCACGAGACAAAATTAAACATCAAGCTTGTCTCAAGAATAGAACCTGTTTTCAAAACTCTTTATTCTATGGCTTCAGCTAAGTTAAAAGAGTTGCAGCAATTGCTGCAAGAGTTATCAGAACGAGGCTTTATTCGCCCTAGCGCACCACCATGAGGTGTACCGTTTTTTTCTATCAGGAAGAAGGCCGGTAACATGAGATCATGTATCGACCACCGATATTTTGACAAGATCATCATTTTTAATTGATGTTCATTCCACGAATAACAGGTTTATCTGATCTGCTATGACTTCTTATATGTTTTCCAGAACAATTCAGGATCATGTCACCATCAGTGGTGAGAAATACATATTATAGTCACTCTAAAAAATTTTTTGATTTATACTTCTGAGCTCCCTAATGCTCTAGCTATAGTATGAAATTTATGAATACTTTTTATTTTGTTTTTTTTCTGACTTCGCAGACAAAATTGTCAGTATATTCATTGATCACATTCTGACCGCTAAATTCTAGAGAAAAACACGAGAATCATCTTCTCACAGTTGTATAGATTCTCCGACAGGAGAAAAATTATATACGTAGCTTTCTAGATATGAATCCCAGTAGAACAAGGTGGCATTTCTGGACCACACTATTTCAGCAGAAAGGAAACTCAAACAATGCTACGAAGGTGAAGGCCATCACCTGATGGTCTCGACTGACGCCTGTGATCGAAGTACAAAATTTCTAGAATTCAGTTGGCTACTACCGCAGAAATTGCTGAAAGATCTCATGATTAGCTTTATATGGCTAAGCTTTCGCATAAAGGAGAGGACCTACACTAAAATTTTGTGTTCCATAAGATCCTACGCTACGAGAGATCTATTTTACCCAGACTCAAAATTCTTTCATGACTAATCACTCAGATTCCACCAGAAGGTACCGTAATCCCAGGCAGAATTTTGATAGAAGCAGTATAACATAATTGATGCAACTATGTTCATATCTAGATGCCTGACATACCTCAGGTTCAAGATAGGACACCGACATGCTACAGGAAATTCAGCAATAGGTCGTATGATTCCAAAGTATTCCATCAACAATCTTTTCAGATTGAAATTAGCGTTCACGAATCACGCTCACGTTCATGTTCACAATCACGTGTACGTTTACATTTACGTTCACGTTTATTTTCACTTTCACATTTAAGTCTCATTCGCAGTATGATAGTGTTTCAGTTCATGTTTTATGCTATCTCATGATTTAAGCTCACATTCGCATTAATAACACTGTTCACGTCCAGATTCATGTTCCATCTCACGATACACTTTACCCAGCTTGTTAAACGTGTATGGTCACAGAAAACTTAAGAAACCAGACTCAAGTGTAGCATAGCTTTTCCATAACCAAGCAGACGTTTCACATCTCTGACCGTATCGGTTAGCATTCCTTCCTCAGTCAACATACGTTCATGATATGTTCTAGTATCACACTCACAGTATGTTTCACGTATCACATACATGACATATTTCATGCACAACGCTCCTTCTATGATCACGAACCACATTCACAATTGCTCACGTAGCACGTTCATAATTACTCACGTAGTTCGTCCCTATATATTCTCAACAGCTTGCTTAGAGATATAAATGTTATCTGTTCAGGATAATTATATGTACCGTTTCATGTATACTACATGCTACAGCTCATTTCATTCTATCAGATTCAAAAAATCCATCTTAAGTATGGAACCAGAAACTATTCAGCATCATCAGGACGGGGTCATCAGGACCAAGATTGTTATTTTGCTTAGACCTTCTATGGAATTGTTTCTAGCGGGAAGCCACTCGAAATGGAGGAGTCCATCCGGACCTCTCATTCATTTTCCTTCAATAAATTCAGTTAAGTCCTTTCAGTCATGTCATGTTTCATGTTCTCTTCAGCCATGTCACGTTACATGATCATTTCAGTCATGTCAGATTTAAACATGTCAGGAACATTATGTCTTAATTAGAAGACAAATTATGCTTCAGCTTATTTGCTTTTCAGTTTACGTGTGCTTTTAGTTCTTATAACTTCATCAGCTTATTACCTTAAATTTGAGGACGAATTTCTCCTTTTTAGAGGGGAAGTATTGTAAAAACAGCATTATCGCATCCTTAATTCAAGGACGAATTATTTTTTTAGAGGCGAAGAATTGTAAAACCCGTATTTAAGAATTTCCGAATATTAAATACGCACGCACAGTTTCAGTTAAATATTATTAAATAATAATTATTCAGAAAATAATTATTAAGTTTTAGAAAATATTACGTATGTATTATTTTATTATACTGAAGTAATTAAACGGTAACAGTAAGTACGCAACCTCAGTTTTATTTAAAAACGTTACGTAATTATTTATTTCAGAAAAATAATTAATTGTAATGAGTAAAGTATTATGTAAGTAATATTATTCAGGAAAATAAATAGATACGTGACGGAATTTAAAACACGATACACGAACACATGCACAAATATTTAAAACACGAAAGTTAGAGGCATGCATATAGTACTTGGGCTGCGTTTTTAAGATAAAAAACAAGAAAGGGTTTGGGCTTGAGCCTGGCCCATTGCCAAAAAAAACGGGACTAAAGCCCACCCTACGTTAAGCAGTAACAAATAACTAGGGCTGTATGTACATAATTTTTCCATCAACAGACAAAAAAAAAACGATATAGGTTTGGGAATGGAGGCCGCCGGCTGAAGAAACCAAAGAAGTAAGACAAGGGTTCGAGCCCTTCATCCAATACAGTCGAGGGTGTGTGTTCGATTATGTAGCCACATAACGGTAATCTTTCTTGTTACTGTCTCTTTGATTCTATGATCTCGAATCCAAAGAAATAAAAAACAAATGACGATAATTTAAAAAAAAACTGGAATGAAGAGGTTTTGTTGGTCGAGTTTAGATGTTTCATGTGAACCGAGACCAACAGGGGTCTCGGTGGTGTCTTTTGTGACCAGCCGCAAAACCTAAATCCAAACAGGGGGTGTTTGGTTCGTAGCAGTGGGGAACAAAGCCAAACAGGGGTTGTTTGGTTCTAACGGGGTGTTTGGTTTTGTTAAAATCAGTGGGAACCGTATAAAACAGTGAGAAACCTTATAAAATTAGTGGGAACGTTCTGTTTAATCAGTGGGAAATTTTGGACAGAAATCGGAACCATTGAAATTAGAATTAGCGACGGTTTAGCGACGAGTTTTCTGTCGCGGTTTTCGTGGCAGATTTGGGACAACATTTAGTCACAACTTTTAGTGACAGAATTTTCTGTCGCAGATTTTAATAGGCAAAATTTAATAGTAATTGTTTGATTTAGTGCGACCGAGGTGGGATATCTCGGTAGGCTCGGGACATAATTATAATAAATAAAATGAAGATTTCTATATTATACCTTTTGTTAATTATACTTTTATAAATGTTTAAAGTGTATTTTAAAAAGAATTAAATTAAAATAGTTGTAGTATAAAAAAAGGGTATAATTCTATTATAGAAATTAAATGATTTTGAAAACATTATAATTTAGGAAACCTTATATTATTTACGGGTTACTTATTATAGTATTAATATCACGTCAGAATACGTTCGCATCATAATTGTTGGTAACTCGTTAAATATATTAAAAGTATTATTATAAACTCAGATTCGTTAGTTAATATAGGTACAGATTTCCAGAAATAAAACAAATAAACGAGAAAGCCAATATGAACAGTAAATTAAATAAAAGCAGATAACTTATTCGCGTCTATCATTATTGTAGCTTCCGTGAAGCTCGAGTAGTGTTCGTTCAGTCTTTCTTCAGTCAGTTATTGGACTAGAGGTAGGGATTTTCTGTCCTTTCAGTAAGAACTTTCTTTCCTATGCATGATTAGGATTCCCCGTCTGAAGCCAAATGTTTTCCCCAGTATGTGTTTAAGCTTATCAGTAATCATGTTAATAACTAAATAAATTGCCTGATCATTATATACAAGCATGACCAGTTTATGTACTAGTTACGGAGGTATCGTAACCATGGCACTGGAGGCACCGGTGTCGTGACTTACATGCAGGAGAGTGATATCCTGCATCGTCCCTTCACGTTTTGGCCATTATTTTTATCATGTCATGTGGGGCGTATGGATGCATCCTAGGCTTATCAGTTTACAAGTTATCAGGGTGAATGTGGTGTGTGCTCTACATCCTTCACATTGGAGCTGATCCCTCCACCCAACACAATATTTAGAGGTCACCCCTCTACAGCATTTAGAGGTCACCCCTCTACAGCATGACGAGGTCACCCCTCTAGTTATTCATGCACCGTTGTTACAGCACATGACCTATATAAGCTCTGGTAATTAAAATACAGTAAATGCATGTTTTCAGATTTAATAGATAACAGTTCAGCTTTATTTTTTATAAATTAGACTTTACAGATTATACACAGATTTCCGCTGCAACTTTACTTATCGGTCTTACAGCTCTAGTATTTCATCATCTGTTTCATTTCAGTAATTCCTTATCATGCTTTATATCCGTTCACTGAGCGTTATGCTCAGCCGTAGTTCCCTTTCATGTTCTAACAGCAGGTACACTAGGACGCTCTTAGGATTCTGAGAGCATGTGCATTTGGATGAAAGCTATCCAGACTTCTTACTTTATGTACTTACATTATTCTGCTTATTTGGACATTGTTTAGTCCTTTCCTTTAGTATCTTACTTTTCATGTTTTGGGCTTATGTTTGGATTGCTGATGTTTGATTCCGGTATTTCCTTTATGGTCAGTTAATATTTTAGGAGATATACCTTATGCTTTGATGACACCCCATAAATACATGTAACGGTCCACTTATCCAAGTGGGGTGTTACAATTATGGTATTAGAGCTATAGGTTCGACCTATAGGCTCCAAAACTTGACTTGTGACTAGTGGGTAGTCACCAGGAACTTCCCAGATTTTGGGCGTTTTTATCTTTCATGTTTCTCATGCATTTATTAGTCAGTTTTCTTTAGTTATCAGTCGGTTTTCTTAAACTTTTTGACTAAGTAAAAGGTTGGTACAAGACTGGCCATATTTAGTCGCATGTGCTTTTCATTCGAAATTTATTTTGGAGAACCGACCCATAGTTGTTCACCCTTGCCCGGTCAGATTTTGTAGTGGTAAACCGAACCATAGGCGTTTACTCTTACTCATGTCAGATTCATGTTTTCTGTCAAATATTACTTGGTGAACCAGCCATATGCGTTCACCATTTATCAGGTCAAATTCACGCTTTTCAGTCAAAGGTTATTTTGTGAACCGATCCATAGTTGTTCACCTTTGGCATGTCGTGACATTTTATAAGTTTTGACTGGTATGGGTTGGACTACAGCCAACCATATTTAATCCTAGATTGTAAATTGCTATACATGACAGTTCCCATGAAATTTTGACAAGTATGGATCGAACCAAAATAGCCCATACTTAGTCACATGTTTTCGTCTTTGAATTATATGGATTGAACCATAGCCATCCACATCAGTTGTTATTAAACTTCAGTTGATCATACTTTTATCTTCTTTGTAACAGTCAAGTTTCATGCTCTTACGTGGATGCCATTCTCATGCTGATTATGTTTCATGTCTCCTTACGACGGTTATGTTATCAGCAAAGTGATGATGTTTTCATACTAAGATACATAAGGACTACAGTAAAATTTTGTTTTCATGATAAATCATGTGTGGTCTTCATCAATCATGTCTTCATGCTGACCATTGTTGAAATTCTGCTAAATTATATTCTTGAGCCTCTATACAACCAGCATTAAGTCTACTCTATACAACAATTATTAAGTCTGCTCTATACAACCAGCCTTAAGTCTACGTAGGAAATGTCAGCTTATCATGTTACTTGTTTCAGTTCAGTTTGCTAATCATTTAAATCAAATTTTCTTCTGTTGACCATGTCAGACGATTGACACCAATATCGATCATCCCATAAAATTTCCACCAGTGCCATGTACAGTATTTTATGTGTACTCCACATATAGTGTCTCAGATATGCTCCATGTGTAGTAGTCCAGGTTTACTCCATGGATATTTCTAATCGATCCTCAATCATCTCAGGCGTTCCACTAGTCGATATTCTACCAGATGTGGATGTTGCTCGTGAGTTGAAGATTTTACCAGGTACTAATACTGCTAACACTTTGAAGACCTCACAAATGCTGATGTTGCTGATACTTTGGAGATTTCTCAGGATGCTAATGTTGTTTATACTATGAAGACTATGCAGAACAAGGACGAAAACTAAATTTGAAATTTCTGACAAGACTAAACTTCAACCATCAGACACTATCATTTCATTCCATGCTTTTACTTTCTCAGCTAGATGTCACACTTCACTCAGCAAACCTTTATTCAGAATAGTGGGAAACGGTACCCAGCCGACCACTCAGCAGAAATAGTTACATGAATCACGGTCATAATAAACGACCATAAGGAAACTGACAGACAAGGCGGTAATGACAACCACCATGCTTAAAAATATTCAGTCAATAACCATCGGAACTCCAGAACGGACGTCACCAGAAATACAGAGGTCAGTAGCCTAGCCGGTTCGCCAATCCTAGCGGTTACCAGAAATTCTTAACCTTATTCAAATGCACCATTAAAATAGATGTCCAGACAACAGTCAAGACACATGTCTCAAGTATCATTTCGGAAGACACTTGTCAGGACACGAGTCAGGGTACACTTCATAAAAATATCTTCTCAGGACACGAGTCAAGACTCATAATATCAGTATTGTCTTCTAAACCAGGTCCTCAATAATTCAGGGTACCGTCCAAAAGGGTATGCCGTTTTGTTATGCCACGCATAAAATCAGACTCTTACAATTCAATTACCGCCACTGGGTATTATTCAGGTTAGACACGCAGTATTCATTCTGTGAGGTTACAGACGAACACATTTAGTGAAATTCGCCACGTTACTACACGTATTCCTATGTCAGCTTTATCTTAAATAGGATATTTACCAACCTCCGAGCCAGAAAAGACTCCACATTATCACCCATATTTATAAAGGTTTTTCCTTCAGTTAAGACGAGATTTGTTTTACTAAATCCCAAATATAGTCATTATGTTTGCTGCCCGAAAAATCAGTACAAATTGTTTCTGCCTTATAAGCGTGTGACCTATCAGTCCATAGCTACGAAGACTTTCTAGCCACAAGTTATAATCCACTTCTGTAGTTCATAAAATTTATGATCAGCAGATTTTTCAACATTCCCAGAAGTAATTAAGAAGGTGTTCCAAAAATTCCTCCCTAACCACGAGACAAAATTAAACATCAAGCTTGTCTCAAGAATAGAACCTGTTTTCAAAACTCTTTATTCTATGGCTTCAGCTAAGTTAAAAGAGTTGCAGCAATTGCTGCAAGAGTTATCGGAACGAGGCTTTATTCGCCCTAGCGCACCACCATGAGGTGTACCATTTTTGTCTATCAGGAAGAAGGCCGGTAACATGAGATCATGTATCGACCACCGATATTTTGACAAGATCATCATTTTTAATTGATGTTCATTCCACGAATAACAGGTTTATCTGATCTGCTATGACTTCTTATATGTTTTCCAGAACAATTCAGGATCATGTCACCATCAGTGGTGAGAGATACATATTATAGTCACTCTAAAAATTTTTTTGATTTATACTTCTGAGCTCCCTAATGCTCCAGCTATAGTATGAAATTTATGAATACTTTTTATTTTGTTTTTTTCTGACTTCGCAGACAAAATCGTCAATATATTCATTGATCACATTCTGACCGCTAAATTCTAGAGAAAAACACGAGAATCATCTTCTCACAGTTGTATAGATTCTCCGACAGGAGAAAAATTATATACGTAGCTTTCTAGATATGAATCCCAGTAGAACAAGGTGGCATTTCTGGACCACACTATTTCAGCAGAAAGGAGACTCAAACAATGCTACGAAGGTGAAGGCCATCACCTGATGGTCTCGACCGACGCCTGTGATCGAAGTACAAAATTTCTAGAATTCAGTTGGCTACTACCGCAGAAATTGCTGAAAGATCTCATAATTAGCTTTCTATGGCTAAGCTTTCACATAAAGGAGAGGACCTACACTAAAATTTTGTGTTCCATAAGATCCTACGCTACGAGAGATCTATTTTACCCAGACTCAAAATTCTTTCATGACTAATCACTCAGATTCCACCAGAAGGTACCGTAATCCCAGGCAGAATTTTGATAGAAGCAGTATAACATAATTGATGCAACTATGTTCATATCTAGATGCCTGACATACCTCAGGTTCAAGATAGGACACCGACATGCTGCAGGAAATTCAGCAATAGGTCGTATGATTCCAAAGTATTCCATCAACAATCTTTTCAGATCGAAAATAGCGTTCACGAATCGCGCTCACGTTCATGTTCAAAATCACGTGTACGTTTACATTTACGTTCACATTTATTTTCACTTTCACATTTAAGTCTCATTCGCAGTATGATAGTGTTTCATTTCATGTTTTATGCTATCTCATGATTTAAGCTCACATTCGCATTAATAACACTGTTCACGTCCAGATTCATGTTCCATCTCACGATACACTTTACCCAGCTTGTTAAACGTGTATGGTCACAGAAAACTTAAGAAACCAGACTCAAGTGTAGCATAGCTTTTCCATAACCAAGCAGACGTTTCACATCTCTGACCGTATCGGTTAGCATTCCTTCCTCAGTCAACATACGTTCATGATATGTTCTAGTATCACACTCACAGTATGTTTCACGTATCACATACATGACATATTTCATGCACAGCGCTCCTTCTATGATCACGAACCACATTCACAATTGCTCACGTAGCACATTCATAATTATTCACGTAGTTCATCCCTATATATTCTCAACAGCTTGCTCAGAGATATAAATGTTATCTGTTCAGGATAATTATATGTACCGTTTCATGTATACTACATGCTACAACTCATTTCATTCTATCAGATTCAAAAAATCCATCTTAAGTATGGAACCAGGAACTATTCAGCATCATCAGGACGGGGTCATCAGGACCAAGATTGTTATTATGCTTAGACCTTCTATGGAATTGTTTCTAGCGGGAAGCCACTCGAAATGGAGGAGTCCATCCGGACCTCTCATTCATTTTCCTTCAATAAATTCAGTTTAGTCCTTTCAGTCATGTCATGTTTCATGTTCTCTTCAGCCATGTCACGTTACATGATCATTTCAGTCATGTCAGATTTAAACATGTCAGCAACATTATGTCTTAATTAGAAGACAAATTATGCTTCAGCTTATTTGCTTTTCAGTTTACGTGTGCTTTTAGTTCTTATAACTTCATCAGCTTATTACCTTAAATTCGAGGACGAATTTCTCCTTTTTAGAGGGGAAGTATTGTAAAAACAGCATTATCGCATCCTTAATTCGAGGACGAATTATTTTTTTTAGAGGCGAAGAATTGTAAAACCCGTATTTAAGAATTTCCGAATATTAAATACGCACGCACAGTTTCAGTTAAATATTATTAAATAATAATTATTCAGAAAATAATTATTAAGTTTCAGAAAATATTACGTATGTATTATTTTATTATACTGAAATAATTAAACGGTAACAGTAAGTACGCAGCCTCAGTTTTATTTTAAAACGTTACGTAATTATTTATTTCAGAAAAATAATTAATAGTAATGAGTAAAGTATTATGTAAGTAATATTATTCAGGAAAATAAATAGATACGTGACGGAATTTAAAACACGATACACGAACACATGCACGAATATTTAAAACACGAAAGTTAGAGGCATGCATATAGTACTTGGGCTGCGTTTTTAAGATAAAAAACAAGAAAGGGTTTGGGCTTGAGCCTGGCCCATTGCCAAAAAAACGGGACTAAAGCCCACCCTACCTTAAGCAGTAACAAATAACTAGGGCTTTATGTGCATAATTTTTCCAACAGCAGACAAAAAAAAACGATATAGGTTTGGGAATGGAGGCCGCCGGCTGAAGAAACCAAAGAAGTAAGACAAGGGTTCGAGCCCTTCATCCAATACAGTCGAGGGTGTGTGTTCGATTATGTAACCACATAACGGTAATCTTTCTTGTTCCTGTCTCTTTGATTCTATGATCTCGAATCCAAAGAAATAAAAAACAAATGACGATAATTTAAAAAAAACTGGAATGAAGAGGTTTTGTTGGTCGAGTTTAGATTTTTCATGTGAACCGAGACCAACAGGGGTCTCGGTGGTGTCTTTTGTGACCAGCCGCAAAACCTAAATCCAAACAGGGGGTATTTGGTTCGTAGCAGTGGGGAACAAAGCCAAACAAGGGTTGTTTGGTTCTAACGGGGTGTTTGGTTTTGTTAAAATCAGTGGGAACCGTATAAAACAGTGAGAAACCTTATAAAATTAGTGGGAACGTTCTATTTAATCAGTGGGAAATTTTGGACAGAAATCGGAACCATTGAAATTAGAATTAGCGACGGTTTAGCGACGAGTTTTCTTTCGCGGTTTTCTTGGCAGATTTGGGACAACATTTAGTCACAACTTTTAGTGACAGAATTTTCTGTCGTAGATTTTAATAGGCAGAATTTAATAGTAATTGTTTGATTTAGTGCGACCGAGGCGGGATATCTCGGTAGGCTCGGGACATAATTATAATAAATAAAATGAAGATTTCTATATTATACCTTTTGTTAATTATACTTTTATAAATGTTTAAAGTGTATTTTAAAAAGAATTAAATTAAAATAGTTGTAGTATAAAAAAAAGGTATAATTCTATTATAGAAATTAAATGATTTTGAAAACTTTATAATTTAGGAAACCTTATATTATTTACGGGTTACTTATTATAGTATTAATATTACGTCAGAATACGTTCGCATCATAATTGTTGGTAACTCGTTAAATATATTAAAAGTATTATTATAAACTCAGATTCATTAGTTAATATAGGTACAGATTTCCAGAAATAAAACAAATAAACGAGAAAGCCAATATGAACAGTAAATTAAATAAAAGTAGATAACTTATTCGCGTCTATCATTATTGTAGCTTCCGTGAAGCTCGAGTAGTGTTCGTTCAGTCTTTCTTCAGTCAGTTATTGGACTAGAGGTATGGATTTTCTGTCCTTTCAGTAAGAACTTTCTTTCCTATGCATGATTAGGATTCCCCGTCTGAAGCCAAATGTTTTCCCCAGTATGTGTTTAAGCTTATCAGTAATCATGTTAATAACTAAATAAATTGCCTGAGCATTATATACAAGCATGACCAGTTTATGTACTAGTTACGGAGGTATCGTAACCATGACACTGGAGGCACCGGTGTCGTGACTTACATGCAGGAGAGTGATATCCTGCATCGTCCCTTCACGTTTTGGCCATTATTATTATCATGTCATGTGGGGCGTATGGATGCATCCTAGGCTTATCAGTTTACAAGTTATCAGGGTGAATGTGGTGTGTGCTCTACATCCTTCACATTGGAGCTGATCCCTCCACCCAGCACAATATTTAGAGGTCACCCCTCTACAGCATTTAGAGTTCACCCCTCTACAGCATGACAAGGTCACCCCTCTAGTTATTCATGCACCGTTGTTACAGCACATGACCTATATAAGCTCTGGCAATTAAAATACAGTAAATGCATGTTTTCAGATTTAATAGATAACAGTTCAACTTTATTTTTTATAAATTAGACTTTACAGATTATACACAGATTTCCGCTGCAACTTTACTTATCGGTCTTACAGCTCCAGTATTTCATCATCTGTTTCATTTCAGTAATTCCTTATCATGCTTTATATCCGTTCACTGAGCGTTATGCTCAGCCGTAGTTCCCTTTCATGTTCTAACGGCAGGTACACCAGGACGCTCTTAGGATTCTGAGAGCATGTGCATTTGGATGAAAGCTATCCAGACTTCTTACTTTATGTACTTACATTATTCTGCTTATTTGGACATTGTTTAGTCCTTTCCTTCAGTATTTTACTTTTCATGTTTTGGGCTTATGTTTGGATTGCCGATGTTTGATTCCGGTATTTCCTTTATGGTCAGTTAATGTTTTAGGATATTTACATTATGCTTTGATGACACGCCATAAATACACATAACGGTCCACTTATCCAAGTGGGGTGTTACAGTAACACTAGGAAATTTCATGCTTTGAGTGACGGTTATGAATTTATCGAGGTGTTTGTTGGCATCATCATCCGATAATCCGCGAAATAGGCAAGCAATTTGAACTTGTTTTATCATGTAATGCTTCAACGAAAATTCAGGAGTCGTGATTTGCATCAGCGCAATCGGTCCTCCACGTCCATTCATTGTCGGTTGGCATAACTCTTCCATCGTACGAAGGTCGGGTTGAGGGTGATGGTTGTTATTATTCACAATGGGGTGTGGTGGGTTGTTATTATTATTCGCACCGGCCATATCTAAGTCTTCACGAGTCTCGGCCTCAAGATTAGACGAAGATCGAGTACGCATACACTAAAAATGCAATACGATATTTTTGATTTTTTTTATCTTTTTTATTTTTTTGGATTTTTTGAAAATTTTATATTTTTAGGATTTTTTGAAAATTTTTTATGCTATGAAAATAACGTTCCCAAGAGAACACATCCCAAAATCCAATTTTTCTCACAAAAAACCGTTAATCTTTACGAAAAGAGCAAACAGCGGCGCCATTTTAATATGGTTATATTTTTGTGTGTGTGTTGTTCGTACTCGATTCAATTCGAATTGATCACGGTTTAGGGTGGACTTATCGTTTTTGGTAACTAAAAGGGGGAGCTTTTGATTATCTATTTCTACTTGTAAAATAAAAGCTAAAATTATTAAACATAAATATAAAAATAAAAGAGAGATATCTAACCTTGATAGCTTATCCGGAATGAATGCTGCATAGTTCTTCTTGGTAAAAATAACTAAAGTTGATTATCTATTAAAATATAAAGTTGAAAACTTGAAAAGATTAAACTAAAAATTGAGACTTTAGAAATAAATGACAAAAGATTTAAACTTTATAAAAAGTAAAATGAAAATGAACTAAGGGAAAACAATTGAAAATAAGCTAAGTAAAAATGGCGGGAAAAATAAAGGTTTGAAAACAATTCGGGAAACAAAAACTAAAAATAAGTCGGAATGTAAAATGACACTAATCCGGAATATAAGAAAATCAAACTAGTCGGAATCCACAAGATCTTGCAATCCGGAATGAAGGATTTCAACACTATCCGGAATCAATATTTTAACCTTAATCCAGAATGTTTATAAACAACACAATCTGGAATCCGTGTAAACAACTTAATCAGGAATCCTATTTTCTCAATCTATTCGGAATACAAGAACAATGCACTATCCGGAATACTACTCTTGTCCTTATCGGGAATTCTCAAAAATACCTTATCCGGAATCACTTGTTACTAGCTTATCCGGAATATTAAAACAAACTACAATCCGGAATGCAAATGTAGCTTATCCGGAATGTCAAATACTACTCTAATCCGGAATGAACTTAGTGTCCTTATCCGGAATACTGTATTCCCATGAAATCCGAAATATGTAATATTTTCCTATCCGGAATAATTGTTTCAGTTTCTATTCGGAATGTTAAATTTTATAGTTATCCGGAATAATTAATTAACATAAGTCGGAATAATTTGTTACAATGTTCTAGTTTAGAATACAAGGGTTTTAAAACCTGGATTAAAAAAAATAAGCAAAAATCAAAATAAGCACTTACCAAAAACTTAACCAAGCTAATTTTAGGAAAAAGCTAATAAGCCACAAATTAAAAAACTATGAAAACACCCAATAAACTAACTATTAAAAAGCAGCTTTTAAAAGATTTAAACTAATAAAACCACTTAATTAAAAATAAGCTAAACACTAATAAGCAATAGCACAATAAGCTAAAACATCAAACACACTAAATCAATAAGCACAATCTAATAAACAAATCAATCAAACAACCAACATGATTAAACAAACAATCAACATGATTAAACAAACTATATGATTAATGAAACAAAACAATAGATTATGATTAAGAAAGGAAGAATGAGAATTATCTAAAAAGGTTTGAATTAATGAAGATGATTAAGATACAATTACAAGATTTAAAAGATGAAAGATTAAGTAAACTTGAAAGAAAATTCTAGAGTGAGAAAGTAAAACCTACTCCTAATTACCTATTTAAAACTAAAATGAACTAACTCCTCCTAATGAAGGATTAGGAGGGTATTTATAGGATAAGGGGAGGGTGTTGTTGCTTCCTTCTATCTCTTGTCTTCTCGTCTTTTAAAATAACTCGTCTTTCTCGACTTTGTCTCGGGATTAGTCGAATGATAACATGAACTCGTCTTCTAATTTTATTTTTTTAGTAGACTTGGTTCTTCGACTTCGTTAAACTTCCGTCTTTAGACTTTTCTTCGATAAATCTTCATAATAGGCCTTTGATTTCCGTTCTTCTTGCACTTTTGATCCTTTGACTTCGTCTTTTGTCTTTTTCTTCGTTAAAAGCCCGTGAAAGCCTGTGTTTTCTTCATTTTTCATATTTTGGTCCTAAAACACAATAAAAACACAAACCACACATAATTCTACCTTTTACGACATTAAATACACGTTTTGGTCTTGTTATTATTATAATTAAGTGATAAAAGGATAAGTGTTTTCACACTTATTAATCCTTCACCTTTCATTCTTAGTTCATTACTAGACACGAGGTACGGATTTTCCGTCCTTTAGAAAGGACTTCCTTCTACGCATGATTAGGATTCTCCTTCTGAAGCTAAATGTTTTCCCCAGTACATGTTTTAAGCTTATCAGTAATCATTTTAATAACTAAATAAAATGCGTGAGCTTTATATACAAGCATGACCAGTTTATGTACTAGTTACGGAGGTACCGTAACCATGACACTAGAGGCACCAGTGTCATGACTCCTCTGCGAGGGAGTGATTTCTCGTAGCGTCCCATTTATTTCAGCTTGGCCATTTATCAGTATTATCAGCGGGGCATATGGGTGCATCCTAGGCTATCAGTTTATAATGATCAGGTGAATGTGGTATGTGCTCTACATCCTTCATATTGGAGTTGATCCCTCCACCCAACACATTATTTAAAGGTCACCCCTCTACAGCATGACGAGGTCACCCCTCCAGTTATTCATGCAACAGTTGTTACATCACATGACCTATATAAGCTCTTGGCTATTAAAATACAGTAAATGCATGTTTTCAGATTTAACAAATAACAGTTCAACTTTATTATTTATAAATCAGACTTTTCAGATTATACACAGGTTTCTGCTACAACTTAACTTATCAGTCTTACAGCTTCAGTATTTTATCATCTGCTTCAATTAAGTATTTCTTATCATGCTTTATATCCATTCACTAGGCGTTATGCTCAGCCGTAGTACCTTTCATGTTCTAACGGCAGGTACACCAGGACGCTCTTAGGATTCGGAGAGCATGTGCATTTGGATGGAAGTTATCCAGACTTCTTACTTTATGCACTTCTTACATTATTCTGATTATTTGGACATTGTTTAGTCCTTTCCTTCAGTATTTACTTTTCATATTTTGAGCTTATGTTTGGATTACCGATGTTTGATTCCGGTATTTCCTTTATGGTCAGTTAATATTTTAGGACATTTACCTTATGCTTTGATGACACGCCATAAATACACGTAACAGTCTACTTATTCAAGCGGGGTGTTACAAAAGGTGGGACTAGAAGGCTCAAAAGTAGGTATATCAATGAGAGAATCAGTCTTAGGGATGATATGATCATGAAAATCAATAGGTGTATCCTCAAAAACCGGTGAAAAATGATCAATCAAGGGTTCTTCTTCTATGAACTCATTATTAGTTTCTTCACACTCCTCAAAAATTAGGTTAACAAAACATGTCTCAAAAAGAGGGTTTGAATGCATCACAAAATCATTTGGAGGAATAGGTGAAAGAGTCATAGAAGAAATGGATTGATCATCAGAAGTAAAGGACTCATCACTATCATAATGATCATCAAAAGGGTCATCACAAGAGTCATCAAAAGAATCATCATCACTCATGGTGTCAAGCTCATAAGGTGGGAGAGGAGAAGGATCCACATTTTCTATAGGAGCAAACTCTTCATCCAAATTAGGAATGTTATCTTGACAAGACAAGTCATCGGATGATATCTCATAAGACGCATTGCTAGAATCACTTTCATCATCCTCTGTTTGTGGTAAGTTTGCACAAACTCTTCCCTAATCTCATTATCCCTTTCTTCAAGATCGAAATCACCAAAATCACTAGTAGTAGCATGAATGTCATCATGTGATAAAATCTGAATATGATCGTGAGGAGACGAGGTATCAATACAAAACTCGTCACATGGTTCATCGGAAACACCCTCAAGCTCTCTTTGGATTGGGATAAGGTTCTCAACACTAGAGGCGGTTAATTCATCCGAATCGGTGTTTGTATTAGTGTTAAAAGTCTCGTCTCCCATGGTTAAAGAGTTGTTGGGTTCCATGTGAGGTAAAGGTGATGAAGATTTGCCATCATTAAGTGTCATGCAAATCGAAGGTTCGTCATCATCGTCATAGAAAAATCGATAAGGCATACTTAGCAAGATATTCTTCTTCTTCCTTTGTATCAATATTAAAGAGTAAATCATCGAAATATTTCTTGAGGGAACGAGAGAATTTTTTCAACGATTCACGAAACATATCACCAAGTTCCTTGTCATTAAATCGCCAAGACTTAATTTTCATTTCCTCAAGAAACTTAATTTTTTCCCTTAACCCCCGCCCCTCTTCTTTCATTTCCTCAAGGCTCATTTCTTTCTTACAATCAATCTCCTTAGAAATGTCATTGATCGACTTGTTTATTTACTCAAGTAAAGAATGAGACTCGTTGAAAATATTAGGGGCATTAATATCCTTTTTTTAAAATATATCGTTTTCCCCTCGACTCGAATTGATTAACAACTTTATCACAAGATTAATTGTTTTTGGTTAATAATAATTGCTTGGTATCTATTGTCTAATTAAACTCTAAATGGGGAAAAATATGTAGGCTAAGGAATATGTAAAAACTAAAGCGCAATTAATTCACGTAAAATTATTCTAAAATGCAATATAAAATTAAACTACAAATTTAGATCTAGATGCAACAAAAATAAACTAAAAGTAAAAATAATAATAAATCTAAATGCGAACTTAATCTAAATGGAAGCACGTAATAGCAAATAAAAGTGATAAAAAATGAAATCCCAAAGATAAACTTAAAAATAAAGCGCAAAGCTTCAACCTTTTAAGTTTATTAATCTTTTTAGATGATAAAGCTACAAGGTTTATATACTAATAAGCTTAATAATCACAAAAAGGTGTAAATTTTTAACTAATAATAAGCTTATCTAAATGAAATCTAATTTTTAAACTTTTAAATCTATATTTTAAAACAATAATAATAACTAAAACTAATTAAACCGGTTTTTATGAAAAATATATTTTTTAATAACAATTTAAACTATATTAATCTGATTAAATAAACTAAAACGATTAAGCTATAAAAATAAAAAGGAGAAAATTATGGTACCCGTAGTCCGAAGATGACGCTCTAAAACAACATCAACAAAATCAACAACACATGGCCCGTAAAGAACACAACCTCCCAAAAGCAACAAAATACGACCCGTAAAGTACACGACCAACCAAATAAATACTAAAGCTAAGCGTATCCCGGCCCGTAAAGTACACGGCCAACCAAATGAAACTCGAACCAAATTAATCAACCATATCAAACTCGAACCAAATTAATCAACCGTAAGCTCTCTACCAAACTTGATGATCGATTCGCCAATATCACAAAACACAAGAGGTTAGAATAATAATAAGAAGCTATTAATATTCTATTAAGAGATTTAAATAAAACTAATAGATATACAATATTTTTTATATTTTATAAAAGTATTTTAAATTTTAAAGCTAAAAATTATAGATCTACTTAATCTATTTAAAAACCTAATTTATCTAAACTATTTTTTAAGGATTTATATAAATACTTTACTTTTTAAACTCTAAACTTATAGATCTAAACTAATTAGTATAAAAAACTAATAGATCTAACTGTTTTTTTTGTTTCATGAAAGTATTTTTAATTTTTAAAACTTAAATCTAATAGATCTAAATAACTAATAGATAAAAGCTAAAAAGTAATTAAATAAAAAGCTAGCTTATAAATAAGTTGTAAGCATAAGCTTAGAACTTATGAGATTTAAAAACGTAAATAAGCTAATTAAATAATTACACCAACAATAAGCTAGATCTAGGAAAATAAGGCAACAATAAGCTTGAAATAAGCTTGTATATGAATCTAACATATAAGGAAAAAGTTATAAAAACTTATCCCAAATAATAAGCTAGATTATTAAGAAAATAAAAAGAAAGGAAGAATGAGAATAAGCAAAATATTTATTTTTATTAATATGAAAAAGCTTAGTAAATAAGCTTGCTACAAGATTTGAAAGAAAATACAAAACTATGTGAAAATAAACTATCTATGTGAAAAACTATATGAAAAACTATATGAAAAACTAGCCTAAAATAATGAGATTGGGGGGGCTTTATATAGGCAGCCACCATGGGGGTAGATTAGTTATTTACTATTCTAATTTGCTTAGCTTGGAAGCTAAGCAGGTAAGAGACAGCTGGCCATTTTTCCATAGTTATCAACGAATTCTCCTAGAAGCTTGGATCACGCGCCCATCATGGGCTGACACAGCTCTCTACCACACGCCAGACTTCTTCTTGTTTTCATCGCCATGCCACGTGGCGGGCTGTGATTGGCCAGCCACCACTAAAAGACTGCCACCTCGTACAATGATTGCCACCTCGTACTGACGTGGCGGCACCGCCGCCACGTGTCATCACGCCACTGGACAGCCACCCTGAATACCTTCCACGTCTGACATTCTAACGTGTCAGACTGACACCTCGTACTGACACTGTTCATGCCACGTGTCCATTCCTCATTGGCCAACCGCCGCCGCCTTCCTGAACCTCGTACTGCCACCGCCGCCACGTGTCAGAAAGGGTACCTGCAGATGAACAATAATGTCAGTGCCACGTGGCGCGCTGGCATTGGCCAGGCGCTGCCACGTGGTGTTGTCGTCATCGTTGACGTCAGCCGGTCTTAACCGGGTTGAACCAGCTCTGAACCGGGTCTGGTTCGGGTTTGGACCGGCTAGTCTGAACCGGGCTGAACCGGTCTGGTTCTGGTTGGTCGGGTCAGGGTCTGGTTCGGGTGGGCCACGTGGATCACTAAGGTGGTGCCACGTGGCATAAGATATATATACCCCAGCTATTTCCTCGCCCAGAATCGAACATGGGACGTTAGGCTCGAGACCTTAGGGTCTGAGACATTGCCAGCTGATATACTAATGCAAAAAGTAATACAAGACCCTTTCTTGGCTTGTTTGACCTGGCTATTTGACTATCTTTGACCAACTTTTATTTAATAATAATATAATAATAATAATAATAATAATAATAATAATAATAATAATAATAATAATTTCCGGAAAAAATAATAAAATAATAATTTATTTTATTAAAATATTTTCAAAAAAAATAAAAAAATAAATAAATAAAATAATAATAATAATAATAATAAAATAATAATAATAATAATATATTACGAAAATATTTTAATTTTTATATAAACCTTATTTTATTTTTATTTTTTTATTTATTTCTGAAAATATATTTTTATTTATATTATTTAATTATTAAAAAATATTTATTTAATTTAAAAATTTAACAAACTTTAAAAATTCACAGAAAATAAACCGTGAGGAGTTACGGCGCGAGGTCGGTATCGTTGGCTTCGAAATTTTGTGCTCTTCCATGTTTTTAATTAGTGGATGATTTTGGAGAATGGCAAAAATGGTCTTTGTTGTAAAATCTTCATCAAATCTTCATCTTTAGCCCTCCAAACTCCATTCTTTTGGCCCTTTTGGTCCTTTGACTTTATCTTTGACCTTTTTCTTCGATAAATGACCGTGAAATCCCGTGTTTTCTTCTATTTTGTTTTCTTGTACCTATTTCACACAAAAACACAAAACCACGCGTAATTCTGACTTTTACGATATTAAACACATGATTAGGTCTTGATTTTCCTTTAATTAAATGGTAAAAGGATAAGTGTTTACACACTTATTAAATCCCCTACACTTGACCATTGCAATGTCCCCATGCAATGCATAATTTTAAAGCACAATTTTACTTTTTTCATCATAATTAATCATTTTGGCCTTTATTACAATATACTATTACTACTATAATGAAAAGAAACTTAACAACGATGAAACGAGGAAAACTTTTGAAAGATATAACATTTTCATTTAATTTATTAACTTTGAAATTGTTTGATGGAAGAAACTCGTAAAGAAATATAAGACTTAAATTAGGGCTTTGGTGTCATGAATATTAATCACCCTCAAGTTTCACGTTCCCCATACCAAGCATAAAAACGAGATCATTGTTTACGATAAGTTCTCGTGTTAAAACCACTTATATAAGACAACTGTGTAAAACTCCTTCTCCTTTATTCCTAAGTTGTATCTCTAGATTTTAAAGATTGTCATTCACCCGTAGGCTCATTTGACTTACTAAATAATTATTAGTCCAAAAATGAAGGTAAAACGGTGTAAACCCGACACTTAGAACCTAACCTCGTCCTAAAAAACGTTGTCACTAAAGTAAGCGCACATCAAGGATAATTTAACACGATTTAGGGAATAAATTCCCGGATCCAAAATTTGGCCAATAGTACTACTTATTATTATTTCCTCCAAAGTCATGTTGACTTTATAGCGGAGTTTAGCAAATTCACATCATATACCCTTAGGCTCTTTAAGATGTAGAAGTGCTCCTTATCTATGATCCACACCCTAAGGCTCCTTGAAACACAAACAAGGGAATTGATTATTTATCAATTTTTATTAAACACTTACCATGCCATACACCCTAAGGCTCTAATGACAAGGTTCGTGCTACATGTCCCACACCCTAAGGCTCCTTGAGATCATGTTTTAATCTTATTCTTCTTTATTTATGATATATATAGTAGGCAAAATTCCATGGTTCCATGGTCTGAATACCTCCTACTAAGTGGTTATGAGCCACCTTAGTCAGAAGTCCACAACGCTCGCATCCTCAATTTGTTCATTCTTTAATTACAAGGAAATAAAAATTTGGTTAAGAGCTAAAATATCGAATCTAAACCGCAAAAATCCTCATTTATTAAGCAATTAAATATACAAGCGGGAAGAAAGAGCCACAAAAACATGTATAAGGGAGAATTAACCTTTAAACTTATAATCAACTCTATCATCTCTCGTTCTACACAATTTAAAATCTCAAGTAATGAGACTCGTGGATGCTTAGCCTAATAAACCAATTAAGGTCCATCTGGTTAAGGATACTAGCTAAAGTAAACTTAAAGAAGTAAACTCGGGTTGAGTCAAAATATTCACGACGGGCCTAATATATCAAAGACGTCTAAACTTGTTAAAACCATTTTATTTATTATTTTTTTCCCTTTTTTTTAAGACTTTATTCATGAAATGGTATATATACATATGATAGTGATGAAAAAAGGAAAGAAGATAAAAGAAAATAAATGAAAAATACTACTAGGCCAAAATAGATCAAAATTTTTGAAAAACATCGAAAATTATTAATATCCGGTTTAAATGAGAACAAATTTATGGAAAAGCCCACTTAACTTCGATATAAGTCTCCCCTACACTTAATATAAACATTTCCCTCAATGTTTAAGCACGTGGAGGTAAACTCCACTAAACTTAGGACATTGTGCACATTTGTTTAAATCGAGCTAAGGAAGAGACAGCTAAAGTGATTACATTTATTCAACTTACTTATGTACAAGTATGAATCACAATAGTTTGGATAGAACCGGTTTGTAGGTAACACGAGAACACGGGATCATGGGTCGCGTCAAAAGCACCAAAAGTTGATCATTAAAGCACATATCCCTGCACAACATCACAAAACACAACCTACTTGGCCCCCTACACTTATTGGTGGAAATAGGTGAAGGTGAAAAAGGTGGAAATGGTGAAAAAGGTAAAAATCTAACCTAGTTAAACGATGCTTGATTTTTGGTCACGAGTCTCTAGCTCGACTTGATTTCTCAAATTAATTCAAGGGAAACATGGAGAGGGATGGAATCATCTCATGAGAGATTTCCTCTCCAAAGTAAAACTTAACACGTTGGCCATTCACCTTAAAGTTGGGCCCATTTGGTTGAGAAATCTCAATGGTGCTATAAGGGAAGATTTGGACCATGATGAATGGACCAGACCAACGGCTCTTAAGTTTTCGCGAAAAGATTTTCAACCGAGAGTTAAATAGTAAAACTTGATCACCTATGTGGAACTCTCAGTTCTTAATCCTAGAATCATGAATGAGCTTAGTTTTCTCCTTATATATCAACGAATTCTCATAAGCCTCATTCCTAAGTTCATTAAGTTCATTGAGTTGGATTTTCCTAAGATTACCGACTTTGCTTATGTCAAAGTTAGCCCATTTCAAGGCCCAATAAGCCTTATGCTCCAACTCAATGGGGAGGTGGCACGCCTTTCCGTACACAAGACGATAAGGAGTACAACTAATAAGTGTGAAAACACTTATCCTTTTACCACTTATTTCCAATAATAACAAGACCAAAACGTATATTTTATGTCGTAAAATTCGGAATTATGTGTGGTTTGTGTTTTTATTGTGTTTTAAGACCAAAAGACGAAAAAGGAAGAAAACACGGGCTTTCACGGGCTTTTATCGAAGAAAACGAGAAAAGACGAAGTCAAAAGATCAAGAGTGCAAAAAGAACGGAAGTCCAATGCCTATTCTTAAGATTTATCGAAGAAAAAGTCTAAAGACTGAAGTTTAATGAAGTCGAAGAACTCAAGTCTAATTATAGAAGAAGATTATAATACAAGTTCAACTTATATCGACAAATCCCGATACGACGTCAAGAAAGACAAAGAAATTAAGTCGAGTCGAGACGAGAAGAAAGAAAGAAGATAGCTTAAGCATGTAATCTCCCCACCTCTTATAAATACCCTCCTAATATGTCATTAGGAGGGTGTTAGGTGGTTAGTTTTTAGTAGTTGTAGTTAATTTTTAGTTTTTAAGTGTGTTTATAATTTCTCTCTAGTTTTCCTTTCAAGCTTATTAAATCTTTACATTAATCTTGTAATATTTTGATATTAATCTTTAATCAATCAAGCTTATTTTCTTAATTCTCATTCTACCTTTCTTAATCTTTTGGTGATTTAATTAATCATGTAGTGATTTCATCTCTTTGATTATGTGATTGATTTATTCATGTGATTGATCTTTTAGTTTTGATGTGGTGGATGTTTTGAGCTTATTGTGATTGTTGATTTACTAGTTTTTGGCTTATTTTTGATTAAGTTGGTTTGGTAGATTAATAGATTTAATTATTAGTTGATTTTAAATGTTTTGATTATTTAGTGTTTTGGTAGTTTTTAATTTGTGGCTTATTTAGTTCTTCTTAAAGTTTATTTGGTTAAAGTTTTTGTTAATTGCTTGTTTGGTTCGTGCTTATTCGTAGCTTATTTCTTTAGTTTTGATTTTACTGATTATCTGTATCTGTTCTCTAACTTCTTCGAAAAAGGGTTAATTATTCCGAAATTTCCTTTTCTCTCAATTTGTCATTTCTATGAAATTGTCATTTCTTTGAAAACCATTTATTCCGAAAAAGTTAATTTTCCGAAAAACCCAATTTCTCTGAAAACCTTGTTATTCTGAAAATTCCCTTTTCTCTGAAAAAGTCTTTTTTTCCGAAAAACCCAATTTCTCTGGAAAAGTATTTTTTCCGAAAATTCCCTTTTCTCTGAAAAGTTCCATTATTCCGAAAATCACATTTTTCTGAAAACATGCATTATTCCGAAAATCCATTTCTCTGGAAAAGTCTTTATTCCGAAAATCCCATTTTTCTGAAAACATCCTTTTCTCTGAAAAATCTATTTTTCCAAAAATGTCACTTTCTCCGAAAAAGTCTTTATTCCGAAGATTTCTCTGAATTTGTCTATTATTCCGAAAAACCCTAATTTCTATGAAATTCCAATTATCTTGTTTTTAGACTTAGTTTAATTGCTATTCTTCTGAATTGTTTCTATTTTCAAACTTTAATTTTTCCCTCCTTTTTACATAGCATTGTCTTAACTTGCTTTATCTTAGATTAAATTCTAGCTTTCAACAACATTTTTATTTTTAGTTTAAAATAGATAACCAAACCTTTTTATTTTTCCACCAAGAACGACTGAGTCGCACTTTCTACTGGTAATCAATTTGAAAAGATTTGGAACGAAATTATCTTATACTTGGCTAAAAATCTAGTTATTAAAATGGCGTCGCTGCCGGCTCTTTTCTTTAAGATTAACGGTTTTTAGTGAGAGACACGTTGGATTTTGGAATCCGTTCATTTTTGAACGTTATTTTCCTTGCTTTAAAATTTTCAAAAATCCATAAAAATTAAAATTTTTCAAAAATCCAAAAAAATAGAAAAACATAAAAACCAAAAATATTTCTTGTCTATTTTTCTTTTCCTTTTGTAGGTGTGTATGCGTACTCGTGCTCGTAAGAAGAAAGTAGCTCAAGCCGAAGTCATTACTCCACCTATTGTCACCATGGAAAATCAACCAATGATCGAGCTTTTGCAATGGCACGTAGAGGGCAACACCGATGCTATTGTCATACCCGAGATTGGAGCCAACAACTTTGAGCTTAAATCCGGCTTCATTCAAATGGTCTCTGCTCAACCTTTCTTAGGGCATTCGCTTGATGATCCTCATGACCATATAAAAAGGTTCCTTCAACTCACTAATACGGTCAAGTAAAATGGGGTTTCACAAGAAGTGATTCGCTTGAAACTTTTTCCTTTCTCCTTAGAGGGACAAGCCCGAAATTAGCTTGATAAGGAACCACCACAAAGTATTCTTATGTGGACGGATTTAGAGACTAAATTCATCAACTACTTTTTCCCACCCTCACGTACTACCGCTTTGCGGAATGAAATCATTACCTTTGAACAAAAGTACGATGAGACATTTAGTGAATCATGGGATCTTTTTAAGGAACTTTTAAGAAAGTGTCCACAACATGGTTTCACAAAAGTACATCAAATAAATACTTTTTACAATGGTTTAAGCATGAATGACCAAGATTCACTAAATAGTGCCTCGGGGGGTAATATTTTGGTTAAGTCTTCTAATGCCGCTTGGGATATTATTGAGAACAAGTCTAGAGTGCAAACCAAGAGTGTTCGGACTAATTTGGCTAGTGCTAGCACTAATGAGAGCGACAAGAGAATGGATAAGCTTACTACGCTTGTTGAATCACTTGCTCTCCAAACCGCTAACAACACCAAAGCTATCAATGCCCAAGTTAATGCTATGAGTCAATCATGTGAAATATGCGGGGGATCTCATTCATACACCGATTGTCCTTCGACTCATGATAATCTGGAAAATGTGTATGCCGCCAACGGTAACTATTCCACGGGAGGCTATCAAGCACGTCCTCAAGGTGACCGTAATTTGCTCAGCTATCGCTCAAACAACTTTCTTTCACCACCTGGTTTTCCCCCACAAAACCCAAACAACCTCAATCGCAACAATCAAAACCAACCTCGTGCTCCAAATCAATATCAAACCCAAAGAACCCCATATCCACCTCAAAGAAACAACCAAGTTTACCAACAACCCACTTATCAACCACCTGCCTACCATACTCCTCCTCCCAACCAACCCACCATATTTAATCACGAGGTTGAAACTTACATGAGGACTAATGATGCGATAGTGCAGAATCTTTAGCGGGAAATGACCAACATGAAAGCAGATATGGTGAAGCAAGGGAATGATCTTCGAGCCGATATGCGAAACTCTTTGGCAAGTCAAACGAATGACTTAAGGAACACGATGGCTAGTTTCTTCCCAAGTAATCAAGCCTCTAGTTCGGATTCTCTTCCGAGTAACACCTTTGCTAATCCAAGAGGGGAGATGAAAGCAATCACCACTCGCAGTGGAAAAGGTTTAAAGGAACCCGAGCTTCCTACACCTACACCGATGATTATGACAAAGAAAAACGAGTCCACTTCTCCAATTCCTCCAACTTCTACTTCTCCAATTCCTCCAACTTCTACTTCTCCAATTCCTCCACCTTCTACTTCCACCCCTCCACCACCCAAGGATGCGAGTGAGAATTCTATCCCAAAGCCTTCATCTCAACCCAATATACCTTATCCCTCAAGGTTTAGGAAAGAGAAATTGAAGAACAAGGATGATATTCAGGTTTCTAACTTTCTTAAAATGTTTAAACAACTGAATTTAAATATCTCCTTTGCTGAGTCTCTCGCTCACATGCCCAAATATGCTAAAATGTTTAAAGATCTTCTCAGTGATAAGGAGAAACTTCTTGACATCGCTCAGACCCAACTTAACGAGAATTGCTCCACAGTGCTCTTAAGGAAATTACCCACCAAACTTGATGATCCGGGTCATTTTCTCATTCCTTGCAACATCCCCGGGGTAGAGAATTGTATGGCCCTAGCCGATCTAGGTGCTAATATAAACTTAATGCCATTAAGTGTTTGGAAACAATTATATCTACCCGAGCTAGTCCCCACGCGAATGAATTTGGAATTAGCCAACCGTACGGTTGCTTATCTGGTGGGGATAGCCGAAGACGTCTTCGTCGGTGTCGACAAATTCACCTTTCTGGCGGATTTTGTTGTCGTTGACTACGAGATGGACCCCCGTGTTCCATTAATCGTTGGACGTCCATTCTTAAGGACCGGTCGCACTCTCATTGATGTAGCCGCGGGCGAATTAATTATGAGAGTTGGTGACGATACGTCTTCAACATGGGTAAGCTTTCTAAGCAGCCTATGAAAGAGAGAGCGTTAATTTCATTGACGTTCTTGATGAGGCTTATGAAGAACATTTCAAAGACGCTTGTAAAAGTGGTTCTTCTTCTCTACCCATTGTTGAGACCGTTGCCTCTATTGCTCCATCACTAACTCCATTTAGAGAAAGTGATTTCATTTTGAAAGAATTTGAAGCAACTTTGGGAGATGTGGACTTGCAATATGACGATTCTCTCTCCAATTAGGATGAAGACATTCGTACCATTGAGAAACTTCTCAATGAGGACCATATTTCTCCACCATCTCCTAAGGATATCTCTATCGATGAACCGAATTTGACTACTCCTTCCATCGAAAATCCTCCAGATTTAGAGCTTAAGGACCTACCGTCTCATCTCGAGTACGTTTTCCTTGAAGACAACAAGAAGTCACCCGTCATCATCGCTAAGGACTTGAAAGAAGAAGAAAAATCCCGACTTATCGCCGTGTTGAAGAATCACAAGAAAGCGATTGCTTGGAAAATCTCCGATATTCGTGGAATTGATCCTCACTTTTGCACACATAAATTTCTCATGGAAGACGACTTTAAACCCACTATTCAAAGCCAAAGAAGGGTGAATCCCAAGATCCATGACGTTATCAAAAAAGAGGTTATCAAACTTCTTGATGCGGGAATGATCTACCCTATCTCGGATTCACCATGGGTTAGTCCCGTCCATTGTGTGCATAAGAAAGGCGGAATCACCGTTGTGCCCAATGAAAACAACGAGTTGATTCCTACTCGTCTCGTTACAGAGTGGAGAGTTTGTATAGACTATCGCAAACTAAATGATGCTACGAGAAAGGATCATTTTCCCCTTCCTTTCATGGACCAAATGCTTGAACGTCTAGCGGCTAATGACTATTATTGCTTCTTAGACGGTTTCTCCGGGTATTTTCAAATTCCCATCGATCTCAAAGACCAAGAGAAAACCACATTCACTTGCCCTTATGGAACATGTGCTTATAAAAGAATGCCTTTCGGCTTATGCAATGCTCCTGGGACATTCCAAAGGTGTATGATGGCTATCTTCCATGACATGGTTGAAGAAACTATGGAAGTCTTCATGGATGATTTCTCGGTTTATGGTGATTCTTTCTCTCATTGCCTTGCCAATTTAGAACGCATGCTCAAACGGTGTGAAGACACTCGTCTCGTTCTTAATTGGCAAAAATGTTATTTCATGGTAAAAGAAGGCATTGTTCTTGGACATAAAATCTCCAAAGACGGTCTTGAAGTGGACCGTGCTAAAGTGGATGTCATAGCCAAATTACCTCCACCTTCAACCGTGAAAGGTGTGAGAAGTTTCCTTGGTCATGCGGGCTTCTATCGTCGATTCATTCAAGATTTTTCTAAAATCGCTCGCCCGATGACCCACCTCTTGGAAAAAGATACTCCCTTTATCTTTTCTAAAGAGTGTCTTGAGTCCTTCAATCTTCTTAAGGACAAGCTAACTAAGGCACCGGTCTTGGTTACCCTAATTGGGATCTACCTTTTGAATTGATGTGTGATGCTAGCGACTTTGCTATTGGAGCGGTTTTGGGCCAAAGAGTGAACAAACACTTCCAACCAATCCATTACGCTAGCAAGCCAATGACGGGGGCTCAATTGCATTATACCACTACCGAAAAAGAGCTTTTAGCTGTAGTGTATGCTTTTGAGAAGTTCCGCCCCTATCTTGTTCTTTCCACCACAATCGTGTACACCGATCATTCCGCGTTGAAGTACTTGTTGACTAAGAAAGATTCTAAACCAAGACTTCTTCTTTGGGTTTTGCTCCTTCAAGAATTTAAAATTGAAATTCGTGACAAGAAGGGTGCCGAAAACCTAGCCGCGGATCATCTAAGTAGACTTTAGGATCCGTATCAAGAGGATCATCCAAACCAAGAGATCAATGACTCTTTTCTTCTTGAGACCTTAATTTCTATCAATTCCAATCTTGATGACACCCCGTGGTTTGCGGACATTGCAAACTACTTCACGGGTGGCATTTTCAAGGAAGGGTTAACGTCCCAACAAAAGAAAAAGTTATTTAAAGACATTGAACACTATTTCTGGGACGACCCTTACCTTTTCAAACAATGTGCGGATCTTGTCATTCGTCGACGTGTTGATGGACCGACAGCTTTACAAATCCTTGATGCTTGCCATAAAGGACCCACCGGTGGTCACTTTGGTCCCAATTACACCGCGAAGAAAGTATTTGACTCGGGATTTTATTGGCCCACCATTTATCATGACGCTCATGAAATGGTTAAACGTTGTGATGCTTGCCAAAGACAAGACAAGATCACACATAAAGATGAGATGCCTCAAAATTGCATACAAGAATGTGAAATCTTTGATGTATGAGGTATCGACTTTATGGGGCCATTTCCATCATCTAAAGGGAACAAGTACATCCTCGTAGCCGTTGACTATGTTTCCAAATGGTTTAAGCTAAGGCTCTCCCTACGAACGATGCGAGGGTGGTTGTGAACTTTTTGAAGCAGCTTTTTGCTCGATTCGGTGTTCCTCGTGCTATAATCAGTGACCGCGGGACTCATTTTTGCAATGATCAATTCGCAAGAGTCATGGCTAAGTACGGTGTCAATCACCGTCTTTCCCCCGCTTATCATCCCCAAACTAATGGGCAAGCCGAGATATCTAACCGTGGATTGAAGCGAATTCTTGAGCGTACTGTGGGAGAGCATCGTGCCTCTTGGGCCGATAAATTAGATGATGCTTTGTGGGCTTTCCGTACCGCTTATAAGACCCCGATTGGTTGTACACCTTATCGTCTTGTGTACGGGAAAGCATGCCACCTCCCTATCGAGCTGGAACATAAGGCATACTGGGCCTTGAAGTGGGCTAACTTCGACATCAACAAAGCCGGCGATCTTCAGAAGATTCAACTCAACAAGCTCAACGAACTGAGAAATCAATCTTATGAGAACTCATTAATCTACAAGGAGAAGACCAAGATCATCCATGATTCTAGGATTAAGAACCGAGAGTTCCACGTTGGTGATCAAGTTTTACTCTTTAACTCTCGGTTGAAGATCTTCTCGGGAAAGCTGAAGAGCCGCTGGTCTGGTCCATTCACCATCGCCAAAGTCTTCCCATATGGCACCATTGAGCTTTCTCAGCCAATGGGCCCAATTTTAAGGTGAATGGCCAGCGCGTGAAGTTGTACTTTGGTGAGGACATCTCTCATGAGATGATTCCATCTCTCACCACGTTTCCCTTGAATTAAGTTCTGGGTCGAGTCAGGCTCGTGACTCGGTTAACAAAAACAAGCGCTTCTCGGGAGGCAACCCGTTGATCTATCTTTTATCGTTTTCATAATAAGTGTAGGGGGAGCCCCGTATGTGTTTGTTGTCTTGTTTCTTCTTCTGTGCAGGGATTAAAGCTTCAAAGATCCATTCTCAATGACTTTTGACGAACCGTGGTCCCGTGTTCCCGGTTCTATCCTAAACTGTCGTGATTCAATATTTCAAATATTATATGTTCACATTGAAATCACTATAGTCGTCCTTTCCTTAGCAAGATTTAAACAAAGTGCACAATGTCATAAGTGTAGGGGAGTTTACTCCCACATGCTTAAACATTAAGGACAATGTTTATATCAAGTGTAGGGGGTGTGGAGTCCTAAGATTCACGGATCTTTTAAGCTACTAGGAATGCATCATGTTCATATGATTAAATAATCAAAGCAGAATTAGGACACGACACATTAACAAGGTGTTTGGACACAAAGAACATGAATTAAAACAAATGTATTGCTAACTATATTAATAATTAACAACCACTAGATGTGTATACATTGAATCCCACGTCTAGTCGACACACGCTTTAGGTTTACATTGTGATTGAAAGTTATGAATAAACCTAATACCCTTGGTTCCTTTTATAGTGTAAGGATTAGGGTTTACAAGAGATAATTATGAATAAACATGTAAATCTTCTATTTAAATAACTATATACAGAATATATCCTGCATATATATCCAAATAGAAGCTTCCAAAGGCTTCTTGTCTACGTTTCTGTCAATGCTTAGTTTGTACATGACAATGCTTGGATTGTACATGACAATGCTTACTTCTGTCAACGCCAGATTTGTTCTTGACAACGCCTGGAATACACTTGTCAACGCTAAGACAAATGCCTTCATGTTTTCTTCATTTTTGAGTTTCTGCCACATCAAATTTTTGACCCAACAATCTTCCCCTAGTTGATGTCGGTAAAACTCTTTGTGTATCTCTTGTAAGTTGTACATCATCTTCAAATTGCTTCCCCTCAATTCTAGCATGTATGTCTTCCCCATTTTGTCACATCAACAGGGAAGTAAACAATGTATGCACTCTTGAAGATTCTCCAAATGTAGGCTCTGTATAATGATCTTGAAGAAAAATAACTATAATATTCTTGATGTAGAAATAGAATAACCCAAACCTATGTTCCATATCTTATACGATGTGATGAAGTGTGTAGCTGATACAAAAATCCTCATCCTTTGTGAGACACTGAGCACGATAATGTAACTCGTTCAAGTGATAGAAAATATGTGCATAGAGAACCATAAGAAAAATCACATATTCCTAGATCTTGTATCACTTCATCAGTAACAATGTAGGCATAAACAAGTTACCTTAAAAGTCCATGACTGGAAGTGCACGACTTTAAGATATAATAGAACACAAACTCGCGAAAATCTTCTTCAAACATCAAACTTACCATAAGAATTCTTCCCCTTAAGCCAACACCTCTTCATGACGAATCTTTATGAGATAATATCTTCATATCATATGTAAAAGTGATACGTGGATAACTCTTTCATAAGGCTACCCCGATTACATAATCTAATCAAATATTATTCCAATAAAATACTTCATGAATTGTTGTTAACTCACGTTAAAATCATTAATCCATTTAAAAATATCCGAGCCATAAATATCAACCTGATATTCTGAATAAAAACGGAGATTCCATGTACCTTCGTGTGTAAATTCCTCCTTTTTGTGTGCTAAACACGTACCAATTTTCTCAAACAACAGCTATCCTTTGGTTACTCGAGAACCTTTACTGTCCAATATCCTGACCAAATGCATTGTCCAATATCGGACAAAGTATATCAACGCTTGAACAACCTTTTCTCGGAAAACTCATGTCAACGCTGTCTGTCAGCGTTCACTTATTCTCTGTCAGCGTCAAAACAAACCTTGTCAGCGTCTATTCTTGTCACAAACGCTGACGTCATCTCTAGCAGCTATAATCAACAGTGGCTAAAGAACTCCAATAACAATGTACCAATAGTAGACCCTACTGTTGACTTTAAACACGATGAAAGAATCAGAAAATAAAATCCTAGGATTCTTAGTAAATATGACATTCTTCCATCATATTATATCCACTTCCCATGTAAAACAAGGAAACAGAATATACTCCACATGCCTTTTAGCTGCTTGACCATTTCTCACGTGATGACTTTTATAGAATAAACAATCAGATCCAAATCCTACAAAGTAGGAGTATATATTGTACGTCTTTACCATAAATCAGTATATATCTCTTAGGAGATAAAACAAAATATGATCACCAATTAAATACGTCTGCAGTATGTGTTTGTGATAGAAAAATATACCTATAAAATAGCAATATTTTCATACCATTTTAAATTTGCTGAATATTCTTGAAGATTAAACCCCACGTCTGAATAAAACACAATCTTCAAAGTCTGTATCTTTTTCCCAGACTGTAGCATGTGAACCATATTAAAACATGACGCATGTACATCATCACGTGATATCACAACTTGTTACTTCCTTTGTTTGCTTTCCCCTTGCGTGAACACGCATGCTTTCTTGCTGCACTCATATACATCTAGGGTTTGAGAAAAACCCTAAAAGAAATAATTCTGATTTGAGCCTCCATGATTCATCAATCACACTAGGGTTCATTGCTAGTTTAACAACCAACTCACCAAAGCTAATGTGACTAAAACCAGCAGCCACGAACAACGAATCTAGGGTTTGTAAATAAAACCCTAAAAGCAAACTTTCAACCTACTATGATCTTTGACGCCTAATAACTTTTTCCTGGGGATAAAACTTGACAATCCCTCTGGTGGATGTCTAGATATATGTGTATAGAACACAGATAAAAAATTTCGTGACGATCCAACAATCCAATCAAAAGTTATGACCTTCTGAATACTGCTGCGCACACAAAAACGTCCAGAAAAACCCTAGACGGATTTTTCTTCTCTTCTCGATACATGAACACCTTGTTGGTCCTAGCATCACGAGCCACAAGGCTATGATACCAACTGTGGAATCCTAAGATTCACGGATCTTTTAAGATACTAGGAATGCATCATGTTCATATGATTAAATAATCAAAGCAGAATTAGAACACGACACATTAACGGTGTTTGGACACAAAGAACATGAATTAAAACAAATGGATTGCTAACAATATTAATAATTAACAACCACTAGACGTGTATACATTGAATCCCACGTCTAGTCGACACACACTTTAGGTTTACATTGTGATTGAAAGTTATGAATAAACCTAATACCCTTGGTTCCTTTATAGTGTAAGGATTAGGGTTTACCAGAGATAATTATGAATAAGCATGTAAATCTTCTATTTAAATAACTATATACAGAATATATCCTGCATATATATCCAAATAGAAGCTTCCAAAGGCTTCTTGTCTACGTTTCCGTCAATGCTTAGTTTGTACATGACAATGCTTGGATTGTACATGACAATGCTTGCTTCTGTCAACGCCAGATTTGTTCTTGACAACGCCAGGAATACACTTCTTAACGCTTAGACAAATGCCTTCATGTTTTCTTCGTTTTTGAGTTTCTGTCACATCAACTTTTTGACCCAACAGGGGGGACTTCTATCGAAGTGTGTTGTCCCTAATATATGATGATTCTAGTACACTAATTAAAGAAAGAAAGGTAGATATGAGAAGAATTCTAGAGAGAGAAAGTAGTGAGAGAAAGTAGAGAGGAGGAGAGGATTAACTTGTGAATATTAGATTAAGGAATGAGAAAAATTAACCACCAACCCTCCTAACATGCTAGGAGGGTAGTATATATAGTCCACCCACATGCGGGCTTTAATGGACTATATATTGGGCCGGGCTTGTCTTTTGGACTTTAATTAGTTTAAATCCAAGCCCGTAAACCACGACTAATTAACTACCTATTACAACGTTCTAACTAATGTTACAATAATAACCTATGACCGAGCATTCTTGTTTGACTCAATATTTTGAGGCTAACAATCTCCCCCAATGTGAGGTCATACCCTTTTGATATTTGGAGATCAAAGGAGATTATGAATCTCGTCATAAATGAGCCTTGAACGTGTAATAGTAGTTTTGTTCCTTCATGCTGTGATCTTTGAGCCTTTGTCATTGTCTTTCGACTTAGTCTTTTATCTTGAGATCTTCAAATCATTCTTGACTTGTCATTGCCATCTTGCGATCTTGTGTCTTTATCCACATGCTCACACTATCAATTGTTGGATAAGTCTTTGGGCATGAATATGTGGTTGTGAATCTTTGACTTTGCTGAGTACACCGTGACGCCACCTTCTCGAGACAAAACATAGACACGGACTGAATGGCTTTACTTGACCGTCTCAAAGCAAGACTGCGAACATAAAGAGTGAATCAATTGGATAAATATCCGCTTGATTAAAGTCGTCAATTCAAATTCCTGGAACAAGTTTGATTCATTAAGAATCTTACCATTGTTGCTTTCTAGTTGACACAAGTTTGATTCATAAAAATCTCACAAGTCACCTACCGTAACGCTGTTTGATGTTGACGCTAGAAGGATTTCCATTCGTCACTGTGAGTATTAATGAATATCACTCTGAATGTTCTGGCAAGACCATAAAGATATTGCGTAGAAACCTGAAACGAGTTTGAATCAATTCAGAATCAAACCACTGTTGCTTTTCAGTTTTACATATGTTCAATTCATAAATAATCTTACATATGACCTACCGCAGTGTCGTTTGATGTTAACACTGGAAGGATTTCCACTCATCATTGTGAATACTAAGTAGTATCACTCTGAGTGTTCTAGCAATATCGCAAGGATATAGCGTAAGACTCTCTTGATCTTCATCCGTGTGTCCTAACGAGATTTGATTGATCTCTTGGCTCTAGACTCGATTTGTAAACTTTTAGTGATCGGAGGTTGGAGCAGATGCCACCTATTCAATATCAACTATCTCGGAGTGAGAAAGTCAATAGAAGTCGTGTTGATCTCCGTGAAAATAAAACAAACTTCTTTTGAGAGAAGCCTGAGTAGCTAGGAAAGGGTTGTGCTTCACATCACTGGGTCCATGATGAGTTTGTCTTCATGATGGGTTGACCCGGTTTCTGCCTAAGTTGTATGGAGGGCTTCTTTCTTTAGACCCTTTATCCTTACATTTATTTTTCATTCTTCAACCCCTTCAATGCTTACCAAGACATCATTAATAGCACCTTGTTGTGATTGTTCCAGTGCTATCATCAGTACTTAGTCGGCATTCAGCTTCGTTCACATTCTACTCCATCTTTCCTAAGGACTTCTAATAATCTATTGGATTGTCCTTGGGAAAATCCCTCCGTTCAGGTTGGATCATAGGACTTAAACCTAACCACCCTTTTGACACCAATAACGTCGTGAATTAAAGATGTTGTGGGTATTTGATCGTAACCATGAAAACCACTTTCAATTCTAACAAAGTGTGTGAAAAACATTTAACACCTTGCTAGTTTTGTCGTTTCAGAAAAACTCCCCCTTCACATGTGCATCGATAATCAAAAGTGTTTCGCACATGTAGGTAAGAGTTAAAGTGCTTGAGTCTTATATTAGATCACATTTTAATCCAAGCCCGTAAACCACGACTAATTAACTACCTATTACAACGTTCTAACTAATGTTACAATAATAACCTATGACCGAGCATTCTTGTTTGACTCAATATTTTGAGGCTAACAATCTCCCCCAATGTAAGGTCATACCCTTTTGATATTTGGAGATCAAAGGAGATTATGAATCTCGTCATAAATGAGCCTAGAACGTGTAATAGTAGTTTTGTTCCTTCATGTTGGGATCTTTGAGCCTTTGTCATTGTCTTTCGACTTAGTCTTTTATCTTGAGATCTTCAAATCATTCTTGACTTGTCTTTGCCATCTTGCGATCTTGTGTCTTTATCCAAATGCTCACACTATCAATTGTTGGATAAGTCTTTGGGCATGAATATGTGGCTGTGAATCTTTGACTTTGCTGAGTACACCGTGACGCCACCTTCTCGAGACAAAACATAGACACGGACTGAATGGCTTTACTCGACCGTCTCAAAGCAAGACTGCGAACATAAAGAGTGAATCAATTGGATAAATATCCGCTTGATTAAAGTCGTCAATTCAAATTCCTGGAACAAGTTTGATTCATTAAGAATCTTACCATTGTTGCTTTCCAGTTGACACAAGTTTGATTCATAAAAATCTCACAAGTCACCTACCGTAGCGCTGTTTGATGTTGACGCTAGAAGGATTTCCATTCTTCACTGTGAGTATTAATGAATATCACTCTGAATGTTCTGGAAAGACCATAAAGATATTGCGTAGAAGCCTGAAACGAGTTTGAATTAATTCAGAATCAAACCACTGTTGCTTTTCAGTTTTACATGTGTTCAATTCATAAAGAATCTTACACATGACCTACCGCAGTGCTGTTTGATGTTAACACTGGAAGGATTTCCACTCATCATTGTGAATACTAAGTAGTATCACTCTGAGTGTTCTAGCAATATCACAAGGATATAGCGTAGGACTCTCTTGATCTTCATCCGTGTGTCCTAACGAGATTTTATTGATCTCTTGGCTCTAGACTCGATTTGTGCACTTTTAGTGGTTGGAGGCTGGAGCAGATGCCACCTATTCAATATCAACTATCTCGGAGTGAGAAAGTCAATAGAAATCGTGTTGATATCCGTGACAATAAAACAAACTTCTTTTGAGAGAAGTCTGAGTAGCTAGGAAAGGGTTGTGCTTCACATCACTGGGTCCATGATGAGTTTGTCTTCATGATGAGTTGACCCGCTTTCTGCCTAAGTTGTATGGAGGGCTTCTTTCTTTAGACCCTTTATCCTTACATTTCTTTTTCATTCTTCAACCCCTTCAATGCTTACCAAGACATCATTAATAGCACCTTGTTGTAATTGTTCCAGTGCTATCATCAGTACTTAGTCGGCATTCAGCTACGTTCACATTCTACTCCATCTTTCCTAAGGACTTCTAATAATATATTGGATTGTCCCTGGGAAGATCCCTCTGATTCTGGTTGGATCATAGGACTTAAACCTAACCACCCTTTTGACACCAATAACGTCGTGAATTAAAGATGTTGTGGATATTTGATCGTAACCATGAAAACCACTTTAAATTCTAACAAAGTGTTTGAAAAACATTTAACACCTTGCTAGTTTTGTCGTTTCAGAAATGCTCCCCCTTCACATGTGCATCGATAATCGAAAGTGTTTCGCACATGTAGGTAAGATTAAAAGTGCTTGAGTCTTATATAAGATCACATTTTAATCACATTTTCTCCCCTATCTCTAATATATAAAATCTTTTGATATTAGAGATACCAAATTTGATTAAAATATATTTTGAAAAATAGTCTTGAAAATCTTCGGGAGAAAGATGTGTTAATCTTTTGCGTGAAGTTGACTTGCTCCCCCTCAAAAATTGATCCAATGGAATTGTCATTAAGAGGATTTGATCCACAATAAACTTTTGAGGATAGGAGTTGTTGAACACACAATTTTTGAAAGATTTTGAATATCATTGAGAAATTCTTGAAAAAATTGTGTTCAACGCTTTTTGAAAAATCAATTCTTTTTGACGAAAAGTTTTTTCTAAAGCATAAACTTGAGTTCATAGACTTTGAATGTCTTGACGAATCCACTCAAGTGTAAGAAGATTTAACTTCTTTTGCTAAGGGTAAGAGTACAAAAGCGTACACTCCCCCGTGAATTTAGATCCGGGTTGCAATCTGAAAGTGATTACAAGCCATTGTGTTGAGCTTAAAACGTTGAATGTTTTGTGACAAGCTCAACCCGAGATAGATTTCTCTACCCGTTGTTGGAAATATTGTCCAAAATAGACAATTTCCTTTTGAAAAGATAGAAATGACATGTTTTGAAAAATATTTACAACTTTCATTCGAGCTTTATGTACACACCCGTGTCGTTATTGAGCGACATTTCTAGGTACGTCCATATTATCGATACTGAAAGACATGTCGAGAAGAGTATTTTTGGTATTTTGAAAGTTTTTCCATTTTTTATTTTGTTTTTCTATGGATATATACATTTTATTATATTTTTGTGTTTTATCAAGTTTTTCGAAAATAATCTAAAATAGACTTTTATACAACATAAGAAGGTGATATCGAATACACAGAATTGGAACCCTTTGAAGAAGGAGAAGTGGGTTCAGAATCCGCTGTTGTACCTGCAATCACAGAAGAAGAGTTTGCACAAATACTAGAATTAGGGGTAACAAATTCTTTTCAGTGTGTAGAACAATAGGATTAGTGCTGGTGCAGGTGTCATCACTCTTCTCTATTGGAATCCACTTAAGACCAACTTCCGTGAAGATTCGACCCGTTGGTTTCCACTGAAGACTAGATTTAGGAGTAGTTTTCTCTTGCACAGCGGAAGACTTCTTTGGAGAGAAACTAAGTCCTTTTTTAATCCATGTTTCAGATTTGTTGTTGTTGCCTTTCTTTGCGACGGGTTTCTATCTCCTTGTTGTCTTATGGGATTCTGTATTCGATCTCCGTTCAAAGGAACGAGATTTGACCTTATAGAGGTATTGCAAAATGCAATGGTCATGATTTCCATTGTGAATGCCCTTTTTGCAAGTGGGACATACAGGGAATTTGGGATTCACAAAAGTACTTGTATTCCTTTGTTTTCCAAATCGTTCAGGCGTGGTGTTTGAAACACGACTATTCATGGATGGTTTCCAATTCCTAGATCGCAGAAGAGGGATCCTAGGTTTTGGTTGACTACCATTAGGAGTGTGTGGAACTCCAGCGGAATTTGGCGAACTAGGTTGTTCATACACTGGTTTGTCTTTCTGAATCTTCCCTTTTTGTTTCGCATCCTCTAGGTTGTGGGTATGAACGAGGTCATTTGAACCTACTGATTCCTTTGTGGACGTGAATGTCACACGTTTTGGAGGAGTCCTAGAAGTGCTAGGTGCATTCACATGGTTGGGTTTAGCAACAGTGTGCTTTCTAAATGGAGGAACATAGGGTGATATGGATGGTTATGGAACACGTGGTTGCACATCAGTCTTAGGGGGTAACCTAGATTTCATATGAGAAGAATTGGAGAACGGAGTCGGTTTTCCTAAGATAGACAGCTTTGGATCCTTGTAGGCATTGGGTTGTCGAACAACAGGTTTCTTAATGCTAGGTTCCATGATTTTCCCACCCATTTTAGCAACGAGTTTCTGCAACTCTGCTATTGCTCTGTCCCTGTCCTGTAACTGAGCTTTCAACCCTTTAATTTCCAAATCCTGTTCGTTCATTTCTCGAAACGTTTGGGAAAGTTTTTCTTACAATTTATTATCATGTGGAAAACTACCAACATCTTTTTGCAAAGCAATTTCAAGAGAATGACAATGTTTTTTAAGGAAATCAGTTTTGTGTTGAAGTAACTCAAAAGCCTTTTTATCAACATTTTCTTTATGTTTCGAAAGCTCAAGTTCAAGACGCTCACACTCTTTTATTTTATCAAGATATTGGCATGCAACTTCAGAATATTCATCAATATCAGCACAAGATGTAAAATAAGCACACATAACATCTTTAGAAACGCATTCTTGCAAGAGTAAATCATATTCATCTGAAAAATCAGACTTCTCCATTTGAAGATCATCAATGTGTTTCTCAAGAGATTCAACGTATTTTAAATCATCATACATTTCAGTCCGAATGAACTCCTCAAGTTGAAGAACAGTTTCTTTAATCAACGCCGTGTTAGGAATTAAGAGTTCTTTCACAAGCAAGGTAATATCTTGAGGAATCGGACGTGTCCACTCAGCATTTTCACGTTTGGCCCAGTCTCTTTCAACAATAGATTTAACATTATCTATGTGGTGTTTAAGAATACCTAATGTTTTCCTACTCTTGCTTTTAGATTCATCTAGAGGGAGGTAGTTTATGTATTTGTAAACATTAGATTTCTTAGGGGCAAATGCTTTCTTCCATTGAATTCTCTTTTGTTTGCATTCTAGAAACACTTCCTCACGAGTTTTCTGAGTTTGTTTGTTGAAAAGACCATAAAGACTATTCTCATAAGCATAATTATATGGTTTCACAAAATCCTTATTGACAAGTGGTTGACTATCATCATCCCAAAGGGCAGTCTCTTCAATATTGGCACTAACAGGCATGCAATCAAGATCTGTCCTTTCAGTCTCATCAAGATAAAGACACGGGTTCGCAGCTTGAGCTTTGGCAAGGTACTCAGGACTTGCAAATCTAGCTTGACCCTTAAACATCGATGGAGGTGCTATCATTCTTACGGATTGAATAGAATCATGCGTTTTATAAACAACGTTCTTCAAAAATTCGACTTGTTCTTCTAATTTTGTTACTTTTTCAGTTTCTTTCTCGCATCTACTTTTGAAGTCTTGTTTTAACGCATCTACCTCTTGTTTCTTATCCTCAAGAATTTTAGCAGAATCAGTAGTGGTCATAGAGAGCTTTTGTTCAAGTTCGTTAACTTTGGTATTTGCAAGGTACGTTTTTTGACGTTCATCCATTAAGAAAACATTATATTGACGCTTCTCTTTGGCTAATAACTCAAGAGTTATATTATATTTGTTTTCAAAATCGTCCTTTTGACTTTTTAACGCACTACCCTTGTACCCCTCAAGCTCTTTGGTCTTTTGAAGAAGCTCAGCCCTATTACTTTCAAGGGTCGCATTAGATTTAATTAGAGCGGCTTTGCATTCTTCAAAGTTTTGAGTGAGCGTTGTGTTTTCCTTCTTTAATTGCTTTTGACTCTTTCTAGTTTCATTGACATCTTCTTGTAAACTAGCAATTAAATTAGCAAGCGCGACATGTTCCTCATCATCATACTCATTTGCATGTTGATCATCCTCAAACTCATTATTGCACATGTCTGATGAATTGGGTGTGGTATTGCTATCAACCTTTTCCGTCATACATGTGTCAATAAGGTTTGTTGTTTGATCACTATGCTCATGCGTATTGGCATTGGCAAACACATTAAATTCAGCATTGTGTACCTCTTCCAATGGCTCAGAATCGTAAACAGGACCATTATCATAGGAAAGTGTATTGCTGATGACATTCTTAGAGTCGATGTGTTGTTTGTCAGAGCTACTGTTGTCTTTCCCAGAGCTGTTATGGTCATTCTGCTCACCATGCGTTGTTTTCCCTGTTCTGCAGCTGTTAGTTGCATTACTCGATATTGTCTCGTTACTTACAGTTGAAACTGGACTCGTATCCATTACATAAATCTTTGCAACCGTGCACTCTTGCATTTTCAGCCTTTTGTCAATTATCTTCTTGATCATATCTGTTGCATGAAGTAGGCGTTCATCCAAAAGCCTCTCAATTGATTCCATGTTTCCAAATATCAAATCTCTGAATGATTTTGCTTCCATTGTAGTGTAGTCTTTGAAGTGTTGATTTGCATCTCGAACTTCTGACTCAAAGTTGGGATTCTTGAATAGCTGTGAAGCAAAGAATGGTTGAAACGATGTTCTGAGTATTTTGAAGGCATTCTTGGAATTTGTCTCATGAAGGTTTTTGTTGAGTAAATCATTCTCAAGATTCTTCAATTGGTCTCTTAAGTCATAAGTGAACGTGCGATGATCATTTCCAAAAAAGGAGTGAAAAGCATGCATATACAAAGGATTGTACGAGAAGGTCTCTCTTTCTAGACGTTTTAGATTCGTTTTAAGATCACTGAAAGCTTGAATACAACGTTGTTTAAGGACTTGTTCTTGTAGTTGCATCTCTCGTTCTTCTCTGTCTGAACACGCATTGCTCGTATCCATGATGATGGTTTCTCAGTTGATGAACTGAAAATGGATCTTAAGTAGATGTGTTGTGATTGGGGTGTGGTTTAAATTCCGAAAATTCCGATTTTTCTTAGTCCGACAATAAATTCCTCAGTCCGACAAAACGGTAAACTCAAAAATTTTGTCTCACCAAATTTTGAAATCAAGTCCGAAATAGCCAAAAACTAAGAGGGAAAAATTTTGAAAAGTGAAAATTTTTGACAAAAATAAAACCTAAAAATGGCCTAAAAATTTGAATTTTGGTCCGAAAATTTGAATTTTTGGTCGAAAATTTTTTCGCATCGCCAAAATTTGAAATCGAAGCATAAATGGCCTAAAATGGTCTAGGAAAAAATAAATTTGAATTTTTGGTCGAAAAATTTTTCGCATCGCCAAAATTTGAAATTGAAGCATAAATGGCCTACAAATGGTCTAGGAAAAAATAAATTTTAAAATGGTTTTCCCGAAAATTTGGATTATTTTTTTTTTGATCTTCGTGTAAACGATATTCCGAAACTAGTCTAGATAGTGGCTAAGTCTAAAAAATACTCAAAAAAAATTTAGCAAAAAACACATCATCGGAATCACTTCGTCGGAATGTCTAATCGGAATGTGTAATCGGAATGTCTAATCGGAATCCCTTCGTCGGAATGTCTAATCGGAATGATGATCGGAACGACCTTGTCGGAATACCAAATCGGAATGCTGATCGGAAAGACCTTGTCGGAATACCAAATCGGAATGATGATCGGAAAGACTGGTCGGAATGATTAAACCCTTTTCCGATGAGAGTGATCGGAATCACTATTCCCTTTTCCGATTGCACTGATCGGAATATATCCCACTTTTCTCGGACAAAACTCAACCAATACGTGATTTTAAGCCAAAAAATGATCAAAACACCCAAAAATTTTGTGGTTTTAGCCAAAGTAAATATACCAAATCACTACTACAACTATGTAGAATATGTAGATGAAGAAGTAGAGAACGGAAAACACAAAAAAAATTTGAATCCGAGATGATTTATGGATTAAATCATTCGAATCAAATATAATAACAACAACGAATCACAAATCTACCCCGTGGCGATTGATACCAATTGTTGTCCCTAATATATGATGATTCTAGCACACGAATTAAAGAAAGAAAGGTAGATATGAGAAGAATTCTAGAGAGAGAAATTAGTGAGAGAAAGTAGAGAGGATGAGAGGATTAACTTGTGAATATTAGATTAAGGAATGAGAAAAATGAACCACCAACCCTCCTAACATGCTAGGAGGGTAGTATATATAGTCCACCCACATGCGGGCTTTAATGGACTATATATTGGGCCGGGCTTGTCTTTTGGACTTTAATTAGTTTAAATCCAAGCCCGTAAACCACGACTAATTAACTACCTATTACAACGTTCTAACTAATGTTACAATAATAACCTATGACCGAGCATTCTTGTTTGACTCAATATTTTGAGGCTAACAAAGTGAGTGGTCTTTTCCATTAATTTGTCCTCATTTTAACCGGAAAATCTGATTTTTCGACATTTTTCAAAATTTTTAATCTATTTTGGCCTTGTAGTTTTCCTGTTTTATCGTTATTTACTTTCTTTGCTAAAAATAAAGTTTAATAAAGTGGTTTTAAATTTTTCAAAGTCGTGAATATTTTGACTCAACCCGAGTTTACTTATCTAAGTTTACTCTATCTAGTATTCTTAACGTGTTTAAGTCAAGTTTTGTTAGGCTTTTATATAGGGAACTTTAAAACGCGAAAGTCTTAACTCTCACGGGTTAAGAACAAGAACATTTCGCAAGTTCCTATAATTGATCCTAGAGAGTTTTTTATCAAGGGAACTTTAAAATGCGATTTCTAAACTTGAAAAAGTCTAAGAGTTTGCAAGATCCTATAGATAACTCGAAAACCCAAAACTTTGATTTAATTGGCTAAGCATCCACGAGTCTCATTCCTTGAGATTTTAAATTATGGAGAACGAGAGATGATAGAGTCCATTATAATTTTGGTATTCTTTCATGAATTTATGTGAGTTGATTATAAGCCTATTCTCCCATCGCTTGCTAATAAATTTATCTGCAATAAATAAGGTTGTACGATTTGAAAAGTTACTTAGCTTCTAGCACAAGATCGTTTAAAAGTTGCTCGGTATTAATTAGAGTTCATAGCCAAGGCATAACTTATTAAAGCGGGATGCAAAGATTGGCGAGTCCAAAAAGGTCCTAACAAGGCATGAGGGCTACATTTTGTTGCTAAAGATCCAAAAGTGATGTGAAGAATCATTTATCGAAAATCAATATGAAGGATCGAGACACACGACGAAAAGCAAATACTCCCCTAAAGATCATGGAGAAGTCTATCCGAAAAGACCCTAGCTAGGTATGAGGATAAATAGATCTGATAGGTGTGAAAACACCCATCCTTTTTACCACTTAATTACAATAATAACTGAGCCAAAACATGTATTTTATGTCTTTTATGTCGGAATTATGCGTGGTTTGTGTTTTTATTGTGATTTAGGACGAAAAGGTGAAAAATGGAGAATACACGGGCATTCACGGGCTTTTATTGAAGAAAAAGATGAAAGATGAAGTCAAGAAGTCAAGAGTGCAAAAAGAACGGAAGTCTAAGACTAATTCTGAAGATTTATCGAAGAAAAAGTCAAAAGACGAAAGTTTACTAAAAGCCGAAGAACTCGAGTCTTATTTATGAACAAAATTCAGACGAGTTTAAAGAAATCCCAAGACAAAGTCATTGAAGTAAAAAGATTAAAGAAGATTAAGGACTTGAGCATGCAATTAGAGAAAGAGGAAAGAGGGAGGAAGCTTCCTAAGCTCCTCCCTAATCTCCCTATAAATAGATTAGATAGTTTTCATTTTCAAGTTGTTGGGTGGCTTGACAAACCACCACTTCCACCATTTTCATACCTTGTTATTTAATTTCTTCTTGTATTTGCACCTTTAATTTCTTACCTTTAATTCAAGTAAGTGTTCTTAATTTTGTTGTTTTAATCTTCTTTACCCTTGATCAAGCTTTCTATCTTTCATCTCTTTCTACCTTTCTTTATTTTTAGTTGATTTTGGTGCGAATTACATTTGATCCGTGTTGATCTTGATGTTTTCGTGCTTAAAAAGTTCATCTTTTTATAGTTTGATTTAAAAGTTTGCTTATTTTAAGTTTGATAAGATGTTATTAGTGCTTATTTAGTCTTTTTCACATCAGATTCGTTCAAGTTTTGGTTTTAGCTTATCATTATAGCTTATTGCCTTGCTTATTCTCGAATCCCACTTAAATCGGAAAAGGTATTAAACCCTTTTCTGATTTGTACATTCCGACTGCACCCCTTCCCTCATTCCGATCACTAGATGGGTTTTATATTATTCCGATTGGTATGTTTTTATGACATTCCGATTGGATTTGGTTTATAAACATTCCGATTGGATTTGGTTTATAAACATTCCGATTTGGTTTTATATTATCGGAATCTCTTCATACCTTCCGATTTGACTAGATCTTTAGATATTCCGATTAGTATGTGTTTTCAAGCATTCCGATCAGCCTTCCTTTACCACATTCCGATCAGCATCTTTCCGATGGGGTACATTCCGATCGGATTCCGATTGGATTCCGATCGGGTGTATTCCGATGGGTTGTTTTGTTTTATTTTATTTTAATATTTTGTTTTAGTAAAAGTGACAATTTTTCTCGTTTTGTTTTTAGTCTATTTTAATTTCGTTTTGCATTTTTATTTGATTGTTAATTTACTTTTCGTTAAGTTTTAACTTTGCGTCATTTAATTTCTCGTCATTTACTTTCAAAGTTTTAAATATTGCACTGTTTACGTTTAAACTAGTTTTAGTTTTAATTTCCCGTCCTTTATTTTAAAGTCTTGCACATTTATTTCACCAAAACCAAAAATATTATTCTCTACCAGAAACGACTGAGTCACACTTTAAACCGGAAATCAATTCGAGAAGATACCGAGAATAACGAAATTTTTCAACTAGTAAAATCTCTTCATTAAAATGGCGCCGCTGCCGGCTCTTTTCGTAAAGATTAACGGTTTTCTGTGAGAGACGCGTTGCTTTTTGGGATCCGTTCACTTGTGAACGTTATTTTCTTGCTTAAAAATTTCAAAAAAAAACCATAAAAATTAAAAATTGATAAAAATCCATAAAAATTAAAATTTTCAAAAATCCAAAAAGATTTTATCTTTATTGTGTACATATATTCTCTTTGTGTTTGGTTTCTTTTTATTTTGCATTTTCAGGTGTATGCGTACTGGATCTTCTAATTATCAAGAGCCCGAGACTCGAGAAAATCTTCTAATTAACAACAACAATAATCCACCGCACCTCAATAATGACAACAATGTTCTTCCACAGCCCGATCTTCGGACAATGGAGGAGCTTTGTCAACCTACCATGTTTGGGCGAGGAGGACCGATTGCGCCGATGCAAATCTCGGCTCCGGAGTTTTCGTTGAAGCACCACATGATTCAGCAAGTGGAAACTAATCCATTCGCCGGAATGCCTGATGATGATGCCAACAAACACCTCGACAAGTTCATTACAATCACCCAAAGCATGAAGTTGCCTGGTGCCACAATGGATGTTCTACGCCTACAACTCTTTCCACATACTTTATCACATCATGCCGAGAAATGGTTTGATCGTCTTCCAAAGAATTCTATTCACACTTGGGATGACATGACTCAACGCTTTTTGTCGCGCTACTTTCCACCATCCATGGTCACGAGCCTTCGCAATCAAATCAGCGGTTTCATGCAAGACCCCGATGAATCTCTTTTTGATGCTTGGGAAAGATATAATGTATTGATTGACCGTTGTCCAAACCACAACATGCTTCCAGTAACATTGATTGATACTTTCTACAACGGTTTGACTTTTCGAGATCGTGATACGATTAATGCAGCCGCCGGTGGCACATTTATGAAAAGGAGACCCGAGGAGTGTAGAGAGCTTATTGAGAACATGACTACTCACCACAAAAACAGGGATTCCTCCGCTTCTTCAAGGAACAACCCGAGAGTCAATGTTTCTTCTACTTCAGCAAACCCTGATATGACCGAACTCACCCGCATGATGACTGAAATGAGCAAAAGTATCTTGCTTCTCGCTTCAAACCAACAACAACAAGTTAAAGCGGTTGCACCTTCTTGTGAAACATGCGGCGGTCCTCACTCATACACCGATTGTCCTTCTACACAAGGAAATCCGGAAAATGTGTATGCAGCTTATGGTAATTATTCACCAGAAAATTACCAAGCTCGACCTCAAGGGGATAGAAATTTGTTGAGTTACCGATCAAACAATTACCTTTCACCCGGTTTTTCTCCTCAAAACCAAAACCCCTCCAACAACTACTCTAGAAGCAACCAAATCCCACCAAGAGCTTCTAATCCTTATCACCCACCAGCCCAACAAGCCCCACCCATTAATCCGGATGTTGAAGCCATAATGAGAACCCAAGGTGAGCAAATCAAGAATCTACAGAGCCAAATTATCAATCTGAAAGGAGATATTACCAAGCAATGGAATGAGATAAGATCCGAGCTTCGAGATAATATCCAATCCTCCTTCAGAAATCAAACAAATGATTTGAAGAATATGCTTTCTAGTTTCTTGCCCGCAGCTCAACCTTCTACTTTGAGTTTTCTACCTTCAAACACCGTCACCAATCTGGGAGCAAATGTGAGTGCTATCACTACCCGTAGTGGAGTCACCATAGTAGGACCACCGATCCCGCCCCCATCATCTACACCTCCTCCACCACCATTTATCCCTACTCCTCCTACACCTAGTATTAGTGCGCCATTACCGTCTCCACCTCGTCATGACGATGTACCTAGGAAGGAACCTTCAACATCTCAACCTTTACCTACACCTACACTTTCACCAACCAAACCCAATATCCCTTATCCTTCTTGCTTAGGCAAGACCAACGAGCTAACCAAGAATGACTGTCAAGTGTCAAGCTATATGAAGATGCTCTCTCAAGTGAACATCAACATTAGCCTTGTTGAAGCACTTGTCCACATGCCGAAATTTGTGAAAGTATTCAAGGAATTGCTTAACAAGAAGGAGAAGTTGATTGAGCTCGCCAACACACGCTTAAATGAAAACTGCTCTGCAGTTATTCTTAAAGAACTTCCGGAAAAGCTTGGAGATCCCGATCATTTTGTGTTGCCTTGCATCTTTAACAAAACTGAAGAATTTACTGCCCTAGCCGATCTCGGGGCCAGTATTAATTTGATGCCTTTGATTGTTTGGAGAACACTATCATTACCCGACCTTACTCCAACAAAGATGACTCTTGAACTTGTAAATCGCACTCTCGCTTACCCCGTTGGTATTGCCGAAGACGTGTTCATTAAAGTTGGCACATTTACTTTCCTAGTCGACTTTGTCGTTGTTGATTATGAAATGGACCCTCGTATTCCTTTAATACTTGGTCGGCCATTCTTGAGAACCGGACGAGCTCTAGTTGATGTTGCCGAAGGTGAGTTAATCTTAAGAGTCGGGAATGATTCACAAGTTTTTAAAATGGGGAAGCTTACAAGCAAATCCTTTGGACGAGAATCAGTGAATATGATTAATGTGCTGGATGATTTTGTCATCTACAACAATCCTCTATTCAACTCTTGCATTGATAATCCACTTTTTCAAGATGATGTGGATGATTCTCTATCCAATTTGGACGCTTCTCCCATTTATGATTCTCCACCGATCTTCGATGCTTATGATGATGATTCTAGCTCAGATTCAGATGATTATGATGACCTTACTTCTGAGTATCCCGATCTGCCCACATATGATGATTTTGATGAGGCCGATACTCTTTCGAGCGATTCTTCACATGATGAAGATCCTCCGCCATCACTCGATCCTATTTTGGACGATTACTCATTTGAGGACGACTTCTCTGCATTTCTCAACACTTACTTCCCTCATGAGAGTGATGCTCCTCCTTATGACTTTGAAGATTATCGTCTTGATCCTACTTTTGATTTGAAGAACATTCTTTCAAAGGAGAAGAAACCGGTCGACACCAATATCCGCTGCACGTTTGATTTAACACCTCTTTGTCCCCCTTTTGAGGACGAGGTTGTACATCTTCTTCGCGGATCTTTTTCACACTCTGCTGAACCTGAGTGCTATTTTCCCTTAAAGGAAAAGGTGTTCGACCCCGGTATTGATATTCTTCAGCCATCTCAGTATCCACCTGATGAAATAAAAGGAAAAATCTTTGGAACTATTAAAGACATGCTTGCACCTCACCATACTTGCTTCCACCGTGCTCCATCTCTGCTTAAGGGAACCTTGCCTACTCTTCTTTGGCTTGCCTTGTTCGCCTTATGCTTCTGCTACTTGATGGACGAAAACTATGTCTTTCATCCTGGTGGATATGTTTCATGCTTCTTCCTATGATGATCAAGGTCGAGTCAGGCTCACGACTCGGTAATCAAAAACCAAGCGCTTCTTGGGAGGCAACCCATGTATCTATCATTTTGCTTTCTTTATCCTAAGTGTAGGGGAGACCTGTTGGTGTTTTCTCTCTCCTCTCTTCTTATTCAGGGATTCGAGCTTCAAAGATCCACTCTTGATAATTTTTGACGAACCGTGATACCGTGTTCCCATCTTCCCGGTTCTATCCTAAACTTTTGTGATTCAATATTTCATATCTTATATGTCACATTGAATTCACTTTAGTTGTCTTTTCCTTAGCAAAATTTAAACAAAGTGCACAATGTCATAAGTGTAGGGGAGTTTACTCCCACATGCTTAAACATTGAGGACAATGTTTATATTAAGTGTAAGGGGACTTCTATTGAAGTAAGTGGTCTTTTCCATGAATTTGCCGTCATTTTAACCGGAAAATTTGATTTTTCGACATTTTTCAAAATTTTAATCTATTTTGGCCTAGTTGTATAGTTGTATTTTCCTTTGTTTTGATTATTTTCTTTCCTTGCTAGAATAAATTTTCAATAAAGTGGTTTTAAATTTTTCTTAGTCTTGAACATTTTGACTCAACCCGAGTTTACTTATCTAAGTTTACTCTAGCTAGTATCCTTAACGTGTTTAAGTCAAGTTTTGCTAGGCTTTTATATAGGGAACTTTAAAACGCGAAAGTCTTAACTCTCACGGGTTAAGAACAAGAACTTTTCACAAGTTCCTATAATTGATCCTAGATAGTCGTTTATCAAGGGAACTTTAAAATGCGATTTCTAAACTTGAAAAAGTCTAAGAATTTGCAAGATTCTATAGATGACTCGAAAACCCAAAACTTTGATTTAATTGGCTAAGCATCCACGATTCTCATTCCTTGAGATTTTAAACTGTGGAGAACGAGAGATGATAGAGTCAATTATAAGTTCGGTATTCTTTCGTGAATTTATGTGAGTTAATTATGAGCCTATTCTCCCATCGCTTGCTAATAAATTTATTTAGAATAAATAAGGTTGTATGATTTGAAAAGTTACTTAGCTTCTAGCCCAAGATCGTTTAAAAGTTGCTAGGTATGGATTAGAGTTCATAGCCAAGGCATAACTTATTGAAGCGGGATGCGAAGATTGGCGAGTCCGAAAAGGCCCTAACGAGGCATGAGGGCTATATTTTGTTGCTAAAGATCCAAAGGATGTGAAGAATCATTTATCAAAAATCAATATGAAGGATCGAGACACACGACGAAAAGCAAAAACTCCCCAAAACTCATGGAGAAGTGTATCCGAAAAGACCCTAGCAAGGTATGAGGATAAATGAAGCCAAGTCCAAAAAGGAGGTGGATCGTTTTATATCAAAGTCCAAAATAAAGATTGGAGAAAAATGAAGAAGTCGTGGTCCAAGTATGAATCTCTCAAAATTTCAAGTGAAGAAATTCCATTATGAAGAGAAGACCATAATTTCATGAACGTCTCTCAAGGTTTGAAGTATGAAGTCGCTGCCAAATATCGGTCCGAGAAAGGTCTCAAATCGCGAAGCGAGTTATGCCAAGATATGAACTTTATGAGGTCCCGAGAAGCAGTTTTAAAGATTTTGTCCTTTAGCTAACTATTGATTAAATCGTTCACTTTATTTTCGGACCAAATAACTATCGAAATAAGTCAAAAATGCATCCTCGTGATCATTCAAGACAACAATAAAATATAAGAGGTACACCTAGGAATAAGGGAGTCTAAGTGAATAATTGGCCCACATGAGTTCGTGTTAGTTTGCTAACTTATAATAACAATGATCTCGTTTTTAAGCTTGGTTTGGAGAAAGTGAAAACTTGAGGATGATGATTATTCATGACATTTCCAAAACCCAAGGTATGCTTTTTGATTTCTTTAAAGTGAATGTTTATAGTTTTCTATCTCTTTAATAAAAGCCAAGGTGGATTGATTTTGATGAAAAATGTAAACGTGCTTTGTAACTAATGCATTGCATGAGGACATTGCAATGGTCAAGTGTAGGGGATTTGATAGGTGTGAAAACACCCATCCTTTTTACCACTTAATTACAATAATAACCGCGCCAAAACGTGTATTTTATGTCTTTTATGTCAGAATTATGCGTGGTTTGTGTTTTTGTTGTGATTTAGGACGAAAAGGTGAAAAGTGGAGAAAACACGGGCATTCACGGGCTTTTATTGAAGAAAAAGATGAAAGACGAAGTCAAGAAGTCAAGAGTGCAAAAAGAACGGAAGTCCAAGACCAATTCTGAAGATTTATCGAAGAAAAAGTCAAAAGACGGAAGTTTACTAAAAGCCGAAGAACTCGAGTCTTATTTATGAAGAAAATTCAAGACGAGTTTAAAGAAATCCCAAGACAAAGTCATTGAAGTAAAAAGATTAAAGAAGATTAAGGACTTGAGCATGCAATTAGAGAAAGAGGAAAGAGGGAGGAAGCTTCCTAAGCTCCTCCCTAATCTCCCTATAAATAGATTAGATAGTTTTCATTTTCAAGTTGTTGGGTGGCTTGACAAACCACCACTTCCACCATTTTCATACCTTGTTATTTAATTTCTTCTTGTATTTGCACCTTTAATTTCTTACCTTTAATTCAAGTAAGTGTTCTTAATTTTGTTGTTTTAATCTTCTTTACCCTTGATCAAGCTTTCTATCTTTCATCTCTTTCTACCTTTCTTTATTTTTAGTTGATTTTGGTGCGAATTACATTTGATCCGTGTTGATCTTGATGTTTTCGTGCTTAAAAAGTTCATCTTTTTATAGTTTGATTTAAAAGTTTTCTTATTTTAAGTTTGATAAGATGTTATTAGTGCTTATTTAGTCATTTTCACATTAGATTCGTTCAAGTTTTGGTTTTAGCTTATCATTATAGCTTATTGCCTTGCTTATTCTCGAATCCCACTTAAATCGGAAAAGGTATTAAACCCTTTTCCGATTTGTACATTCCGACTGCACCCCTTCCCTCATTCCGATCACTGGATCAGAAAAGGGTTTTATATTATTCTGATTGGTATGTTTTTATGACATTCCAATTGGATTTGGTTTATAAACATTCCGATTGTAGCATCCTAGTTATTCCGACCGGAATCTCTTCATACATTCCGATTTGACTAGATCTTTAGATATTCCGATTAGTATGTGTTTTCAAGCATTCCAATCAGCCTTCCTTTACCACATTCCGATCAGCATCTTTCCGACGGGGTACATTCCGATCGGATTCCGATTGGATTCCGATCGGGTGTATTCCGATGGGTTGTTTTGTTTTATTTTGTTTTAGTAAAAGTGACAATTTTTCTCGTTTTGTTTTTAGTCTATTTTAATTTCGTTTTGCATTTTTTATTTGATTGTTAATTTACTTTTCGTTAAGTTTTAATTTTGCGTCATTTAATTTCTCGTCATTTACTTTCAAAGTTTTAAATATTACACTGTTTACGTTTCAACTAGTTTTAGTTTTAATTTCCCGTCCTTTATTTTAAAGTCTTGCACATTTATTTCACCAAAACCAAAAATATTATTCTCTACCAGAAACGACTGAGTCACACTTTAAACCGGAAATCAATTCGAGAAGATACCTTGAATAACGAACTTTTTCAACTAGTAAAATCTCTTCATTATCCAAATCCTAAAAGGAGGCGGATCGTTGTATATCAAAGTCCAAAATAAAGATTGGAGAAAAATGAAGAAGTCGTGGTCCACATATGAAGAATCTCTCAAAAACTTCAAGTGAAGAAATTCCTATTATGAAGAGAAGACCATAATTTCAAGAACGTCTCTCAAAGATTTGAAGTATGAAGTCGCTGCCAAATATCGGTCCGAGAAAGGTCTGAAATCGTGAAGCGAGTTATGCCAAGATATGAACTTTATGAGGTCCCGAGAAGCAGTTTTAAAAGATTTTGTCCTTTAGCTAACTATTGATTAAATCGTCCCACTTTATTTTCAGCCTAATAAACTATCGAAATAAGTCAAACAATGCATCCTCATGATCATTTAAGACAATATTAAAAGATAAGAGATACACCTAGGAATAAGGGAGTCTAAGTGAATAATTGGGCCACATGAGTTCGTGTTAGTTTGCTAACTTATAATAACAATGATCTCATTTTTAAGCTTGGTATGGGTAACGTGAAACTTGAGAATGATGAACATTCATGACAACCTAAAACCCCAATGTAAGTCTTTGATTTCTTTACTTGTTTTGATCTTTTAGTTTTCTTATTGTTTAGTATTAAATAAAGGCCAAGGTGGGTTATCTATGATGAAAAATGTAAACCATGCTTTGAAATTAGTGCATTGCATGAGGACATTGCAATGGTCAAGTGTAGGGGATTTAATAAGTGTGAAAACAATTATCCTTTTACAACTTATTTCCAATAATAACAAGACCAAAACGTATATTTTATGTCGTAAAAGTCGGAATTATGCGTGGTTTGTGTTTTTATTTTGTTTTAGGACCAAAAGATGAAAAGGGAAGAAAACACGGGCTTTCACAGGCTTTTTTCAAAGAAAACGAGAAAAGACGAAGTCAAAAGATCAAGAGTGCAAAAAGAACGGAAGTCCAAGGCCTATTCTGAAGATTTATCGAAGAAAAAGTCTAAAAACGGAAGTTTAATGAAGTAGAAGAACTCAAGTCTAATTATAGAAGAGATTATAAGACAAGTTCAACTTATATCGACAAATCCCGAGACGACGTCGAGAAAGACAAATAAATTAAGTCGAGTCGAGACGAGAAGAAAGAAAGAAGATAGCTTAAGCATGTAATCTCCCCACCTCCTATAAATACCTGATATGAGTTTAAACTCATATCAATTTATCAACAAATAACCCTAAAACATGAAGCAAAATACCAATTTATCTTGTAAAAACAGTGTTATATGGTATGTTTGTGTTTGTGTACACTTGTGTAGGTAAAAGGATGCATTTTCAAGCAAACAAGAAATCATCAAGCTTAATTTGATGAAAAAGACAAAGAAGGATCAAAAGTGACAAGACTTTGAAGTACAAGGACCTATCTTGACAATCTGCCAAAGTTGAAGCACCAAAGTGTAAATATTGTAAAAGTCAAGATCATAGTCAAATTTGGTCAACTCTCAAGTCAACTCAGTCAAAGGACCAATTTTGCTCAAGGATGAAGTTTGAAGGACTAAAAATGCCAAAGAAATGAAGCTGTTAGCCTTTAAATGCAATCTGCCAAAGTCAAGGGTTGATTTCTGCCATTTATGGAAAGTTAATACAAGTGCATCCATGTGACAAGTTCTGGACCAATGAGAAGCCAAAGAAACAATAACCTGGATTGCCACATCAGGGCATTAATTACCCACTAGCGCCGTTTTCATTTAATGAGAAAATCTTAACAGTGTGATCTGTGTGCTTCCATTTCAACTAATCGAAGCTTGACACGTGGCATCTTCTTCATCAAAATAATTTTCCAGGTTCGGGTTAGAGCTAGAGGCAATTTCATGAAGAGTTATAAACATCAAACTTGCTTATTTTTGAGAGACGAGTTCATGGTCATGATCAATTAACATGAAATCCACTCAACAAAGAAACCCCAATTCAAGTTCATACCTACAAAATCAATTCAACAGAATTATGACACATGGAAAGCTGGGATTGGTCCCAACACGTCATCAACCCCAACTAATCTTCTTCTCAAGTCTATAAATAGTTTGTTTAGGCTTCATTTGTAGTAAGTAGTTGTAAGTGTTAAAACACACACTTTTACTTTTCCTCTCATCATTTTCCCTTCTTAGCTAAACTACTCAAGAGTTTGACACACTCTTGAGTTAGTTAGTTAGTTAGTTACCTTTTCAACAGCTTTGTAACAAATTTCCTTTAATAAAATTCAAATTCAACTTTTCCCGCCAATTCTTCTCATCATCTTTACTGTTCATTCCTTGCTTCCATTGATACTTTTGTTGCTGAATTGAGTTTGTTATGATCATTCATTGATCATAACTGATTTGATTGAAGAAAGTAGCTGTTTGATTGATTTCAGTCCAAATCCATAGCACAAGTGATGAATTCAAGCCATTATGATGATTCTAGTTGATGAGTAGCTGTTTGTTGATTGTAGATTGTTGAATCTAGTGCTAAGGTGGTGGTTAGCACTAGAATAGAGAGTTCAGCACTCCTCTACTGCTCAAAGGGTATTTCACAAGGTTCAAAAGTTCTTGTTTTGGTTCCACTCAAATTGTCAAATGCATGTTTCATTTTTAGCTTAAATCTTTGATGAATGCATGTTAAAACTTGTTAGCCTAGTTGTGGATTGATTCTAGTTAGTTGGTAGCTTAAGTGTTTCTTATCTGCTTATTGATTTGGATTGTGTTCTAGTTTATAGCTTAATACAGTCATTATTAGACTTACTACCTTAATTGAGTTCTAGTTGCTTTCAAAACTTGCAAATAGCTTTAATACATCTCTTATTGATCATTGAATTCAGGTTGCTACAGCTTTTCATTCAGCTCAAACTTGTGCTTAAAAAGTCTTCATTAAAATCTTCAAGAGTTCGGTAATGAGTGTTTGGCATTAGATGAAATCTGGTTTTCAAGTGTTGGTTTTTGGCAAGTAAATGTTCTTGGCATTTGTTTGTTCCTTGATGAAATTCTACCAAACAAGCTCTCATTTCTAGTTCATATTATGAAGTTTCATTTTCCATAAGCATTTGATACAGTATTCATTAAGCAAGAAGTAATAAGCAAAATTCTAGACACATAAACAAAAGCATGTTTCTGTAAATGAAAACAGCTTTTTCAAATCTCTTAATCCACTTCACAAACTTGGCAATTTTATTTCACAATATCACTTAGTAGGTGTTGGTGGTTGATTTTTGAGATTTTCAGCTTTTTGAAAAAAATCTTGGTCAACACTTGGTCATCATAAGCCAATTTCAGCTTAATTCGATTTCCAGGCTTATTTCTTGATGAATTTTGATAAGACTTGATTTCTCGTTCATGTTTTGAGCTCTTTTATCAGTTTCAGTACAAAAAGCTAATTGTGCATGTCCAGATTTTCTTAGAGCTTATTTTGTGCTTATTGGGAAGTGCTTATTTGCTTATTAGACATTTTCAGCAAGTTTCCTTTTACAGACCTAGCTTATTTTGAATTTTAAGCATTTTGAAACTGGTTTGACTGATTTTGGTTGAGAAATAAGCTCAAACGAGCTTATTTTTCATTGTAACCCGTTTTTGCTTAAAATCTTTTCAAAATTGCAACTTAGTCCTTGTTGAATTAAAATGGTTTCAAACCTGGCTAAACTTACACTTTTTTAGGGTTTTCAATAAACAAGTCCTTTATGTTTGGAATTTGTTAAAATTCAGTTAGTAGTTTTGGAAATTGTTACAAATTGGTTAGTTTGTTACATAGTTTTCAAGTTCAGTCCTTATAGTTTGTTGTTTTGACATTTTCAGTCCTTATACTTGTTAGTTTTATATTTTGAGCATTTATATTTTCATAGAATTTACAATTTCAGTCCTTTTAGTTTTAAAATTTACACTTTGAATTTACTTGAATAAAAACTTGGTATTTGCATGATGTTTTACATATAAGTATATAATATTTTTCAATTTTGCAAGTCATTGTTTGAATTAGCAAATAGAATAACCAAAAATATATTAACAACTAAAAACAGTTAAAAACCCGATATTGTTAGGACTTTCAATTAGCAAGAACTAAGAAAAACGAACTGCATTATAAAAAAATCCAAATGGCGCCGCTGCCGGTTCTTTGACTTTAAGAGAGACTATCGATTGACGGTTTTCATTGGCTTTTGGGATCCGTTCACCTTGTGAACGTTATTTTTACGTATCATAAATAAAAAACAAATAAAAAAATCAAAAATATAAAAATATATAAAAAACTAAAAAATTAACAAAACAATTCTTTTCCTAAAGAATTGACCAAAAAATAAAAAAAAATCCAAAAAGCAATCTTTTTCCTAAGAGATTGCACCCAAAAATATATATTATTGGATTATCTCGGTTTTTATGTACATATAGTATTTTCTCTTAAAAACTCATAAATACAAAAATATTTTCCATATATTATTGTAAGTAAATACGTATACGTATAAGAACAACCAATCTACATATTCTCCATAAGTATTGCCAAGGCAATACACCGTGTTGAGGGGCGTTCCGGTCCTTGACACGTGTATCGATCAAAAAAAATAAAGCAAGAATAGATAAATACTCTCAATAAGCAAGAATTCGAAGAATACGAACATTTAAGTGAATAGAAAGGCGATGTTCTATAAAATGCAATCTAAGGGTCAATAGGTACTTAAGTGCTTCGCGCCACCTAACCCCCCGTTCACTTGTGAGTATTCTAAGAAGGAAGGCTTCATTGGGGGTCTTGCACCCAAGTAGTACATACATATATTGTTATTTTCTTGTGGATAGTTAATATTGAAACTCGAAGAGGATAATCCATTTCTCTTCAAAGTCACACGAGAGCTTCTCTCTCATTCCTCGTATTGAGTTGCATGCTCACTCGCGGGCGTGCACAAATACCGATTGGTGTACAACCTCTTCCTCCGAAAAGGAAGAAAAAGAGAAAGAGTAAGACCACCACCGTCCATCAAGCCGATCACGAGAATCGTGCTTTGACTCCTCCACCACAAGAAGCCATGGCTATTGATAATCGTTCTTTGATGGAACGTATGCAAACCAATGTTCATGGATATGCTAGTGCTATTAGGATTCCCGACATTCCCGCAAATACATTTGAGCTAAAAACGACTATGATTACTATGGTTTCACAATCACCTTTCTATGGTAACAAGAATGATGATCCTCATGATCACCTTAAGAGATTCCTTTCTCTTTGCAATACCATTAAGCAAAATGGAGTTCCACATGATGCTATTAAGTTGATGTTAGTGCCATTTTCACTTGAGGGACAAGCTAAGCATTGGTTAGACACCCAACCACCCGATAGTATCACCACATGGGATGGTTTCACCACTAAGTTTTTGAACAAGTTATTTCCTCCATCTAAGACCATGGCCTTGAGGACCTTAATTATCGGCTTTCAACAAAAACCTAGTCAATCCTTTAGTGATGCTTGGGAAGAGTATAGAGAGTTATTGAGGCGATGCCCTAACCATGGATTGGATGACGTTCACCAAATCAATACCTTCTATGATGGCCTTAAACCTCACCACCAAGATTCACTCAATGCTTCCGCGGGAGGGAATATTCTTCTTAAATCTGTGCAAGAGGCCTTGGACATCATTGAGACTAAAGAAATGGTTCAAACAAACAATCAATTTGAAGAAAGGGTTCATGTTATCCAAAACAATTCTCAAACACCTTGTGATAACCAACTCCTCAAGTATCAACAAGAGAGCATTCAAAAGATGGATAGAGATAGTGAGAGGAATTTGAAGGTACAACAAGAAATGCTTCAAGCTCTTAAGACCATGTCATTGAACAATTCTTCAAATAATTTGAATGCCATTACTCTTTCTTGTGTAACTTGTGGAGGTCCCCATTCTTATGAACAATGTGATAAGGTGCAAGTTTATCAAGGGGAATGCTATGCTTACCAAGAGGAACATCGTGAACACTTCAAGCCAAATATCAATCCAAATAACCTTTCTTACAAGTCCCAAAACTACCTTACTCCACCGGGATTCCCACCCCAACCACCCACCCAAATTCAACAAAATCCTCCTCAAATTTTACCAAGGAATTAAGGGCAAAGACCACCTTACCAAGGAAATAACTACAAGGCACCCAATAAATTTCAACCTCAAGGAAATAACTTCTATCCACCAAACCAAGGGTTTAATCCATCACCTTAATCTTTCCCACAACAAGGTTTTTATCAAGGAAATGTGCAACCTAACCCCATAGATTTGATGCTTCAAAAGTTCACTTCTTTTGAGAAACAATTGAAGGATAATCAAGAGGAAAATAACAAGAAATTTGCTCTTCTTCAAAACCAAATTATGTATAATCAAAGACCACAAGGGGCTTTACCTTCCAACACGAAAACAAATCCAAGGGCAAATGTCAATGCTATTACTACAAGAATTGGAAAGACAACAAAGGATCCTTCACCTCCGAAACCTCCTATTGTTCCACCCACTTGTGCTCCTACTTGTGACAAGCCTTCTACCTCTACTTCATCACCTCAAAATGCTCCCATTTCTCCAACTTCAACACCTACTCATGAAGCACTCAATAAGGAAATTCCTTCATCAACCACTCAACCACAACCAAAACCAAGTCTTCCTTATCCCTCAAGATTGAGAAAAGAAAAGCTTAAGAACAAGGATGATATCCAAGTTTATAACTTTTTGAGGATGTTCAAGCAACTTAACATCAATATCTCCTTTGCGGAAGCTCTTGCTAATATGCCTAAGTTTGCTAAGATGATTAAGGACTTGCTTTCCAACAAGGAGAGATTGGTGGATTTGCCTAATGCTTCATTGAATGAAAATTGCTCCGCGGTTTTGCTTAAGAAGTTGCCTACTAAGCTTGGAGATCCGGGGAGGTTTTTGATACCTTGCAATTTCCAGGGGGTGGAAAATTGTATGGCTTTAGCGGATTTAGGAGCAAGCATAAACCTCATGCCATTGTCGGTTTGGAAGAAACTTTCACTTCCCGAGCTCACTCCTACTAAGATGACTCTTGAGTTGGCTAACCGTACTATAGCTTATCCGGTGGGAATTGCGGAAGATGTTTTTGTGGGGGTTGATAGATTTACATTTCCCGCAGATTTTGTGGTGGTTGATTATGATATGGATCCTAGAGTGCCTTTGATTGTTGGTAGGCCATTTTTGAGAACGGGTCGTACTTTAATCGATGTGGCGGAAGGAGAACTTACAATGCGGGTAGGAGATGAGAGAGTTGTGTTTAACATGGGGAAGTTGTCTAAAAAGTCTAATGAGCCCGAATCGGTAAAACATATTGATGTTGTGCATGAGGAGGAAATACAAGATGATCTTCTTGATGAAGTTTGTGATGAGTACTTTTATGAAGCTTGCTCAAGTGGAGATTATGATTCACCTCATATTGAGACCATTGCTTCCATTACTTCATTTTTGGATTTTCATGAACATCAAGAGCTAAACTTTAGTGAAACCCCATATGCCACTCCACTTTTCCACAATGATAATCATATTCATGAGGACTTTAGTGATGGAGAATCTTTTCTTTGTGATTCACCAACATATGATGACTATAGTGATGATGAGCTTTCTACTTGTGACTCTCCATTTGTTGATGATCATATTTCCTTTGGCTTTGAGGGATCACCAATTTTTGATAGACCAATTTATGATGTTTATGGTGATGAGGCGGATTCTATAATGGATGAGAGTGATGAGTTTTTAGCGGAGGATATATCTTTTGAGTACACTCTTGGTTATCTTGATGAGGAGGGGGAAATACTCTATTTAGAATCTCTATTGAATGAAGATCCTTTACCTTTTTCCTTGCCCACCTTAACCTTTCAAAGTGATAAAGGAAAACAAGTCATGATGGTTTCCTCTAAGAGCTTGTCATTACTCATGCCTCCACAACCTTTCTCTCACAATGTGACTTATAAAGGAGAATCTTCTAAGGAAACCAACACTTGTTGTTTTCCCATCAAGGAACGGATTTTTGATCCTGGCATTGAGCTTGCTAAACCATCTCAGTATCCGCCTGATGCAACAAAAGGAAAACTTGTGAAAGATTTGAGAGCTTTACACAATCACCTTGGGAAGAACATATGGGAAACCATTTTGGAGAACTACACCTCATTCTTTTCACCATTGTTTGGGAAGCTAGTTGTTGAATTGTGTTATAAGTGGGATGGTAATTATGTATTTGATCCTGGGGGATATTTATGGAGTTTTGATAAATGAACACTTGTTTTACCTCATCATGGAGACTTTTCTTAAAAAGGGAAAAAAATTTCTTCTCCATGATAGGTTTTAGACACTTTTAAGTGTGGGACGAGTCGAGCCAGAGACTCAGTAACTCAAGCATCGTATAACTAGGTTTAGAGTGTTGTAGGTTAGAAATAAAGGTATAGACTTGGAGATAAGTGTAGGGGAGACCTTCTTTTGTCTTCATGATTGTTTGTAGGGTTGCTCACTCATTTCATGCTTTGGAGCTTATGGAGGAGGCCCTTGTATCCGGTTCACTTCGTTACTATAGTGATTTTTCATTGACACCTTGTGCTTAAACACGATTTCACTAATAGTCTTCCTTTCCTTAACTTGGGTTTAGCAAAGTCTATTCATTGTCATAAGTGTAGGGGAAGTTTTTATACTTCCATGCTCTTAAACATTGAGCACAATGTTTAGCTTAAGTGTAGGGGGGTCTTCTATCGAAGTGACCTTACCTAGACCATTGCCTTAATTGCATGATAACATGGAAAATTGATTTTTCAACATTTTTTAAATTTTTGATCTACTTTGGCCACCAAAAATATGCATTCATATTTTTTTGCATCAATCATTTTTCATTTGCATAAAACATTTGCATTGTATATATTTCTTCTTCATCAAAAATATATAAAAAGGAAAAATATAATAAAACATGGTTTTAACAAATTTAGACATCTTTGACATATTAGGCCCGCCATGGATATTTTGACTCAACCCGAGTTTGCTTATTTTAGAATTCTCTAGCTAGTATCCTTAACCATGTAGTCCTTCATTGGTCTATTAGGCTAAGCATCCACCAATTTCATTATTTGAGATTTTAAATTTGTGGAGAATGGGAAATGATAGAGTTGAAGCAAGTATAAAAGGGCTAGATAAACTTCATGATAATTACTTGTGGTTAAACCCTTCTCATCTTTACCTCTATTTTCTTCGCATGTATATAATTGTTAATAAATAATGAAGAACGGTTTTAATTGGTTTGTAATCTCTTATGCATTTTTGTCTAATCATTCATGATTGGTATAAGTACGTCTTAAGATTCTAAGTTAGAACGTTTTATGTGTACTAGACTTATGTCATGCTCAATATTTAGCGGGTGTTTTTCCTTTTATTCTTTTAAACTTTCTTTGTGAGTAATAAAGAAAAATAAGAGCTGCTTATGAAAAAAAAATGAGTGTCTAGAAAAAAAAAGAAGAAAAAGAAAAGAAAAATATATATATATATATACAAGACTCCCAAGAGGGGCAGTGTGGTGTTAATTATAGTGACTATTGAGTTCCAATATTACCTTGACGGGTTGTGGGGATTCAATAGATTGCTCCAGTCCAATATTACATTGACGGGTTGCGGGGTTGAAGATCCAAAGTCTCAAAAAGATGGCGGATGTAAATTATTGCGTGAGTTTTATTTTTCTTTCCTTAGCGAGTGTGTAGCTACTTATGAAAGCATGACATGAGGATTTTACACAAAAGTCGAATGACTTATTACTCTTGAAACGGACTTGTATTAATTGTGAGCGGTTTTTCAAGTAATGGATGAGAGGATTACTTAGGATTAAAACCGTACTTCCTTATTTTTGGATTTTACATTTCTTATATTTCACACTTGAATAATGACAAACTTGCCCACAAGCAATTTGCTCAAATAAAAACCGGTTCCACATTTACTTGTCATGAATAAGTTGATGCACTTTTTACTTGTGAATACAATGATTCCATTTTTAAGCTTGGTATGGGGAAAGTGAAACTTGAGGGTGATAAATGTCCATGGTACCCAAGCCCTAATCTAAGTCATTGAATTCTTTATGAGTTATTTCCATCATAACCATTTCAAGAAAAACCAAAAAAATATATATATAGAATTGTATTTTGTTCATTGCATTGTTGAACGTCAAAATCATGCATCATGTAGTTTAGAGTAGTGTAGATGCATTCCATATGGCCAAGGTGGATTAATTATGAGGAGAATGTAAATTTTGTGCTTTAAAATATATAGAATTGCATGAGGACATGACAATGTTCAAGTGTAGGGGATTTGATATGAGTTTAAACTCATATCAATTTATCAACAAATAACCCTAAAACATGAAGCAAAATACCAATTTATCTTGTAAAAACAGTGTTATGTGGTATGTTTGTGTTTGTGTACACTTGTGTAGGTAAAAGGATGCATTTTCAAGCAAACAAGAAATCATCAAGCTTAATTTGATGAAAAAGACAAAGAAGGATCAAAAGTGACAAGACTTTGAAGTACAAGGACCTATCTTGACAATCTGCCAAAGTTGAAGCACCAAAGTGTAAATATTGTAAAAGTCAAGATCATAGTCAAATTTGGTCAACTCTCAAGTCAACTCAGTCAAAGGACCAATTTTGCTCAAGGATGAAGTTTGAAGGACTAAAAATGCCAAAGAAATGAAGCTGTTAGCCTTTAAATGCAATCTGCCAAAGTCAAGGGGTGATTTCTGCCATTTATGGAAAGTTAATACAAGTGAATCCATGTGACAAGTTCTGGACCAATGAGAAGCCAAAGAAACAATAACCTGGATTGCCACATCAGGGCATTAATTACCCACTAGCGCCGTTTTCATTTAATGAGCAAATCTTAACAGTGTGATCTGTGTGCTTCCATTTCAACTAATCAAAGCTTGACACGTGGCATCTTCTTCATCAAAATAATTTGCCAGGATCGGGTTAGAGCTAGAGGCAATTTCATGAAGAGTTATAAACATCAAACTTGCTTATTTTTGAGAGACGAGTTCATTGGTCATGATCAATTAACATGAAATCCACTCAACAAAGAAACCCCAATTCAAGTTCATACCTGCAAAATCAATTCAGCAGAATTGTGACACGTGGAAAGTTGGGGTTGGCCCCAACACGTCATCAACCCCAACTAATCTTCTTCTCAAGTCTATAAATAGTTTGTTTAGGCTTCATTTGTAGTAAGTAGTTGTAAGTGTGAAAACATACACTTTTACTTTTCCTCTCATCATTTTCCCTTCTTAGCTAAACTACTCAAGAGTTTGACACACTCTTGAGTTAGTTAGTTAGTTAGTTATCTTTTCAACAGCTTTGTAACAAATTTCCTTTAATAAAATTCAAATTCAACTTTTCTCGCCAATTCTTCTCATCATCTTTACTGTTCATTCCTTGCTTCCATTGATACTTTTGTTGCTGAATTGAGTTTGTTATGAACATTCATTGATCATAACTGACTTTGATTGAAGAAAGTAGCTGTTTGATTGATTTCAGTCCAAATCCATAGCACAAGTGATGAATTCAAGCCATTATGATGATTCTAGTTGATGAGTAGCTGTTTGTTGATTGTAGATTGTTGAATCTAGTGCTAAGGTGGTGGTTAGCACTAGACTAGAGAGTTCAACACTCCTCTACAGCTCAAAGGGTACTTCACAAGGTTCAAAAGTTCTTGTTTTGGTTCCACTCAAATTGTCAATTGCATGTTTCATTTTTAGCTTAAATCTTTGATGAATGCATGATAAAACTTGTTAGCCTGGTTGTGGATTGATTCTAGTTAGTTGGTAGCTTAAGTGTTGCTTATCTGCTTATTGATTTGGATTGTGTTCTAGTTTATAGCTTAATACAGTCATTTTTAGACTTACTACCTTAATTGAGTTCTAGTTGCTTTCAAAACTTGCAAATAGCTTTAATACATCTCTTATTGATCATTGAATTCAGGTTGCTACAGCTTTTCATTCAGCTCAAACTTGTGCTTAAAAAGTCTTCATTAAAATCTTCAAGAGTTCAGTAATGAGTGTTTGGCATTAGATGAAATCTGGTTTTCAAGTGTTGGTTTTTGGCAAGTAAATGTTCATGTCCAGTCACCAAGTGATAATTAGTAGTTTTGAACCATTTTCAAGTCAAGTATAAGGTCAAACAGGCAATTGGCCATATAAAGGTTTGGGTTATATTTCAGTCAGTTTTGCTCTAAAAAGTTGTCAATTTCAAATGCTTGGCATTTGTTTGTTCCTTGATGAAATTCTACCAAACAAGCTCTTATTTCTAGTTCATATTATGAAGTTTCATTTTCCATAAGCATTTGATACAGTATTCATTAAGCAAGAAGTAATAAGCAAAATTCTAGACACATAAGCAAAAGCATGTTTCTGTAAATGAAAACAGCTTTTTCAAATCTCTTAATCCACTTCACAAACTTGGCAATTTTATTTCACAATATCACTTAGTAGGTGTTGGTGGTTGATTTTTGAGATTTTCAGCTTTTTGAAAAAAATCTTGGTCAACGCTTGGCCAACATAAGCCAATTTCAGCTTAATTCGATTTCCAGGCTTATTTCTTGATGAATTTTGATAAGACTTGATTTCCCGTTCATGTTTTGAGCTCTTTAATCAGTTTCAGTACAGAAAGCTAATTATGCATGTCCAAATTTTCTTAGAGCTTATTTTGTGCTTATTGGGAAGTGCTTATTTGCTTATTAGACATTTTCAGCAAGTTTCCTTTTACAGACCTAGCTTATTTTGAATTTTAAGCATTTTGAAACTGGTTTGACTGATTTTGGTTGAGAAATAAGCTCAAACGAGCTTATTTGTCATTGTAACCCGTTTTTGCTTAAAATCTTTTCAAAATTGCAACTTAGTCCTTGTTGAATTAAAATGGTTTCAAACCTGGCTAAACTTACACTTTTTTAGGGTTTTCAATAAACAAGTCCTTTAAGTTTGGAATTTGTTAAAATTCAGTTAGTAGTTTTGGAAATTGTTACAAATTGGTTAGTTTGTTACATAGTTTTCAAGTTCAGTCCTTATAGTTTGTTGTTTTGACATTTTCAGTCCTTATACTTATTAGTTTTATATTTTGAGCATTTATATTTTCATAGAATTTACAATTTTAGTCCTTTTAGTTTTAAAATTTACACTTTGAATTTACTTGAATAAAAACTTGGTATTTGCACGATGTTTTACATATAAGTAGATAATATTTTTCAATTTTGCAAGTCATTATTTGAATTAGAAAATAGAATAACCAAAAAAATATTAACAACCAAAAACAGTTAAAAACCCGATATTGTTAGGACTTTCAATTAGCAAGAACTGAGAAAAACGAACTGCATTATACACAATTCCAATACCCTCCTAATATGTCATTAGAAGGGTGTTAGGTGGTTAGTTTTTAGTAGTTGTAGTTAATTTTTAGTTTTTAAGTGTGTTTTTAATTTCTCACTAGTTTTTTTTCAAGCTTATTAAACCTTTACATTAATCTTGTAATCTTTTGATATTAATCTTTAATCAATCAAGCTTATTTTCTTAATTCTCATTCCACCTTTCTTAATCTTTTGGTGATTTAATTAATCATGTAGTGATTTCATCTCTTTGATTATGTGATTGATTTATTCATGTAATTGATCTTTTAGTTTTGATGTGGTGGATGTTTTGAGCTTATTGTGATTGTTGATTTACAAGTTTTTGGCTTATTTTTGATTAAGTTGGTTTGATAGATTAATAGATTTGATTATTAGTTGATTTTAAATGTTTTGATTATTTAGTGTTTTGGTAGTTTTTAATTTGTGGCTTATTTAGTTCTTCTTAAAATTTATTTGGTTAAAGTTTTGGTTAATTGCTTGTTTGGTTCGTGCTTATTCGTAGCTTATTTCTTTAGTTTTGATTTTACTGATTATCTGTATCTGTTCTCTAACTTCTTCGAAAAAGGGTTAATTATTCCGAAATTTCCTTTTCTCTGAATTTGTCATTTCTATGAAATTGTCATTTCTTTGAAAACCATTTATTCCGAAAAAGTTAATTTTCCGAAAAACTCAATTTCTCTGAAAACCATGTTATTCCGAAAATTCCCTTTTCTCTGAAAAAGTCTTTTTTCCGAAAAACCCAATTTCTCTGAAAAAGTCTTTTTTCCGAAAATTCCCTTTTTTCTGAAAAGTTCCATTATTCCGAAAATCCCATTTTCTGAAAACATGCATTATTCTGAAAATCCATTTCTCTGAAAAAGTCTTTATTCCGAAAATCCCATTTTTCTGAAAACATCCTTTTCTCTGAAAAACCTATTTTTCCGAAAATGTCACTTTCTCCGAAAAAGTCTTTATTCCGAAGATTTCTCTGAATTTGTCTATTATTCCGAAAAACCCCAATTTCTATGAAATTCCAATTATCTTGTTTTCAGACTTAGTTTAATTGTTATTATTCTGAATTGTTTCTATTTTCAAACTTTAATTTTTCCCGCTTTTTTACTTAGCATTGTTTTAACTTGCTTTATCTTAGATTAAATTTTCTAGCTTTCAACGACATTTTTATTTTTAGTTTAAAATAGATAACCGAACCCTTTTATTTTTCCACCAAGAACGACTGAGTCGCACTTTCTACTGGTAATCAATTCAAAAAGATTTGGAACGAAATTATCTTATACTTGGCTAAAAACCTAGTTATTAACAACCTATAGGTGTCTTATAAGCGGTAGGGAAAGCCCACAAAGCATCATTTAATTTATCGGCCCATGAGGCACGATGCTCTCCCATGGTACGCTCTAAGATTCGCTTAAGTCCACGGTTGGATACCTCGGCTTGACCATTAGTTTGTGGATGATACGCGGTGGAAAGTCAGTGATTGACACCATACTTAGCCATGACTCGTGCGAACTGATCATTGTAAAAATGAGTACCGCGATCACTAATGATAGCACGAGGAACGCCGAATTGAGCAAACAATTGTTTCAAGAAGTTCACAACAACCCTCGCATCTTTAGTAGGTAAAGCCTTTGCTTCAAACTATTTTGATACATAGTCAACGGCTACGAGGATGTACTTGTTCCCTTTGGATGATGGAAATGGCCCCATAAAGTCGATGCCCCATACGTCAAAGAATTCACACTCTTGGATGAAATTTTGAGGCATATCATCTTTATGTGTGATCTTTCCTTGTCGTTGGCAAGCATCACAATGCTTAACCATCTCATGAGCGTCATGATAGATGGTGGGCCAATAGAATCCGGAGTCGAAAACTTTCTTAGCGGTGTAGTTAGGACAAAAGTGACCACCGGTGGGTCATTTGGAAGTTCCCCTTGATAAGGATCCTCGAGTCTACTAAGATGATCCGCGGCTAGGTTTTCTGCTCCCTTTTTATCATGAATTTCGGTTTTAAATTCTTGTAGGAGCAAAACCCAACGAAGGAGTCTCAGTTTAGCATCTTCCTTGGTCAACAAGTATTTCAAGGCATAATGTTCGGTGTAAACGATGGTAGTGTAAAGCACAAGATATGGGCGGTATTTCTCAAATGCATACACTACGGCTAAAATCTCTTTTTTGGTAGTGGTATAATGCAATTGAGCCCCCATCATTGTCTTAATAGCATAATCTATTGGTTAGAAGTGTTTGTTAACTCTTTGACCTAAAACCGCTCCTACCGCGAAATCACTAGCGTCGCACATGAGCTCGAAAGGTAACTCCCACTTTGGAGAGACTAAGACCGGTGCCTTAGTTAATTTACCTTTAAGAGTTTCAAAAGAGTCGAGACAATCTTGAGAATAGGTGAAAGGATCAGCTTTCTCTAAGAGATGAGTCATTGGTCGAGCTATCTTAGAAAATCTTTAATGAAACGTCGATAGAATCCCGCGTGTCCTAAAAAACTCCTAACTCCTTTGACGGTGGTAGGTGGAGGCAACTTAGCAATGACATCAACTTTAGCACGGTCAACTTTGATACCGGCTTTAGAAATTTTGTGACCGAGGACGATGCCTTCTTTTACCATGAAATGTCACTTTTCCCAATTAAGAACGAGACGAGTGTCTTCACACCGTTTAAGCGTACGTTCTAAATTAGCAAGGCAAGAAGCGAAAGAATCACCATATACTAAGAAATCGTCCATAAAGACTTCCATAGTTTGTTCAACCATGTCATGGAATATAGACATCACACACCTTTGGAAAGTCCCGGGAGCATTGCATAAGCCGAAAGGTATTCTTTTGTAAGCAAATGTTCCAAAGGACAAGTAAATGTGGTTTTCTCTTGGTCTTGGATCGATAGGAATTTGAAAATATCCGGAGAAACCATCTAAGAAGCAATAGTAGTCATTACCTGCTAAACACTGGAGCATTTAATCCATGAAAGGAAGAGGAAAATGATCCTTACGAGTGGCATCATTGAGCTTATGATAGTCTATGCGAACTCATCAACCCGTGACAAGTTGAGTAGGAATCAACTCGTTGTTTTCATTTGGAACAATGGTTATTCCGTCTTTCTTAGGCACACAATGGACGAGACTAACCCACGGCGAATCCGAAATAGGGTAAATCATGCCGGCATCTAGAAGTTTGATAACTTCTTTCTTAATGACTTCATGAATTTTTGGATTTACCCTTCTTTGACTTTGGATTGCGGGTTTAAAGTCATCTTCCATGAGAATTTTATGAGTGCAAAAGTTAGGATCAATTTCGCGGATGTCGGAGATTTTCCAAGCAATTGCTTTCTTATGATTCTTAAGCACTTCGATAAGTCGAGATTTTTCATCCTCTTTTAAGTCCTTAGAAATTATGACAGGGTAACTTATTATCCTCTTCTAAGAAAACGTATTCTAAATGAGACTGTAAATCATTAAGCTCTAAATCCGGTGGATTGTCGGTGGAAGGCTTAGTCAAATTTGGATCATAGTTTGTAACTTCCTTAGGAGTCGGTGGAGAAATATGATCCTCATTGAGAAGTCTCTCAATGGTACGAATGTCTTCTTCCCAATCGGTGGGAGAATCGTCATATTTTAAGTCTACAACCCCTAAACTTGCTTCGAATTCTTGTAAAAGAAAGTCACTTTCTCCAATTGGAGTCAATGATGGAGCAATAGAAGCTACGGTCTCAACATGAGGTAAATGAGAAGTCCCGCTCTTACAAGCCTCGTGAAAATGTTCTTCACATGCTTCGTCGAGCACATCAATGAAATTCGCGGATTGGGGCTCATAATAATTCATCGGTTGACAAGAAAAAGTGTCATGAGGGCCCCCACAATTGTTGCAACACGGGTATTTGTTACGGATAAGTATCCCATATATGCAAGAGGAGGGAGGAAGTTCATTAGAAGTAAAAGATGAATTAATCGAATTACATGATGGATAAAATCCAAATTATGAATTATGGAGATCTCTTCCGCGCCGCTCGCATGAACACCATTGACATGTTTGAAAACCATACAATGGTCTCCCACACCCTAAGCAATAGACATACGAATCCATGAATAATTAGAAATAAGAGGGGTTGAGAAATAGAATTATAGAAAGAAAGATAAGTAAAAGATAAGAATTAAATGATAAGAGGGTGATGAGAAAAGAATTAAACACGATAGAAGATAAAGAAGAATATTTTTGAAAATTTTATTATTTTTTTATTTAATAGTAAAATAATAAAAAGAAAATAATATAATATAATATACTATATAAAACTATATATCATATATATTATATGGCTAAATAAAAATAAAATAGAAAAGAAAAATATTTTTAGATTTTTTAATTGATATATATAATAATAAAGAAAAAAAGATAAAATAAGAAAATATTTTTTTTGTTTTTATTGATTTTATATTTTTTTTGGATTTTTAAAATTTTTTATTATATATATATATATATATATATATATATATATATATATATATATATATATATATATATATTTATATATATATATATATATATATATATATATATATATATATATATATATATATATATATATATATATATATATATATATATATATATATATATATATAAATACGAAAATAAACTTTCAAAGCGAAAGGATCTTCAAGTCACTAACTAAAAACACAACGCAAATACCGCTACACACATTCCCCGGCAGCAGCGCCATTTGATACCCGTCTTTAATATATATCGTTTTCCCCTCGACTCGACTCGAATTGATTAACAACTTTATCATAAGATTAATTGTTTTTGGTTAATAATAATTTCTTAGTATCTATTGTCTAATTAAACTCAAAATGGGAAAAAATATGTAGGCTAAGGAATATGTAAAAATAAAAGCACAATTAATTCACATAAAATTGTCCTAAAATGCAATATAAAATTATACTACAAATTTAGATCTAGATGCGACAAAAATAAATTATAATTATAAATAATTATAAACCTAAATCCGAAATTAATCTAAATGCAAGCACATAATAGCAAATAACAGTGACAAAAAATGAAATCACAAAGATAAACTTAAAAATAAAGCGTAAAGCTTCAATATTTTAAGCTTATTAATCTTTTTAGATGATAAAGCTACAAGATTTATATACTAATAAGCTTAATAATCACAAAAAGATGTAAACTTTTTACTAATAATAAGCTTATCTAAATGAAATCTAATTTTAAACTTTTAAATCTATATTTTAAAACAATAATAATAACTAAAACTAATTAAACCGGTTTTTATGAAAAATATAATTTTTAAAACAATTTAAACTATATTAATCTGATTAATTAAACTAAATTAAGCTATAAAAATAAAAAGGAGAAAATTATGGTACCCATAGTTCGAAAATAACACTCTAAAACAACATCAACAAAATCAACAACACATGGCCCGTACACGTAAAGTACACGGCCAACCAAATCAATACTAAAGCTAAGCGTATCCCGGCCCGTAAAGTACACGGCCAACCAAATCAAACTCGAACCAAATTAATCAACCATATCAAACTCGAACCAAACTAATCAACCATAAGCTCTCTACCAAACTTGATGAATCGATTCGCCAATATCACAAAAACACAAGTGGTTAGAATAATAATAAGCAACTATTAATATTCTATAAAGAGATTCACATAAAACTAATAGATATAGAATAGTTTTTTTCATATTTTATAAAAGTATTATGAAGTTTAAAGATAAAATTATAGATCTACTTAATCTATTTAAAAACCTAATAGATCTAAACTAATTTTTAAGGATTTATAAAAATACTTTACTTTTTAAACTCTAAACTTATAGATCTAAACTAATTAGTATAAAAAATTAATAGATCTAACTATTCTGTTTGTTTTATGAAAGTATTTTTAATTTTTAAAACTTAAATCTAATAGATCTAAATAACTAATAGATACAAACTAAAAGTACTTAAATAAAAAGCTAGCTTATAAATAAGTTGTAAGCCTAAGCTTAGAACTTATGAGATTTAAAAAGCTAAAAAAGGTAATTAAATAATTACTCCAACAATAAGCTAGATGTAGGAAAATAAGGCAACAATAAGCTTAAAATAAGCTTGTATCTAAATCTAACTTATAAGGAAAAATTCATAAAAACTTATCCCAAATAATAAGCTAGATTATTAAGAAAATAAAAACAAAGGAAGAATGAGAATAAGCTAAGAGAATAAGCTAAAAGTTTATTTTTATTAATATGAAAAAGCTTAGTAAATAAGCTTGGTACAAGATTTGAAACAAAATACAAAACTATGTGAAAATAAACTATCTATGTGAAAAACTATATGAAAAACTAGCCTAAAATAATGAGATGGGGGGATTTATATAGGCAGCCAACATGGGGGTACATTAGTAATTTACTATTCTAATTTGCTTAGCTTGGAAGCTACACAGGTAAGAGACAGCTAGCCATTTTTCCATAGTTATCAACGAATTCCTCTAGAAGCTTGGATCACGCGTCCATCATGGGCTGACACAGCTCTGTCACATGCCAGACTTCTTCTTGTTTCCATCGCCATGCCACGTGGTGGGCTGTGATTGGCCAACCGCCACTGAAAGACTGCCACCTAGTACAATGATTTCCACCTCGTACTGATGTGGCGGCGCCGCCGCCACGTGTCACTACGCCATTGGACAGCCACCCTGCATACCTGCCACGTCTCACATTCTAACGAGTCAGACTGACACGTCAAACAGACACCTCGTACTGACACTGTTCATGCCACGTGTCCATCCCTCATTGGCCAGCCGCCACCGCCTTTCTGAACCTCGTACTGCCACCGCCGCCACGTGTCAGAAAGGGTACATGCAGATGAACGGTAATGTCAGTGCCACGTGGCGCGCTGGCATTGGCCAGCCGCCGCCACGTGGTGCTGACATCATCGTTGACGTCAGCCGGTCTAAACCGGGTTGAACCGGGTCTGGTTCGGGTCTGGCCGGCTGGTCTGAACCGGGCTGAACTGGTCTGGTTCTGGTGGGTTGGGTCAGGGTCTGGTTCGGGTCGGCCACGTGGACCACTGAGTTGGTGCCACGTGGCATAGGATATATATACCCCAGCTATTTCCTCGCCTAGAATCGAACATGGGACGTTAGGCTCACGAACTTAGGGTCTGAGACATTGTCAGCTGAGCTGGGCAATATCTTTGTTATACTAATGCAAAAAGTAATACAAGACCATTTCTTGGCTTGTTTGACCTAGCTATTTGACTATCTTTGACCAACTTTTTTTTAATAATAACAATAAGAATAATAATAATGCCTTACGTTCGGCAGATATTTTGTTCTTGGGATGGAGGTAAAGATGTGTGTGTTGATCTGACTGGTTCTTCTCCTTTGACTCGAACGGGGATGAATGACTTTGTACCCGACCGAGCTGTGACTAAAGCTGCATAACGTAAACGATGCAAGAATATGGCTAAGTGTGCAGCTCTCGGATATGGGTTTCTTCCTTTCTCTTTTTCTTCTCTAGGTAAGTTACAGGAAGATGCAGTTGCATTGCTGAAGCGGATCCAGAGATTTTCTAAGGCTCAAGGCATTGGAGCGCGCGCTGCTGTACATATTTTCCATAGAATAGGTTTTGCTATTGCTAAAGGGGTGGGAGCGCAAATAGTATCTCGACTCCTATCCAATTTGTTGTAAATCTCTTTTTGTTTCTAATAAAGTGATGGTTAAATAATAAAAAAATAATAATAAAAAAATAAAATAATAATAATAATAATAATAATGAAGTGATTATTATAATAATAAAAAATAATTATATTATTCTAATAATAATAATAATGGAGTGGGAGCGCAGATAGTATCTCAGCTTCCCACTAATTTCTTGAAAATCCTATTATTCTAATGAAGTGATTATTATAATAATAAAATAATAATAATAATAATAATAATATATTACGAAAATATTTTAATTTTTATAAAAACATTTTTTTTTTTTTATTTTTTATTTATTTCTAAAAATATATTTTTATTTATATTATTTAATTAATTAAAAATTATTTATTTAATTTAAAAACTTAATAAACTTTAAAATTTTATAGAAAATAAATCGTGAGGAGTTACGACGCGAGGTCAGGACCGTTGGCTTCGTAATTTTGTGCTCTCCCATGTGGTTAATTAGTGGATGACTTTGGAGAATGGCAAAAATGGTTCTTGTTATAAAATCTTCATCAAAACTTCATCTTTATCCCTCCAAACTCCATTCTTTTGGAACTTTTGGTCCTTTGACTTTATCTTACTTTTTCTTCGATAAATGATCGTGAAATCCCGTGTTTTCTTCTATTTTGTCTCCTTGTACCTATTTCACACAAAAACAAGCGTAATTCCGAATTTTACGATATTAAACACATGATTAGGTTTTGATTTTCCTTGAATTAAATGGTAAAAGGATAATTGTTTACAAACTTATTAGGTATAGGAAGGAGGATCCCTCGGTCGACAATCATAACCATAATGGGGTGTGTTTCCACAAAATTCACATGAATAAGTCGAAGAATAGGGTGGAGGTGGATTTCCATAATTAGGTGGATTATAGGTTTGAAAAGAGTCTTGATTATGAAATGTCTCTTGATTATATCCTTGAAAATTCCCTTAATTTTAAAAACCCTCATAATGTGAAAATCCTTGATTTTGAAAGGTGTCTTGATCATAGCATTGAAAATTTTCATCATTTTGAAAGCCTCCATAATTAGAAAATTCATGGTTTTGAGATGTTCCATTAAAGTTTTGCTCATGAAATGATGGTGAGGCTTGTGATGAAAAATCGGAATATCCCACATAGTCATTACAAGTATAGTCCATTTGAAGGTTAGGTTGAAAATTAGGGTTTTCGGTTCTATTATAAGCATAACCCTCCCTATAATGGTCATTGTTTTGAGCACATAAATAAGTATCGTGTGGACCTACACAATTCTAACAAGGCGAATAATTAGTGTTGGCGGCTCGTTGTTGCAACATCTCCAACCTGGAACGAGTATCCGTGTGTAGCAAGGTGACAGAATGTATATACAAGTGAACGACGTTTAACACTTCCTCGGGGAAGGAAGTAATACACAAAATGGTATGGTTACACGCGTGCGAATACATGTGTAAATAAACACAAGGAATGAGAGAGAAGCTCTTGGTCGACTTTGAAAGAGAAGAGATTATCTCTCTCGAGGTTCTATAATTAATATACACAAGAAAATATATAGATACGTAGTACTAATTCAGTGGCACACCACTCACTACTATCACCTTCGAAAGACCCACAAGGAAGCGGAGAAACGAGGCGGCGCGTAGCACTTAAGAACCTGCTTCTTTTGAATGTGAAATACACTCGCCTTATACCCCCCACACAGTGGCCTCTTTCTTAAGTTCAAGTAGATTTTAGTAATTATCTATTGTGCCTTAATTATCTTAGATCGATACACGTAAGTGGCACTTGAACGCCGCCACAAACGGTGCATTTCAATGCACTATTTATGGAAGTAGGTAGATTGGTTGTTCGTATCTACGTATACTTATTTACATATAATAATATAGAGAAAATATTTTTGTATTTACTTGATTTTTTAAGAAAATATAATATGTACGTAAAAACGATTGAAAACAATATATACAATCTATTTTTGGTGTAATCTTTTAGGAAAAATATTACTTTTGTATTTTTTTTTTTTTTTTGTTCAATTCTTAGGAAAGAATTGATTTTTATGATTTTTTATTTTTATATTTGTATCATTTTGATTATTTTTTATGTTTTTGATTAGCAACAAAAAATAACGTTCACAAAGTGAACGGATCCCAAAATCCAATACGTCTCACTAGAAACCGTCAATCTTCACGAAAAGAACCGGCATCGGCGCCATTTAATATTTGCTTTTAAGTTCGTTTTTCTTGATTCAATCCGAACAAATTTAACGTTTTCAAGCAAAGACTTAATTGTTTTTGGTGAATAATAGGCTTGATTGATATTTATTTCTACTTGGCACAAAGCATTTAAAAAGGTAAAAATATCTACTACTACATATCCATACTATTCTACAAGATATTGCAAGTACCACATTTAAGTGCAAGAAGTACAATAACAACTAATAAAATGTAACTAACTAATTGTAATAACAAGAAAAATAACAAAAATGTAACTACCTAGCAAAATTTAACAAACTAACAAATCTAACAAACTTTCCCAACAAGGAAAATGTAAAAAATTTCTAAAAAAATTTCAACTAATTTTATTATCAAAATCTAACTAACTTTTTTAATAAAATTCTATCTAACTTTAAACTAACAATTTTTATAAAAGTAAAAAAAGTTACAAAATCTTATCAACTCTAAATTTTACAAAAGTAAAATTGAATTTTTTTTTTATAAAATCTACAATTTAAGTTGAATCATCTTACTGTTTTGAAAAGCTAAGAAAATTCTGCTTGTTATTTAAACCGGCCCAAATTCAATAGCAACCTATGAACATGTAATTCTACAACTTGGACTAGATTTGTAAAAATATGACAGAATGTTAAGTGCACATAGGACTGTCTCTAAAATACTTCAACTCAAGATTAGGGACTAAACTCGTACAATATCAATTTCATATGAAATCTAACAGAATTCGAATTGTAACATTCAAATTTTACTATATCAGTTTTAATAAGCATGTAGTGATATTTATACTAAGAAAAACTCAAACAAAACGTAACAAGTGCTTAACCATAGTATTTGAAGGCTTCGTTGATGCCGAAGGTGAGCGCTGAGCTACCTTGATTCAAACACCACAAGACTTGTACTACTTAGATCAATCAACTCATTAATGAACCTTACAATATCGTTCTGAACTGCTGGACATCAAAAGCTTAAGCTTTTGGTTTAAGCTGTACCAACTGCTTGTCATAGCTTCATCAAAACATCAAATCCACCATCAAGACAAAAACCACAAGAACAACTTCTAAAATTGATGTACGTATAGTTGAATCTCGAACAACAATCATCAATCAACAGGGAACACGTAACTCATCAACACTATTATCAATACGAAATCATGTCTCTTGCAACAAATCAACTTCGATCTTCAAACAGAATCACTAATGGCAGAATTGTATGAAACGTAACAGTAATTGAGAGAGAATGTTTTAAGGAGAATATAAAGTGAGTTTATTATTGATTGAAATGGTGAGTACAACTGATTTCGTAACTAACTAAACACAGTTATAACAAACCAATGTGTGTGAGGTTACACACACTAGTTTCTAGGATAAAGAAAGAAAATTATAAGTTCCTTATTCTATCTACTATGTGTGTGTTTTCACACAGTAACTACTTGCCACAAATGAAGAAAACAAAGCTATTTATAGAAAAATCTGAGTTGATGTAGAGAGGTGATGACATGTTTTTAACAAATAGGAATCTACCACATGGAAGGAACTTATATGCTGTGAAGAAGTTCAATCCATGTGAAATGTGTCTTGAGTTATGACTGGAAGAAAAAGTTGCGTTGGGATTAATAATCAATGGTTTTAGTTGCTGAAGATTCGGTCATAAAATACCGTCCATAATGCTGTGGAATATTCGGCTCATTTATTGTAATCATTGCATTTATTTGCCTGCCACTGATATATTCCATAATAAATGCCTCATGATTAGGATACGGTTTAATGGTGGCTAAAAATAGGCTCCATTAATGCTGCTATGATTGATGATGGTATCTCGGCTGATTAAGGAAGCTATGTTCTTGCCATTTCATTGTTGTTGACTGTTCCCATAAATGAGCCCATGATTTGGCTGTGTTAATGAGACTTGGTTATTAGTGCTGCTGTGTAAATTCTTGATATTAATTAGCCAATGATTGACCAATATAATGATCCCTGGAGTCAATGTTTCAACAAAAGGCAGCTTCCCACATTAAACTTATCAAACTGTCATATTAAGCCCCTTAAACTTTGTAACTATTGATCTTCAACCTCTCAATCTTCATTAATATAGAAAAAGTAGTTCTTGGAGCTTTATCAGATATCAACATTGGCCCTTGATCTTCACGTATCTTGTATCTTTGGTCATCATTAGCTTCTTTTGTCATTTTCTTCTTCTTCTGTTAGATAAATCCTAAGAAAACGCCTGTTTGTTTCATAATGTATCTTTTTTCCTGAAAACACATAAACACAAAATACCCGCGTAATTCCGATATTATAAGGTATAAACTGATATTATTTTCCGTGTTTTATGTGTTTTTGGGTTATAACTGACAAGTGTTTTCACACTTATCAACTCCCCTCCACTTGACCATTGTCATGGCTTAATGCAATGCAGTATTTTAAAGCTCTAGATTACACTTTTCGCATAATTAATCCACCTTGGCCATTTACTGATTTAATATACTATACTATGCTACATGATGCATGATTTTTATATATTTAGGAATGCAATGCATAATATAAACTCTATTTATTTATTTTTGTATTTTCTTGAAATAGTTTAATGGAAATAACTCATTAAGAAATCAGTGACTTTAATTAGGGATTTTGGTACCATGAATACTTATCATCCTTAAGTTTCACTTTCCCCATACTAAGCTTAAAAATGAGATCATTGTTATTCATAAGTGAAAGTGCATCGACTAATTCATAAAAATTATTTGTGTTACCATTATACCCCCACTTGTTTTGCCTCTAAGACCGGTTATTATTTGAACAAATTGCTTGAGAGCAAATTTGTCATTATTTAAAGCATGAAATATAAGAAATGTAAAATCTAAAAATAAGGAAGCACAATTTTAATCCTAAGTAAACATCTCATCCATTACTTGAAAACCGCCCACAATTGATATAAGTCCGACCTAAAATAGTAAGTCATGCACCTTATGTGTAAGATCCTTATGTCATGCATTAATAAGTAGCTACTCACTCGCTAAGAAAAGAAAAATAAAACTCATGCAACAGTTTATATCCGCCGCCTGTTTGAGACCTTGTATCTTCAATCTTGCAACCCGTCAAGGTAATAATGGATTGGAGAAACTATTAAATCCCCGCAACCCTTGTGAGAGTAATATTGGAATTTAATAGCTACTATAATTAACACCACACTGCCCCTCTTGGGAGTCTTGTATAATTATTAATTTTTTTCTAGCCACTCATTTTTTTATAAGCCGCTCTTATTTTTCTTGATTCCTCACAAAGAATAGAAAAATAATTATAAGAAAAACACCCGCTAAGTATTAAGCATGACATAAGTATAGTACACATAAAACGTTCTAACTTAGAATCTTAAGACCTACTTATACCAACCATGAATAATTAGTAAAAAATACATAAGAGACTACAAACCGATTAAAACAGTTCTCGATTATTTATTAACATTATATACATGCCTTGACAAGAAAGTAAAGGTAACGAAAGGGGATATAATAGCCACAAGTAATTAATTTGAGGTTTATCTAGCCCTTTACACTTGCTTCAAACTCTATCATTTCTTGTTCTCCATAATTTAAAATCTCAAATAATGAGACTCGTGGATGCTTAGCCTAATAAACTAATAAAGGTCTACATGGTTAAGGAAACTAGCTAGAGTAAGGTTGGATAAGCAAACTCGGGTTGAGTCAAAATATTCATGGTGGGCCTAATATGTCAAAGACGTATAAACAAGCAAAAACCATATCCTTTATTATATTTTTTCTTGTTTATATATTTTTGAAGAAACAAAAATAAAAGAAAAATGCAAGGTGTATGAAAATGAAAAATTATTTATGCAAATATAATGAATGAAATATTTTGTTGGCCAAAGTAGATAAAAAATTTGAAAAATGTTTGAAAAGTTAATTTCCCCACTTATCATGAAAGCAAAGGCAATAGTCTAGGCAAGGTCACTTCGATAGAAGTCTCCCCTACACTTAAGATAAACATTGTCCTCAATGTTTAAGAGTATTGGAGTGTAAACTCTCCTACACTTATGACATTGAGTACTTTGTTTAACTCGAGCTAAAGAAAAGATAACTAAAGTGAATTCATTTTTACAAGGTTGAATATAACAAAAGCAAAAACTTATTAAAGTGAACCAGATACACGGGCCTCCTCAATAAGCTCCATGAATGAAATGAGAGAGAGCAACCCTTAAAAACAAACACCAAAAGACGAAGAAAGGCCACCCCTCCACTTCAAATCTACTATAACACCCTCTTATTAAACCTAACCTTTTTAGATTTACTCTACGTTTTCTAACCTAGTTATTCAATGCTTGATTTTTTTATACCCTAAGTCTCTAGCTCGACTCGGCCCCGAATTAGGTTGTCCTTGGGGAAACCATCATGGAGAATAAAGGATATACACTTTGAAGCACGTCTCACATGATACACTCAAACTTAGCATGTTGCCATTTATAATGAGATTTACAATATCCGCCTCGATAAATGGACCGGTCCAATGTGTCTTAAGTTTGTCCAACATAGAAATCTCTCGTATAGAAATCACACTAGGATCAAATACATTGTTTCCATCTCTACACGTGAATAACTCCAAAGTAGGTAGCATCAACAAAGTAATCTCATACTGTTGGGAATAAAATGGGCTAAGTCACTAAGACGCTGACAAGAGTAATTTGGACTCTGACAAGAGGAAATAAAGCGCTGACAGATCAAGCACTAACAAGAAATATCCAAGCGCTGACAAGAAGGAGTCCAACCACTGATAGGAATACTTAGTCAACACTTTTAATATTTGAAGTAAAGATATGCTCAATATTGTATTTTCTATATTTATCTTTATCTAGATTAGTTGATAGGTAAACCTTTGTTCACGACTCCTTGTGTTATAAAAGGAGGTCATAGGGTTTGTAGTTTATACACATTATTCAGTTTTACAACTTTCATTGTAAGCAAGTTCTTTTATCAATCTAAAGTGAAAGTTTGGTTTACTTGTTTGTTTGTTCTTTATTCTAAGTGTTAATTCCGCATAACACTTGGATTGTTTATTAACAACAAAGTTTCTCTAAGTATTAATCTTGATCCAATCTCGTTTAATACAAAGCTAATCGATCTAAGTTCGATATCAACAAGTGGTATTAGAGCTTGTTGAGGAACTTTGATCTTAAAGAACAGTAAACCCTAAAAACACCCGAAACCCTAAAACCAGACAAGATGTCTACCACATAATCTTCATCCTTATCAAATCACAACCTAAAAATCCCTATGCTCGACCCTGACAACTTTGAACAATGGAAGTTCAATTTTGAACAATACCATCAAGTTCATGACCATACTCTCTTGGAAATTATTGAATTTGGAAATCAATTTGATAAAGCAGCTAGAACTACTGCTACTATTGCAGCAAGAACCACAGCTGGTTCTACTACTGAAGAGCTTGCTGAAAGATCTGAAGACGGAACAACTATCTCAACTACTGATATAGCCGCAAGAAGGAATGGCATGAAAACTTTGAACATTCTTAAACTTTCCTTGGGTCCGAAGAATCAACACAAGTACAGAAGTTTTGAATCTGCTAAAAATTTGTGGGCAACCCTTCAAGTCACGTATGGTGGTATTGAAGATACTGCCAAAGAAAGGAAGAAGCAACTTTTGCATGAATATGCTTTTTTAAGGCTCATCCCAATGAGAAGCTAAGTAAGGTGAGAAGTAGGCTTCTAGACATCACTAGCAAATTGTCCTTTATGGGAACAGAACACGATGATGCTGATATCATTGCTACTTTCCTTAGAGGTGTTGGTGATGCATGGAAAATTGAGGTTAGGTCAATCATTGCTACCAATGCCCATAAGAGTTCTTCTTTTGATGACGTCTACAATAAGTTAACATCTGGTAACAAGTCAACATCTGGTAACATGACCTTCATCTCACATAGTGAAGCTCAAACAAGTAAAAGAGATTCATATGTACATCCTGTTACTAGATAAACTTATGTCAGCGGTGGCTCAACCTTTATCAACGGCTCAAATTCTGACGCTGACACATACAATGTTGACTCACCAAAGCTTAAACTTGCTGGTATTGATTTGGATACAATATGTGCATACATTGCTGCATTGCCCAATGGTCCCTTAATTACCTATGAGGATCTTGAGCAAATCAATGATGAGAATTTGTAAGAGATGTATATCAAGGGGAATATGGCACTTGCAAGCATAAGGGTTAACAGATGGAATAGGAGATTTGGAAGAAAGATGACCTTTAATGCTAAAGACACAGCTGGATTTGATAAATCTAAGGTTGAGTGTTATAACTGCCATAGGATGGGTCACTTCATGAGGGAGTGTAGATCTCCAAGAAGATCTGATGCTGGAAAGACTTCAAGCCAAATCATCAAGGTTGAAGATGATAAGCCAAAGGCTATGATCGCCATGCAAGATATTGATGGTGTTGGATGGGACTTGAGCTTTATAGCAAAGGATGTGGAAGAGAATAAAGCTTTGATTGCTGAGAAGGAAAAAAAAGAGCATGTTCACTTTGCTCTCATGGCCAACTCCTCATCTTCATTAGATAATGAGGTATATGATGATGCTTTCTGTAGTAAAGGGTGTCGATTAAACACTAAAAAGCTTAATAAAGAAAATTTAAAGCTAAAATCAGATGTGTTTGATGTAGAATGCATGCTAGAAGTTATAAAATGGCACTTGCACAAACAGAAGGGACTATAGAAGAATATAAGAAAATGAAATTTGACCTAAAAGATAAAATTAATGTTTTGTCTCATGATCTTTGAGTTAGTGTTGAACTTAGGGACACACTGATGAGATCCATAGCAGATGTGCAACTTAAGTTAGATGAAGCCATTAAAGATAAAGCAAATGTAAGGCTTAAGATTGAAAAGTTTGATAAAGCCAGTCAAACCCTAGAAAAATGTGTCAGTGAACATTGAGACCCTAGGGACAAGTCTAGAATTGGGATGAATGAATATGTTGTTGTTCCTCTACCTGCTGGGAACTTTTATGGTGTTCAAAGAAAAGATCTATCTTGGACTGGTATACCAGAACTCCAAGAAGAGGAATTTATTCCTCCACCTAGAGTGCCTACCCCAGTTGAGGAATATCAACAAAAGGTGACTGATCTTGAACAATGGAAATCAGCCAACCCTTTTCTTTTAATTAAGGGTGGAATGCTTAGTGAGAGTCCATTTGTGCCTACACCCATTACTGTGAACTATCCCACCACTGGTAAACCCATTGACCTTGGCTCGCTAGTTAAGAGAAAACCTAGTGTTAAATATGCGGAAATGTATAGAAAACCTAGGTCACCCCAAAGCCAAGCTAGTGTTAATAGGACAGGGTTCTTTAAATCTAGACCTAAGGTTATGTCTAGAAAAGCTTGTTACACATGTGGGAGTTTTTCTCATTTGGCCTATAAGTGTGTCAGTGGCTCTAAATTCGCCACTGACAATAGGTCAACCATGGTCAAGCCCAGACCTTTTGTCTAACCATACCCACAAGTCACTAGACCAGCTCCCTTCTTTTCTAAAGGGACAAGTATTCATGGACAAAGGCCCTTTCAAAAGACCAACACTTGGTCTAACAGACAATGGGTTCCTGTAGCAAACCCTAATTTGGGCGCTTACAAGAACAAATTCAGCGCTGACAGTAACAAATTCAACGCTGACAGGAACAATTTCAACGCTGACAGCTCTAGGTTTGGTATGAAAATGCCACAAGAAGCTGTTGTTAGACCTTGTGTTAGACCAAGTAACAATAGGTATTTACAACCTAAGGGAAAGGGGTCTAAAGCTTCATCTAGTTTGACATGGAGAGCTAAACAAGACCAAAACCCTAATTCTAATGGAATTTCTATGACCTGCAACAAATTTAATTATCTTTCAAAGGTCATTACTAAACCAATTGGGGTAAACTAGGTGTCTAGGCTACAAAGGGATGAACAAGGGGTTGTTATAAGGACTAAGTCTGTTCTTGTTGAACAACCACATGAATCCAAGTCTGCTCAGGCTTGGGTTCCCAAACAAAAATAATTTGTTTTCTTTATGTGTAGGGCATTCAAAAGCAGGTCAATGATCATGGATATTGGGACAGTGGATGCTCTAGGCACATGAAGGGGAAGGCAGATTATTTGAAACACTTTACCACCATTAAAGATGGTGAAAAAGTGTACTTTAGAGGAGGATATGGAACTATATTTGGCAAAGGCACTCTTATCACCAACAACTTACGTTTTGAGAACGTTTTTCTGGTTGCTAAAGAAGAAGGATCACATGCAGTTGAGCCAAACCCCATACTTGATTATGTTACCATTCCTATATGGACTGATGGGTTTTTGCAAGCCTCTGCTGCTGCCGAAAAGGAGGAAGAAGGGACATAAGAAAAGCCAGTTGATGAAACCATGCATGCATCTTCAAGCGCTGACAAAGCCAATTCAGACGCTGACAGGTTGAATTCAGACGCTGACACATGGAGTTCAGACGCTGACAACCTGTTTGGAAATTTATTCTCTTCCTCCAACAGAAATAATGTTGAACATGTTGAAGCTCCCATACTCAATCAAGAAGTCAATTCAAGTGAGGATGACAGTGGCAATGAAGATGATATTGGAAATATTGAATCCGTTATAGAAGATAATTTACTATTTGGGGGAGGAATACTTACAAAGGTGGCCAAAGATCATCCTCCTTCCCAAATAATTGGTGATGTTCAGATTCCTGTTCAAACAAGGAGATCTCATCAAACTCAAGGTGGTTTCATTTCCAATATTCACAAGAAAGAAGATACCCCTCTTGTGCATGCATGTTTGTTGCCTGTTTTCAGTCACAAAAGGAACCCAAGAAGATTTTTGATGCTATTAAAGAATCAAGCTGGGTGGAAGCAATACAGGATGAGCTTCACTAGTTTTCCATTAAAGATGTGTGGGAGCTAGTGGATTGTCCAAGGTATGTTAGACCTATTGGGACATGTTGGGTTCTAAGGAACAAGAAGGATAAAAGAGGAATTGTGGTCAGAAACAAGGCACGACTAGTTGCTCAAGGCTATACACAAGAAGAAGGAATAGACTATGAAGAGTTTTTTGCACCTGTTGCAAGGATAGAAGCAATAAGGATTTTCCTAGTCTATGCTTCTTGCATGAGTTTCACAGTTTATCAGATGGATGTGAAAAGTGCTTTCTTATATGGCACAATTAAGGAGGAAGTGTATGTGATGCAACATTCTGGTTTTGAAGATTCAGAGCATCAAGACAAGGTGTATAGAGTCAATAAAGCAATGTATGGACTTCATCAAGCCCCAAGAGCATGGTATGGTACATAATCCACCTACCTGGTGGAAAATGGGTTTAAAAGGGGCACCATGGATCAGATACTATTTACCAAGAGAACTGGTAAGGATTTTCTTCTTGTCCAGGTCTATGTTGATGATATTATCATTGGTTCATCTAATCCAAAGATGAGTGAAGACTTTTCTAAGCTCATGACAGACAAATTCAAGATGAGTGCAATGGGAGAGATGAATATCTTTCTAGGTTTACAAGTACAATAGAAAGAAGATGGTATATTTATCTCTCAGGACAAGTATGTGGCTGAGATCTTGAAGAAATTTGTTTTTTCTCCTCATGAAAAGAGGGCTAGCACACCCACGGATAGGGAACAGCCTTGGGGAAAGACTGGATATGGAAAAGATGTGGATGTCAGGCATTATAGATCAATGATTGGTTCATTGATGTATCTTACAGCCTCTAGACCTGACATCATGTTTGTTGTGTGTGCATGTGCACGCCATCAAGTGACTCCCAAAGAGTGTCATCTTCATGCTGTCAAAAGGATTTTTAGATACCTTAGGTGCTATCCCACCTTGGGATTATGGTATCCTAAAGATTCTCCATTAGAGCTTATTGGCTATTCAGAAAGTAGTTATGGAGGTGATAAGTTTGATAGAAAATCTACAACTGGTGGATGCCAATTTCTTAGGAGTAGACTGATATCTTGGCAATGCAAGAAACAAACAGTGGTAGCAAATTGTACAACTGAAGCAGAGTATATGGCTGCAGTTGCTTGTTCTGGACAAGTTCTATGGATACAAAACCAGCTGTTGGATTATGGATATAATTTTAGGCATACCAAGATATTTGTAGATAATAACAGTACATTATACATTATTAAGAATCCAATACATCATTCTATAACAAAACACATAGAAATTAGGCATCATTTTATAAGAGATTGTTTTGAAAAAGGTTTGATACATCCAGATAGGGTAGACATAGAGGAAAATGTGGCTGATCTTTTAACTAAATCTTTTGATGTTGGGAGGTTCCAGTACTTGGTAACAAGTATTGGAATGATCAATCTCACCTAAATATGTTTTTGAAATCATTGTATAATTTGTACCGGATGTGTACTGTTATTAGTCTTTGTAAAAGATTAGGTTTTCCACTTTATTTTTATAACGTTGACAAAGGTTATTTAAACTCTGTCAAGTGTTGAAATGGCCGCTGACAGCAATATGTTAGTTTTGTGGTTTTCGATCTAATCATGCAGGCATTATGAGCATTGTACATTTAGATACAGATTTGCTTATGGATCTTTGGAGCTTACAAGGAATGTTTTAAAGTTTATGTATGATGGTTGGAATATTTACATTCCCATCTTGACATAAATTTTTGTCATATACTTCTAATTTTGCAACTTTGTATAGCTTAGTTTTAGGGGAGGTTTAGGAAACCTTTAGGCTTTTGGGTATTCTCAAATGCTCTTATCACAATTCTAGATTGGGTCCACTGGTGAGTATGATTTATAATTTCTAATTTGTGAGGTACTATAGCATGCTAAGTTGATATACTGTACACGCTGCCAAGACTTTTTGGCCTAGAATTGGGATTGGTCGGTTGGGAGACTTGGTGAACGTTTTCATTGGGCTTACATGGGAAGTTACAAAGGGTTTATATGAGTTAACTTCATTGTTAATAACTTTGGTTAGCAAGGGACACTTGAGGATAATTATGTCTATCTTGCTTAAGTAAGTGTGCATGATTGGACAATGCTTGCCACCCTGTAGTCATTTTCAGTCTAAGAGTTATCTTCACTAGGGTAAACTTCTTTGTCAAGGTCTTTTTATTTTTAATTATTTTTATTTTTGGCCACTGACATGATTTCTTTCCAAACGCTGATAAGACCAATTTAAACGCTAACATGGCAAAATTTCAACGCTGACAAGAATATAGCCGTTACACGCTGATGTTAACTTTTTGACCGTTGAAAAATATTGGGTCCTAACAAGTTGTTATTTTTGACGAAAATATGGGCCGTCATTTTAGCGAGTTGGTAAATTTTAATTAATGTATGAGATAATTTATATATTTTTCAAGATTGTGATGATTACTTTTTGAAAATAATTGCCTCATTTTTCAACCAATCGTATGTTTTTACCTCTCCTATAAATTTGGCTATTTTCTTTCAAACAAGGTAACTGCTATTTCTTATCTGCTAAAATCTCTCAAACCTTCATATCTCTATTATTTTTATATCATAGTTTTCTCAAATCAATCTTCATGGCACCAAAGTTTAAGCCTACTCAAGTGGAATTGGGGTTCAGAAGCCAACACAACATGGTGGCTTACTTAGAAGAGGATAATACTTTGCATCCCCAATACATTTAGATGATTGCGTATTTGAATGCGTCTCCTTTAAGGTTTGCACTTTCTCATACTACACTCGCCCCTATCATACACATTAAGCAGTTTTGGAACACTGTTAGTTCTAGAACAAAATGGAGTGATTACATTGACTGCTACTGTTCATGGGGTTTAATGGGTGGTTACTGGAGCTTTGGTTCGCCAAGCTTTACATCTTGATGATGCTGATGGTATAAATACCCTTCCCTTGATACAGATAGAGTTAGGACTCCAAGGCTTGGGATATGATTTGCCCCCAGTGGGCCATCTAAACCAATATACCAAACAACAATTTCCCCCAGCCTAGAAGTTCCTTATACATGTCATCCTACAATGTTTGAGTCCCAAATTCTCTTCATTCAATGAAATCAACCGTTCAATCAGGAGTGCCATTGTTTGTATTGCAACTGGGCAAAGATATAATTTTTCAAAATTAATTTTTGATGGCATGTGTCACAAGAAGGGTAACAAGATGACTCTTGCTTACCCTACTTTTTTACAAATGGTTTTTGATATGCAAGGATATTGCAATAGGGACCATGACCACTTTTATGAGGTCCCTACTGAAAAGAAAACTCTGTTTGGGAATATGAATTCCATACCTTATAGAGACTTACCACTCACCCCAGCCATGCTAGTTGTCCTTGAGGCAGTTGCACACCCTTAAACACAACCAGACCCACTCCTAGACCACCCTCCATCACCCCCAACACATGGACCTTGACCCTCAACCATCAGGCGCTGACGCTCAAAATGTGGCCGTTGACACATCAAACCCAAACGCTGACACCAGTATTCCTCACACCCAAACACACCCCCACGCCCAAACAGACCCTCATCCCCACTTCCTCTTTAGAACAACCAGATTATAGGTTTGAGAAACGCCAAAGGACTAATGGAGTGTTCTCCTCTAGTGATTCTAGCCATGTAGCAGAGAGAACCACCACCACAAGTGTGGTTGGTCAAATGGGTGGGGCTGGGACTATTGACTTTAGCTTAGACGTAGGTCAAGGCAGTCTTAACATCATTAAGACCCCATATATGCCCGATGAATCTCTTTTAGGAGGTCAAATTCATGTTGGGTCAAAAAGTTGATGTGGTAGAAACTCAATAACGAAGAAAATATGAAGGCATTTGTCTAAGCGTTGACAAGTGTAATCCAGGCGTTGTCAAGAGTAAATCAGGCAATGACAGAAGTCAACAAAAGTCAAACGCTGTTGGAAGCTTCTGTTTAGGATAAGTATGCATAATATATTCTGCATTAGTTATTTAAATAGAAGATATTCATGTTTATTCATAGTTATCTTTTGTAAAACCCTAATCCTTACACTATAAAAGGAACCAAGGTTTATTAGGTTTTTCATATCATTCATTCACAATATAAACCTAAAAGCGTGTGTTGCACTAGACGTGGGATTAATGTATACACGTCTAGTGGTTGTTGATTATTAATATAATTAGCAACCCTTTGATTAATCTATGTATTATTGTGCCCAAACACCTTGTTAATGGTTATTGTTCTAATTCCGCTTTGATTATGTTAATCATATGAACAATGGACATTCCTAGTAGCTAAAAGATTCGAGGAAACTAAGGTTTCCACAGTTGGTATCAGAGCCTCGTGGCTCGTGATGATAGGACCAACAAGGTGTTCGTGTATCGAGAAGTAAAGAAAAATCCGTCTAGGGTTTTACTGGACGTTTTTGTGTGCGCATCAGTATTCAGAAGGCCATAACTTTTTATTGAACCGTTGGATCGCCACGACATTTTTTGTATGTGTTCTACACACATATATCTAAATATCCACCAGATGGATTGTCGAGATCTATCCCCAAGAAAACGTTATTAAGCGTCGAAGTCAGCAATGATCATATGCTGTTTTCTGAGAACAGTAATAGTAAAAACGCGATTTCTCCTTCGTTAACCGTTGGATCGTCGTGAAATTCGCGCTGTAGGTTCTTGACACTTGTGTTTAGGATCTCACCGAAGGGATCTTCAATCTGTGTTCTCATGAAGAAGTTATTTGATGTCGAAGTTCACTACAGTTTATGATTTTTCACATAAAATCATGATTTAGGGTTTATAAAACCCTAGATCAATTAGCCGCTGATGTATGTTATTTAGACGCTAATAGATGTTGGTGTGACGCTGATAGATATTGGTGTAACGCTGACAAGGCATGGATGAGACGCTGATGGCCAGACGCTGACAGGTTTAAAGTTGGCGCTGACAGGAATAAGTTAAGCGCTGTTGGGAAGCGTTGACACTTGTTGTCCGATATATACATTTTCAAACGCTGACAAGTATTGTCCGATATTGGACAACACACAGTGTTGATATCTTGGACAAAGGAAGATGTTGGACAACAAAAGGAATAGCTGCTGTTTGGAAATTGATACGATTTTTGCACACAAAAAGAGGTATTTACACACGAAGGTACATGGGATCTCCGTTTTTATACAGAATATCAAATTGATATTTATGGCTCGGATATTTTTAAAAGGGATTAATGATTTTAATGCAAGTTAGCAACAATTCGTGAAGTATTATTAGAAGTAATATTTATTATGTAATCGGGGTAGCGTTGTGAAAGAGTTATCCATATGGGCTTTTACATACGAAGATATTGGTTCAATAAGACTCGTCATGAAGAGGTGTTGGCTTAAGGGGAAGAATTCTTATGGTAAGTTTGATATTTGAAGAACATTTTCGTGAGTTTGTGTTCTATCATATCTTAAAGTCGTGCACTTCCAGTCATGGACTTTTAAGGTAACTTGTTTGTGCTTTTAATGGTTGGTGACGAAGAATTGTCAAAATCTAGCAGTAGAAGATGCTATCACTTGAAGGAGTTACATTATCGTGCTTTGTGTCTCACAAAGGATGAGGATTTCTGACAAAAGGATTGAGGTCTACTTATACTTTGTACCATGAGTATAAGTTCTTTATCACATGGATAGTACAAGACATGGAACACAAGGTTGGGTTACTCTACTTCTACATCAAGAATATTATATTTGTTTTTCTTCAAAATCATTACATAGAGCCTACGTTTGGAGAATCTTCAAGATTGCATACATTGTTTACTTCCCTGTTGATGTGACAAAAAGAGGAAGACATACATGCTACAATTGAGGGGAAGCAATTTGAATATGATGTACAACTTACAAGAGATACACAAAGAGTTTTGCCGACATCAACTAGGGGGAGATTGTTGGGTCAAAAAGTTGATGTGGCAGAAACTCAAAAACGAAGAAAATATGAAGGCATTTGTCTAAGCGTTGACAAGTGTAATCCAGGCGTTGTCAAGAGTAAATCAGGCGTTGATAGAAGTCAACAAAAGTCAAACGCTGTTGGAAGCTTCCATTTAGGATAAGTATGCAAAATATATCCTGCATTAGTTATTTAAATAGAAGATATTCATGTTTATTCATAGTTATCTTTTGTAAAACCCTAATCCTTACACTATAAAAGGAACCAAGGTTTATTAGGTTTTTCATAACTTTCATATACAATGTAAACCTAAAGCGTGTGTCAACTAGGTGTGGGATTCAATGTATACACATCTAGTGATTGTTTGTTATTAATATAATGAACAATCCAATTGTTTAATTCATGTGTTCTTTGTGCCCAAACACCTTGTTACATAGTTATTGTTCTTTTCCGCTTTGATTGTTAATCATATGAACAATGACTATACCTAGTAGCTAAAAGATTCGAGGAAACTAAGGTTTCCACAATTCCCATCATAGAGGAGGTTAGATTGGAACCTTTATCATTTTTGTAATTAACGGCGGTTTGCATTAGCTTGCAAAATCAAAATGCAGACCTTGTATAAGTTGTTACAGGTCAAGGCCTTGAACTCAAGTCATTGAGGGAGAGGATCGTTGTTTTGGAAGTTGCCAATGCTAGGAGAAGGTAGGCTAGAGTCCTTTCATCAGGGGAGGATTCTTACAAAGGGGAGGGGGATGCACCTACTGAGCAATTAAATTTAAGTGACAAGGGCTCACAAGAAGAAGGTGGTTCTATTAGATGTAAACATGTGGAGATAGCTGAAGCACTGACTAGTTTGAAGGAGAAACCAATTCTTGATGTTTCTTCAATTACTCCTAAGAAGCTATCATTTGTAGAGATGATGCAGGTTTCTGAATCAGCTGCTGACATTTAGAGTTTGAGCGCTGATAAGAGTAAAGCAAGCGCTGACAGACCTACAGGTATGAGTGGTGTATCCCAACCACCAGTTATCATTAAGGATTTTACTACACATGTGCCAACCATTACTTTACCAGCTATTGGAGCAAAAGACAAGGGTAAAGGGATTTTGGAAGAGGTTCAGGTACCTAAGAATGCAGCACAAGTACATTTTGATTCTATTTTGGCTGCACAATTAGAGGAACATGAAAGGATGGATACTACCATAGAAAAGGGTAAAGATGGTAGTGGTGATGATGAGAGCTCTGGTTCTAGTGTTATGATTATAGAAGAGCCAGAGAGGTTGGAGTATGGGGAGGATGAATTAGCTAGGGAAAGGATGAGAGAGTTAAAGATGAAAGTAGATTTTGATATGCCTGATTGATGGAAATGTATTTTGCATGGGAATCTACTTTTGAAAAGACTCCAGACATGTCAATTACTGGGCAAATTTGGGGTTTGGAGATTTTGTTAAGAGTTCAGGAGGATTGCAAGGTAATCTTGAAGCACAAGGCTAGCAAGGTGCTTTCTGAGCTCAAGAGGGATAGAAGAGAGCTATACTATATGCTGCTTAGGTGTCATCAAGGTGGATGTACATATGAGAGATTGAGAAGGCTATCCTTTGAAGAATTGGAATTTCATGCTTATCCAATTTGGGAACGTGTTTGTGAGGCAAACACTATAAGGCTACTCTCAAATGAAAGGAGAGAAGAAATTGAGGAGAATATGTATATCAAGAGGGCTTCTATTGTACCAAGGCCAGGAAAGAAAGGAATTCCAATTGAGTTTCCAGTCCTTGATAAGTTGAATCCTAGTGAAGCAGTGATCAGAAAGAGTATAAAGCTTTCACCTTTAGAGACTTCAGATGTTGCAGAGGTATTGCCCTTGGATTTCAGAACCCAATAATGAATTATCAAGAAGATGCAAGTGGGTTCTGGATGATCACCAGATATGGTAAAAAAGTACATACTTTTACTTCCTTGATCTCCTTATTTTCAAGCATGGATAGAGAAGACTTGGTAGATCTGTGGAATCTGATGAAGGCCAAGTATGTTGCTGAAGAGCCTACTTCAGCAAACAAAATAAAGATATGGACAACATTCAGAAGGATGATTGCACAAGATGAAGTAGATCCAGTATGGTTGGATCTGGATGATATCAGTGGTTTAAAGTGGCGTCTACATTCAGCTGCTGGTGTATACCATCTAAGCACCACAAAGTTTTCAGAGTATCTTTTTATTGATGCTCAATATCCTATGTCTAATGATGTTTTGAAGAAGATGGTGTCTACACAGCTAAAATTTGATTATACTAGTGATGTTAGCAAGGATTTAATTAGATTTGTTTATTTTCTAATTAACAAATAGTTTGTGTTTGTAAGAATCCTCCTTGTACTTAGTTTTTTTCATAAACTTGATTGCTAGAGTAGATATCTTGTTTAGGGAGGATTGTTGGGAATAAAATGAGCTAAGTCACTGACACGCTGACAAGAGTAATTTGGACGCTGACAAGAGGAAATGAAGCGCTGACAGATCAAGCACTGACAAGAAATATCCAAGCGCTGACAAGAAGAAGTCCAACCACTGATTGGAATACTTAGTCAACACGTTTAATATTTGAAGTAAAGATATGCTCAGTATTGTATTTTCGATATTTATCTTTACCTAGAATAGTTGATAGGTAAACCTTTGTACACGACTCCTTGTGTTATAAAAGGAGGTCATAGGGTTTGTAGTTTATACACATTATTCAGTTTTACAATTTCATTGTAAGTAAGTTCGTTTATCAATCTAAAGTGAAAGTTTGGTTTACTTGTTTGTTTGTTCTCTATTCTAAGTGTTAATTCCACATAACACTTGGATTGTTTATTAACAATAATGTTTCTCTAAGTATTAATCTTGATCCAATCTCGTTTAATACAAAGCTAATCGATCTAAGTTTGGGATCAACACATACGAGAATCCCATCTCAATAGAAATCACACTCTTAAGTGGAGTAGATGAAAACCAATATTTCCCAAATATATGGTTCCCAGGATAAAAACCTTTCCCTTCATGGGAAAATAAGAAGATGATATTGTGTCAACCATATAAGATTCGCCCATAGATATCAAAGCATCATGAGACAATGAGGGTGTAGGAATTAAAACATTCATAACGAGTATCTCCATGTGGTGCTCCTCATCATCATCAAAAGGTGGAGAATCTTCCATAGAAGGCATAATGAAAGGAGGATCAAGATTAATAGTGTCTTGTGGTGGAGGTGTAAGCTCTATGTTCCCAAAAAGCATGTTCTCAAGTAGACGAATATCCTCTTCCCAATTAGAAACACTATCATCGACCTCTAAATCAGTATTAGCAAGAGCTGCTTCGAGATGGCATCAATCTCCATAAGAGAGTCCATAACAACGATTTTTGGTTCTAAATTTTTCTTGGGTGAAATGTTATCAATCTCTAAGGGAATAAGATCTTCAATAGTAACCAACTCCATGGGTGAAAAGGTGGGACTAGAAGGCTCAAAAGTAGGTATATCAATGAGAGAATCACTCTTAGGGATGATATGATCATGAAAATCAATAGGTGTATCCTCAAAAACCGGTGAAAAATGATCAATCAAGGGTTCCTCTTCTATAGACTCATTATTAGGTTCTTCACACTCCTAAAAAATTGGGTTAACAAAACATGTCTCAAAAAGAGGGTTTGAATGCATCACAAAATCATTTGATGGATTAGGTGAAAGAGTCATAGAAGAAATAGATTCATCATCAGAAGTAAAGGACTCGTCACTATCATAATGATCATCAAAAGGGTCATCACAAGAGTCATCAAAAGAATCATCATCACTCATGGTGTCAAGCTCATAAGTTGGGAGAGGAGAAGGATCCACATTTTCTATAGGAGAAAATTCTTCATCAAATTAGGAATGTTATCTTGATAAGACAAGTCATCGGATGATATCTCATAAGACGCATTGCTAGAATCACATTCATCATCCTCCATTTGTGGTAAGTCTTGCACAAACATTTCCTTAATCTCATTATCCCTTTCTATGAACAATTCATCTAGATCAAAATTACCAAAATCACTAGTAGTAGCATGAGTCATCATGTGATAAAATCTCAATATGATCGTGAGGAGACGAGGTATCAATACAAAACTCGTCACGTGGTTCATCGGAAACACCCTCAAGCTCTCTTTGGATTGGGATAAGGTTCTCAACACTAGAGGGTGTTAATTCATCCTAATCGGTGTTTGTATTAGTGCGAAGAGGCTCGTCCCCCATGGTTAAAGAGTTGTTGGGTTCCATGTGAGGTAAAGGTGATGAAGATGTGTCATCATGAAGTGTCATGCAAATCGAAGGTTCTTCATCATCATCATAGAAGAATCGATAAGGCATACGAGTAGCAAGATTGTCTTCTTCTTCCTTTGTATCAATATTAAAGAGTAAATCATCAAAATATTTCTTGAGGCAATGAGAGAATTTGTTCAACGATTCATGAAACATTTCACCAAGTTCCTTGTCATTAAATCGCCAAGACTTAATTTTCATTTCCTCAAGAGACTTCATTTTTTCCTTTAACCCCCGCCTCTCTTCTTTCATTTCCTCAAGGCACATTTCTTTCTTACTATCAACCTCCTTAGAAATGTCATCGATCGACTTGTTTATTTTCTCAAGTAAAGAATGAGACTCATTGAAAATATTAGGGGCATAGGAAGGAGGATCCCTCGGTTGACAATCATAACCATAATGGGATGCGTTTCCACAAAACTCACATGATTAAGTCAAAGAATAGGGTGGAGGTGGATTATATGTTTGAAAAGAGTCTTGATTGTGAAATGTCTCTTGATTATATCCTTGAAAATTCCTTTCATTTTGAAAACCCTAATAATGTGAAAATCCTTGATTTTGAAAGGTGTCTTGATCATAGCATTGAAAAATTTCATCATTTTGAAAGCCTCCATAATTGGAAAAATCTTGGTTTTGAGATGGCCCATTAAAGTTTTACCCTTGAAATGATGGTGAAGGTTGTGATGAAAAACCAGAATATCCCATATAGTCATTACAAGTATAGTCCATTTGAAGGTTAGATTGAAAATTAGTGTTTTCGGTTCCATTATAAGCATAACGCTCCCCATAATGGTCATTATTTTGAGCACATAAATAAGTATCGTGTGGACCACCACAATTCGAACAAGGCGAATAATTAGTGTTGGCGGATCGTTGTTGCAACATCTCCAACATGGAACGAGTATACATGTGTAGCAAGGTGACCGAATGTATATACAAGTGAACGACGTTTAACACTTCCTCGGGGAAGGAAGTAATTGTTGGGAATAAAATGTAGCTAATACACTTGGACGCTGACAATAGCAATTTGGACGTTGATAGGAAGAAATCAAGCGTTGACAGGACAAGCGTTTGTTGGAAATACGTTTTTACGTATTTAGGAAGATTCGGTCACACAGACAATATATTAAGTAGTAGCTCGTAGTCTAGATATCTTTATTATACAAACAAGGCCAAGCCTAGCCTACAACATGTGTAGGCCGGCCCAATATTGTAAGCCCAAGCCCATCACAAGGCTTGGGTATATAAACCCTCTCCTTAGATGGAGAGGGTGGTGGTTTTCATAATATACACATAGTAATCCTTCATTTTCTTTCTCTAAAAGTGTGTGAACTCCATCATCTCTCTATCTCTTTCTCTCTCTAAAACATAAGCAAGATTTACATATACAACAAATGATATCAAGAGCCATGGGATGATTGTATTGTTTATGTGTTTGTGTTCTTGATTCATACGCCTATTTTAATCCATTTTACACGAACCAAAATTTTTTTGTGTGTTTTTTTATGGTTTTTTCATTATTCAAATCTTCTACATAGTTGTGGTAGAGATTTGGTATAGTTACTTTGGCTAAAAACACAAAATTTTTGGGTGTTTTGATCATTTTTTGGCTTAAAATCTCGAATTGGTTGAGTTTTCTCCGAGAAAAGTGGGATTTATTCCGATCAGTGTCATCGGAAAAGGGTTTAAGGTTAACAATCATATTCCGATTTGGAACATTCCGACAAGGGTATTCCGATTAGGACATTCCGACAAGGGTATTCCGATTAGGGACATTCCGATCAAGGGTATTCTGATTAGGGACATTCCGACAAGGGTATTCCGATTAGGACATTCCGACAAGGGTATTCCGATTAGGGACATTCCGAAAAAGGTATTCCGATTAGGACATTGCGACAAGGGTATTCCGATTAGAGACATTCCGAACAAGGGTATTCCGATTAGGACATTCCGATAAGGGTATTCCGATTAGGGACATTCCGATCAAGGGTATTCCGATAGGCTTATTCCGACAATTTTCCGATCTTTATTCCGATCAACATTTCGACAACCCAAAATTATTCCTTAAAAAATTTCGAACCGTGTGCAATTTTGTCTTGGAATTTTTGTTTTATCGAGAACATAATTTAGGGGATTTCAACATTATTTCTCGGCTTTAACACACTACAACAAACACATTTACTTTCTCTCATTGTTCGATCAATACTTGTAAATCTTAAATTATCGAAATGGAGTACACATCTCTTACGGATAAGTCCATCCTCTCGGGTACGGATAATCATCCACCAATGTTGGAGAAGTCTATGTACGAGGATTGGACTTCCCGAATGGAACTTTACATGTTGAACAAAGATATTGGACATCTCATTTGGGCATCGGTGCTCAATGGACCATTAGATTATGGTACAGTGACGGAAGGTACAGCTACTCGTCCTCGAACAACGGGTGAATGACTGGAGATATGAAGATTCAAGACAAATGTGATAAGTATGCTACAAACATCATTCTCCAAGCCCTTCCTCCAGATGTCTACAAAATCGTCAGCAAACAAAAAGTTGCCAAAGAGTTATGGGATAGAATTCGTGTTTTAATGCAAGGCACCTCGTTAACTAAACAAGAACGAGAGTGTAAGATTTATGATACTTTTGATAAGTTTGCATATGTGCCAGGGGAGACTCTCAATGACCACTATCTGAGATTTACCATATTGTTGAATGAACTGAATATCTATGGCATGGTAATTTCTACGTTTCAATTGAACACCAAGTATTTGAACACTCTTCCTTCAGAATGGAAAAAGTACGTGACGGATGTTAAATTGGCTAAGGACTTTCATAACACCAATGTGGATAAACTTCAAGCTTTTCTTCAACAACATGAATTCCATGTGATCGAGGCTCGGTTGTCTAAACCTCAAGTTCATGATCCACTTTCCATGTATGCTTCTCAACAAAACATGACTTATACTTATCAACAACCATCATACTTGCAGCATCCACCACCACACACCTATCAGCAACCACAACAACCATCTTATCAACCACCAATGATGCCACAGCAAGCATTTCAACAAAGTGTTCATCAACAATCTTTTCCACAACAACCACAATATCAGACATCACCATCACAAGCCAACACTTCTCCAATGGGCTATACTCCTCAGCAAGGATACTTTCCAATTGAAGCACAACCAGCACAAGCCTTCTACTCTAATGAACTTCCACCAATCCAAGCATCAGTCTTTACTCCAAATGATACGCCAGCTGATGTTCTAAACCATCTCACTGCCTACTTGTCAAAACTTGTTGGAACTAGAGGATTTCGACCAACAAACATTCAGCTCCGCACCTCTTCAAATCCTCGACAACAAGCTACTGTTCAAGATGGTCAAGTAACAGTGCAACCTATTCAAGGAAGGCAAAATTCATATGGACCTCCTACAAGGACTGTCAATGCTCAAGCTGTGAATTCTCAAGCTAATGGAAATGGAAGCTGCATTAGTCCTCAAAAGGTTGTGACTTGCTACAATTGCCGAGGAAAAGGACATATGGCTAGGCAATGCACTCAGCCGAAAAGGAGAAGGGATGAATCGTCGTTTCGTGAGAAAATGTATTTGGTTGATGCTCAGTCTAAGGGAAAGATTTTGGATTCAGAGGAGTTAGCATTTCTTGCAGACCCAGGGGCAGCAGATACTGAAGGCATTGCAGTCGTTTCCACTTCTAATGCAGCTTATCAAGCAGATGATCTTGACGCATATGATTCAGATTGTGATGACATTCACTCTGCCCAAGCTGCTCTCGTTGCTAATCTCTCTCACTACGGTTCTAATGTCGTCAGTGAGGTACCCACCACAACCAATCTTGGTAATGATGATGACCCACATCAACTTGGGCATGAAAATGACAATCTCGAACAACATTCGGGAACTAGTAACTCAAATGATGTGGTACCCAATCCTACACATTTTGAGTGAACCTCAACCAAATGCTACGACGGGTATGGAATCTTATGCTCAACATGATTTGGTCATGGTGCCTAAACATATTATTGATCAAATGCATATGGCTCTCAGACAATCCGTAGATACGAATTCCACCCTAACTGCTGAGCTCGCGTTGCATAAAGAAAAGGTCAAAACTTTTGAAATGGTCCCTCAAGCAGAGAAAATAACATGTTCTGAATTTGACCAATTTCGTTTTGAAAAGATTGAACACTTGAAAGAAATAGAATCATTAAAAGCTAATCTTTCTAATGAATTAAAAGCAAAAGAGTCGGTTGTCAATGATTTTCAGAAACTTAAAATGGATTTCGAAACTCTCGAGTCTAAAAAGTTTGAATCAGAAATTAATGCTACCAAACTTCTTAAATTCAAAGAACAACAGCTTTTAAAACAATACACTTCCACAGAAAAGGTTCATCTTTTGACTAAATCATTTAAAGAACTCAAACTTAAGCGTCTTCAAAATTTACCACCTAATCCCGGTTATGCAAAACAAGCTCAGGAATATATTCCCGGTCTTTATGATATGCCCATAATTGGCAAATCGAAAAAAGCACCTTATGTTCGTAGTTCTAAGGAGACACAGTCACTTATGGAAGAAACTCATTCTAAAATGTCTTCAAAATTCCATACGATTGATTATGATAAGCATAATAAAGATCAACTTTCTAAAAAGACACGTATTCGCTTACAAAAGGAATTAGTTGAACTAACAGTTCTTGTGCCCCTAAGTTTGTCAAATGAAAACCCTCCTAGTACGTACCCTACACTTGTCAAAACGTATTTAACGAAGTTACTTCAACCGGTAAGTAAGGCGTCCGTTAACTTAAAAGCGGTACACCAACACTTAGCCGATTTTGACAAGGTCATTTTGGAACGTACGAAGTGTGAAAACCCTTATCCTTTTACCACTTAATTATAATAATAACCAAACCAAAACGTGTATTTTATGTCGTAAATGTAAGAATTATGCGTGGTTTGTGTTTTTGTTGTGATTTAGGACCAAAATATGAAAAGGGAAGAAAACATGGGCTTTCACGGGCTTTTATCGAAGAAAAAGACAAAAGACGAAGTCAACAGAGCAAGAATGCAAAAAGAACAGAAGTCCAATACCTTTTCTGAAGATTTATCGAAGAACAAGTCTAAAGACGAAAGTTTAATAAAGCCGAAGAACTCAAGTCTAATAAATGAAGAAATTATAAGACGAGTTTAATTAATCCCGAGACAAAGTCGATAAAGTTGAAGAACTTAAAAGACGGAAAGACGTGAAGAAAGAAAGAGGAGTGATAGGTGTGTAAACACCCATCCTTTTACCACTTAACTACAATAATAACCAAGCCAAAACGTGTATTTTATGTCGTAAAAGTCGGAATTATGCGTGGTTTGTGTTTTTGTTTTGATTTAGGACGAAAATGTGAAAAGGGGAGAAAACACGGGCTTTCACGGGCTTTTATCGAAGAAAAAGACAAAAGACGAAGTCAAAAGATGAAGAGTGCCAAAAGAACGGTCCAATGCCAATTCGGAAGATTTATCAAAGAAAAAGTCTAAAGACAGAAGTTTAATAAAAGCTGAAGAACTCAAGTCTAAATTAATGAAGAAGTTACAAGACGAGTTTATTAATCCCGAGACAAAGTCGAAAAAGTCGAAGAAATTAGAAGACGAGAAATCGAGAAAGAATTAAGAATGAACCAACACATGCTTAGTTTTCCTAATCACTATAAATAGACTCCTAATGTGTCATTAGGAGTTGTTAGTTAATTTGACACATTAGTCTTTCCACCTTAATTTCATGTCATTGTAATTAATTGTCAATTTAAATACTTGTCTTGCAGTTTAATTCCTTTAATTCCAAGTAAGTGTTCTTATTTTTGTTGTTGAATCTTTTCTTTAATCAAGTTTTTAATTAATCTCTCATTCTACCTTTCTTATTTTGCTTAATCTTTGTGCTTATTATCTTATTGTCATGCTTATTTGATTACTTGTTATGTTTATATGTCATTGATTGTGTTTGCTTATTGATTTTATAGCTTATTGATTTTTTCTTAAATTTGATTAAGTGCTTATTAGTTAATTTTTATAAAAAGTTGATTTTAAACATTTTTATTATTTAGTGTTTTCAAAAGTTTTTAAATTTTGGTCTTATAGCTTTTTCTTAAATTTGATTTGGTTTAGTTTTTAGTCTAGAGCTTATTAGATTTTGGCTTATTTTTGTTTATAGCTTATTTGCATTTTTTCTAGATCCGGACCTCCTTAAAGCCCTCTTATTCCGGATAAGGGTTATCACCTTTTTCCGGATAAGCTCAGTGGCGATATTCCGGACAAAGCTCAGATTTGTATTCCGGATAAGGATATTAATCCCTTATTCCGGATAAGGCCACAAAGACTTCATTTTTGCGGATAAGCCTACGAAGAGTATTCCGGATAAGGTATTTAACCTTATTCCGGATAAGCGTTTAAGTCCAGTTCCGGATAAGACTTTAAGGTTGTTTTTCCGGATAAGTATTTAATTGCGTTTTCCGAATAAGAATTTTAGGGCCACTTTGCGGATAAGGGATTTAGTGTTTTCCGGATAAGAGTGTTAAACTCCTTTTCCGGATAAGCTCCATAAGCCGATTCCGGATAAGCATAACAAAGTAGATTCCGGATAAGGAGATCTAGGTTTTGCGGATAAGGAGCTGTGGTGTTTCCCGGATAAGAGAATTAGACGGATTGCGGATAAGTGACATATCACGTTTTCCGGATAAGGCTTTTAGGGAAGAGGATTCCGGATTAGGATTTTAAGTTGTTATTCCGGATAAGTGACATATTTGGGATTCCGGATAAGGCTAGTTTTTGGATAATTTTCGCACTTAGGTTTTTCTAGTTTTAAACAATTTAATTTTCCCGCCTTTTTCCTAAGTCGCACTTTTAGCTTACTTGCCTTTAGTTTAATTTTAAGTTTACACTTTTAGTTTCCTTGCCTTAGTTTAAGTTTTAGTTGCGTTTTAAGTTTCCGTTATTTACTTTAATTGCTTTTAATTTCTCGTCATTTCTTCTTTATCATTTTTTGCTTTGTTTACTTTGCCTTTACGTTAAAGTTTTGCATTTTATACAGTACAACGACACAACATTTGTTTTCACCAAAAGACGACTTAGTCGCACGTTTACCCTTTTTCAGTTCGAAAAGATCGGACGATAAAATTTTCATACTGGCTAAAAGCCAAGTTATCAAATGGCGCCGCTGCCGGCTCTTTTCGTTAAGATTAACGGTTTTCTGTGAGAGACGTGTTGCTTTTTGGGATCCGTTCATTCGTGAGCGTTATTTTTCGTTCTTAAAAATTGTCAAAAATCCATAAAAATTAAAAGTTTTCAAAAATCTAAAAACATTTTATTTTCTTTATAGTGTATATATATTGTCTATTGCTTTGGTATTGTTTTCTTTTGCTTTTGCAGGTGTATGCGTACTAGATCTTCAACTTATCCAGAGCCCGAGACTCGTGAAGATCTAGCTATGGCAGGTGTGAACAACAACAATAACCCACCGCACCTCAACAATAACAACAACAATGTTCTTCCACAGCCCGATCTTCGGAAAATGGAGGAGCTTTGTCAACCAACAATGTTTAGACGAGGAGGACCGATTGCGTCGATGCAAATCACGGCTCCGGAGTTTTCGTTGAAGCATCACATGATCCAACAAGTGCAAACTAACCCTTTTCGCGGATTGCCGGATGATGATGCCAACAAGCACCTCGACAAATTCATTACTATTACTCAAAGCATGAAGTTGCTCGGTGTTACTTTGGATGTCCTTCGCCTACAGCTCTTTCCACATACTTTATCCCACCACGCCGAAAAATGGTTTGATCGTCTCCCGAAGAATTCCATTCATACTTGGGACGACATGACTCAACGATTTTTGTCGCGCTACTTTCCACCATCCATGGTCACGATCCTTCGAAATCAAATCAGCGGTTTCATGCAAGAACCTGATGAATCTCTCTTTGATGCTTGGGAAAGATATAATGTTTTGATCGATCGATGTTCAAACCACAATATGCTCCCCGTTACCTTAATTGATACTTTCTACAATGGTTTGACTTTTCGTGATCGTGATACGATTAATGCAGCCGCCGGTGGCACATTTATGAAAAGAAGACCTGAGGAGTGTAGAGAGCTTATTGAGAACATGACTACTCATCACAAAAATTGGGATTTCTCCGCTTCTTCAAGGAACAACCCGAGAGTCAATGTTTCTTCTACTTCAGCAAACCCCGATATGACCGAATTCACCTGCATGATGGCCGAAATGAACAAAAATATCTTGCTCATCGCTACAAACCAACAACAACAAGTTAAAGCTGTAGCAATTTCTTGTGAGACTTGCGGTGGTCCTCATCCATACACCGATTGTCCTTCTACTAAAGGCAATCTGGAAAATGTGTATGCGGCTTATGGTAACTATTCACCGGAAAATTACCAAGCCCGACCTCAAGGTGATCGGAATTTGCTAAGTTACCGTTCTAACAACTATCTTTCACCCGGTTTTTCTCCTCAAAACCAAAACCCCAACAACTACAATAGAAGCAACCAAATCCCACCTAGAGCTTCTAATCCTTATCACCCACCCGCTCAACAAGCCCCACCCATTAATCAAGATGTCGACGCCTTAATGAGAACCCAATGAGAGCAAATTAAGAATCTGCAAAGCCAAATTATCAATTTGAAAGGGGATATCACCAAGCAAGGTAATGAAATTAGATCCGAGCTTCGACATGATATACAAACCTCCTTTAGCACTCAAACTAAGGATTTGAAGAATATGCTGGCTAGTTTCTTATCAACAACTCAACCCTCTACTTCGGGTTCTCTACCTTCAAACACCGTCACCAACCCGAGAGCGAATGTGAGTGCTATTACTACACGCAGTGGAGCAACCGTAGTAGGACCATCTATCCATCCCCCCAGTTAATCCATCTACACCATCTCCACCACCATCTATCCCTCCTACTCCCACACCGAGTATTAGTTCACCATTACCGTCTTCGCCTCGTCATGAAGAAATACCCAAGAAGAACCCTTCACCAACCCCACCTTCCACCTCTAAACCATCAACTTCTCAACCTTTACCTGCTACACCTACACCTTCCACCTATAAACCAAATATTCCTTATCCTTCTCGCTTGGACAAGCCTAACTTGCTAACTAAGGATGACATTCAAGTATCGAACTATTTGAAGATGATCTCTCAAATGAATTTCAACATTAGCCTTGTTGAAGCACTTGTCCACATGCCGAAATTTGTCAAAGCATTCAAGGAATTGCTTAACAAGAAGGAAAAGCTGGTTGAGCTCGCCAACACACGCTTAAATGAAAATTGTTCTGCAGTTATTCTTAAAGAACTTCCAGAAAAACTTGGAGATCCCGGTCGTTTTGTGTTGCCTTGCATTTTTAACAAAACCGAAGAATTTACTGCCCTAGCTGATCTCGGGGAAAGTATTAATTTGATTCCTTTAAGTGTTTGGACAGCACTATCATTACCCGACCTTACACCAACGAAGATGACTCTTGAGCTTGCAAATCGCACTCTCGCTTACCCCGTTGGTATTGCCGAAGATGTGTTCATTAAAGTTGGCACCTTCACTTTTCCGTTCGACTTTGTTGTTGTTGATTATAAAATGGATCCTCGTATTCCTTTAATACTTGGTTAGAATTCTTGCGAACAGGAAGAGCTTTAGTTGATGTTGCCGAAGGTGAGTTAATTTTAAGGGTCGGGAATGAACAACAAGTGTTCAAAATGGGGAAGATCACAAACAAATCCTATGGAATAGAATCAGCGAATATGATTAATGTGCTTGATGATTTTGTCGTCTACAACAATCCTCTATTCGAGTCTTTCTATGATAATCCACTGTTCCAAGATGATGTGGATGATTCTCTATTCCATTCTGATCCTCCACCAATTTATGATTCTCCACCGATCTTTGATACTTATGATGACGATTCTAGTTCCGATGGTGATGATTATGATGATTTTACTTCTGAGTATCCAGACATGCCCACTTATGATGATTTTGATGAGGCTAATACTCTCTCGAGTGATTCTTCACATGATGAAGATCCTCCGCCAACCATGCTTAATCCTACTTTGGATGACTACTCATTTGAGGAAGACTTTTCTACTTTTCTCAATACATACTTCCCTCTTGAGAGTGATGCCCCTCCTTTAGACTTTGATGATTATAGTTTTTGTCCTACTTTGGATATGAAGAAATCTGCTTCAAAGGAGAAGAAGCCGGCCGACACCGATATCTGCAGCACTTATGTCTTAACTCTTCTCTATCCTCCTTCTGAGGATGAGATTGCTAGATTTATGATCGGCTCTTCTTCAAATTCTGCTGAGCCTGAGTGCTATTTTCCCCTAAAGGAAAAGGTGTTCGATCCCGATATTGCACTTTTCAAGCCATCTCAGTATCCATCTGATGAAATAAAAGGAAAAATCTTTGGAACTTATGGAGATATGCTTGCACTTCACCCTCGCTACCACCGTGCTCCATCTTTGCTTAAGGGAACCTTGCCTACTCTTCTTTGTATTGCCTTGTTCGCCTTAAGCTTGTGCTATTTGATGGACGAAAACTATGTATTTGATCCCGGTGGATGTTTTTCGAGCTTCTTCCTATGCTAATTAAGGTCGAGTCAGGCTCATGACTCGGTGAACAAAAATCAAGCGCTTTTTGGGAGGCAACCCAAGTATCTATCCTTTTTCTCTTATTTTTTTATCATAAGTGTCAGGGAGACCCTAGTATGTTGTTTGTTGTCTTCTTTCTAATAATGTACAGGGATTCGAGCTTTCAAAGATCCACTCTTGATGACTTTTGACGACCCGTGATTCCGTGTACCCGTCTTCCCGGTTTTATCCTACACTCTTTTGATTCTCTATTTTATATTCTTCAAATATTCAAATAGGAATCTCTTTAGTTGTCCTTCCCTTAAAAAAAGTGCACAATGTCCTAAGTGTAGGGGAGGTTACTTCCACATGCTTAAACATTGAGGAAAATGTTTATATTAAGTGTAGGGGACTTCTATCGAAGTTAAGTGGTCTCTTCCTTGTATTTGTCCTTATTTTAACCGGAAAATCAATTTTTCGACATTTTTCAAAATTTTTGATCTATTTTGGTCTATTAGTTTTTCCTTTGTTTTCGTTATTTACTTTCTTTCCTAGAATAAATTTTTAATAAAGCGGTTTTAATTTTTCAACGTTGTGAATCATTTGACTCAACCCGAGTTTACTTATCTAAGTTTACTCTAGCTAGTATCCTTAACGTGTTTAAGTCAAGTTTTGCTAGGATTTTATATAGGGAGCTTTAAAACGCGAAAGTCTTAACTCTCAAGTGTTAAGAACAAGAACTCTTCGCAAGTTCCTATAATTGATCCTAGAGACTCGTTTATCAAGGGAACTTTAAAATGCGAATTCAAAACTTGAAAAAGTCTAAGAATTTGAAAGATCTTATAGATGACTCGAAAACCCAAAACTTTGATTTAATTGGCTAAGCATCCACGAGTCTCATTCCTTGAGATTTTAAATTGTGGAGATTGAGAGATGATAGAGTCAATTATAAGTTTGGTATTCTTTCATGAATTTATGTGAGTTGATTATAAGCCTAATCTCCCATCGCTTGTTAATAAATTTAATTGCAATAAATAAGGTTGTACGATTTGAAAAGTTACTTAGCTTCTAGCCCAAGATCGTTTAAAAGTTGTTCGGTATTAATTAGAGTTCATAGCCAAGGCATAACTTATTGAAGCGGGATGCGAAGATTGGCGAGTCCAAAAAGTCCCTAACAAGGCACGAGGGCTACATTTTATTGCTAAAGATCCAAAGGTGATGTGAAGAATCATTTATCAAAAATCAATATGAAGGATCGAGACACACGACGAAAAGCAAATACTCCCGTAAAGATCATGGAGAAGTCTATCCAAAAAGGCCCTAACAAGGTATGGGGATAAATAGATCCAAGTCCTAAAAGGAGGTGGATCGTTGTATATCAAAGTCCAAAGTAATGATTGGAGAAAAATGAAGAAGTTGTGGTCCAAATATGAAGAATCTCTCAAAACTTCAAGTGAAGAAATTCCTATTATGAAGAGAAGACCATAATTTCAAAAACGTCTCTCAAAGATTTGAAGTATGAAGTCGCTTCCAAATATCGGTCCGAGAAAGGTCTCAAATCGGGAAGCAAGTTATGCCAAGATATGAACTTTATGAGGTCCCGAGAAGCAGTTTAAAAAGATTTTGTCCTTTAGCTAACTATTGATTAAATCATCCTACCTTATTTTTAGACTTAATAGCTATCGAAATAAGTCAACAATGAATCCTCGTGATCATTCAAGAAAAAAATAAAATATAAGAGATACACCTAGGAATAAGGGAGTCTAACTGAATAATTGACCCACATGAGTTCGTGTTAGTTTGCTAACTTATAATAACAATGATCTCGTTTTTAAGCTTGGTATGGGGAACGTGAAACTTGGGAATGATAATCATTCATGACATTCTCCAAAACCTTAAGGTAATACTTAGATTTCTTTACTTGTTTTGAAATTTGCTATCTTTTTAATAAAGGCCAATGTGGATTGATTATGATGGAGAATGTAAAACTTGCTTTGTAACTAATGCATTGCATGAGGACATTGCAATGGTCAAGTGTAGGGGATTTGATAGGTGTGTAAACACCAATCCTTTTACCACTTAACTACAATAATAACCAAGCCAAAACGTGTATTTTATGTCGTGAATGTCGGAATTATGTGTGGTTTGTGTTTTTGTTGTGATTTAGGACGAAAATGTGAAAAGGGGAGAAAACACGGGCTTTCACGGGCTTTGATAGGTGTGTAAACACCCATCTTTTCTACCACTTAATTACAATAATAACCGGACCAAAACGTGTATTTTTATGTCTTTTATGTCGGAATTATGCGTGGTTTGTGTTTATGTTGTGATTTAGGATAAAAAGGTGAGAAGTGGAGAAAACACGGACATTCACGGGCATTTACGGACTTTTATTGAAGAAAAGGATGAAAGAAGAAGTCAAGAAGTCAAGAGTGCAAAAAGAACGGAAGTCCACGACCAATTCTGAAGATTTATCGAAGAAAAAGTCAAAAGGCGGAAGTTTATCAAAAGCCGAAGAATTCAAGTCTATTTTATTGAAGAAATTAAAGACGAGTTCAAAAGAAATCCGGAAGCTAAAAGTCCCTTAAGTCCAAGTTTAAAGAAGATTAGAAGAAAAGGACTAAGTATGCAATTAATGAAGATTAAAAGAAGGAGGGACTTAATTACGCAATTAAGAGAAAAGGAAAGAGGGGAGGAAGCTTCCTTAATCCTCCCCTATAAATAGTCATTAGATGTAAACTTTTCATGTTGTTGGCTAAGTGTGACAATTAGTCTTCCACCATTTAATTACCTTGCACCTTTAATTACCTTGTCAATTTAAATACTTGTCAAATTTAATTACCTTGTCTTGCACCTTAATTACCATTTAATTCAAGTAAGTTTTTCTTTTAATTCTTGTTAATCTTTATCTTTATCTTGTTAATCTCATTCTTCCTTTCTTAATCTTTGATTGTTATTGTTTATGTTTATGTTCTTGATTTTGGTTGATTTATTTAAGTGGGTTTTGATTATTTTGATTAAGTTTTGTGAGTTTGATTGTTTTGGATTGATTGTTTATGTTTAATAGTTGTTTGGTTATTAGTTTGGTTTAATCTTTTTGTTGATTTTGTTAAGTTTTTATTAGATCCGAGCTATCCTTCCTTCCTTGTTCTTCGGTTACTGTTACTTATCTTTCCCAGAATCGTGCTCAGCTATTATTCCGAATAGGGGTTTGCCAATTTGTGCTCTATTCGGAAAATTTAAACATTCCGAGTAAGGGTTTAGCAGATAGGCTTATGCGGAATATTCTACATTCCGAATAGACTTTATTCCGAATAGGGGGCCACATTCCGAGTAAGCACTATTCCGCATAGAGGGAACTTTCCGAATAGGACTTGATATTCCGAATAGGAATATATTCCGAATAGCTGACATTCCGAATAGGCCGAAATATTCCGAGTAGGCACTTTATTCCGAATAGGGACAGATATTCCGGATAGAAGGGTTTATTCTGAATATGAGGTATTATTCCGAATTGAAGGTTTTCCGAATAGGGTATATTCCGGATAGGTTATTTTCAGTTTCTTCAAATTTAGTTTTTAAGTTTCTGCCCTTTTATTTTTGAGCTTTATTTTTCCCGCCTTTTTTCCTTAATAGCACTTTAAGTTTATTTGCCTTAGTTTAAGATTTAGTTTTAGTTGCGTTTTATGTTTACCTTAGTTAGATTTAAGTTTGCGTTATTTTCATTTATTGCCTTTAATTTTAGTCGCGCTTTTAATCTACTTGCACCATTTATTTTAATTAGAGTTAGATTTACTTTTAATTGCCCTTTACTTTATTTGTTCTGCACCTTTTATTTACTACAACGACACATCTTTGATTCCACCAAAAACAATAGAGTCACACATTAAACACAAGTTTTTCAATTCGAAGAGACCAACACAACGAACTTAATCTTAATTTTTATACGGGCCAAAAACCTTGTATTAAATGGCGCCGCTGCCGGCTCTTTTCGTTAAGATTGACGGTTTTCTGTGAGTGACACATTGCTTTTAGGGATCCGTTCACTTGTGAGCGTTATTTTTCTTGTCTAAAAAATACAAAAAAAAAAAAAAAAAGAATCATAAAAATTAAAAATTGATAAAAATACATAAAAATTAAAAATTTCAAAAATCCAAAAAGATTTTATCTTTCTTGTGTATATATATTGTCTTTGTGTTTGGTTTTGTTTTCTTTTGCATTTTCAGGTGTATGCGTACTAGATCTTCTAATTATCAAGAGCCCGAGCCTCAAGAAGATTTAGATATGGTAGGTGTTAACAACAACAACATTCCACCGCACCTCAATAATAATAATAATAACAACAATGCTCTTCCACAGCCCGATCTTCGGACCATGGAGGAACTTTGTCAACCAACAATGTTTGGACGAGGAGGACCGATTGCGCCGATGCAAATCAACGCTCCTGAGTTTTCGTTGAAGCACCACATGATTCAGCAAGTACAAACAAACCCATTTAGAGGATTGCCTGATGATGATGCCAACAAACACCTCGACAAGTTCATTACAATCACCCAAAGCATGAAGTTGCCTGGGGCCACAATGGATGTACTCCGCCTACAACTCTTCCCACATACTTTATCGCATCATGCCGAGAAATGGTTTGATCGTCTCCCGAAGAATTCTATTCACACTTGGGATGATATGACTCAACGCTTTTTGTCGCGCTACTTTCCACCATCCATGGTCACAAGCCTTCGCAATCAGATCAGCGGTTTCATGCAAGATCCCGATGAATCTCTTTTTGACGCTTGGGAGAGATATAATGTCTTGATCGATAGATGTCCAAACCACAATATGCTTCCCGTCACTTTGATAGATACTTTCTACAACGGATTGACTTTTCGAGATCGTGATACGATCAATGCAGCCGCCGGTGGCACATTCATGAAAAGGAGACCCGGGGAGTTTAGAGAGCTAATAGAGAACATGACTACTCATCATAAAAACTGGGATTCCTCTGCTTCTTCTAGGAACAACCCGAGAGTCAATGTTTCCTCTACCTCAGCAAACCCTGAGATGACCAAACTCACCCGCATGATGGCCGAAATGAGCAAAAGTATTACGCTTCTCGCTTCAAACCAACAACAACAACAAGTTAAAGCGGTTGCTAATCCCTGTGAAACATGTGGCGGTCCTCACTCATACACCGATTGTCCTTCAACACAAGGAAATCCGGAAAATGTGTATGCAGCTTATGGTAATTATTCACCGGAAAATTACCAAGCTAGACAACAAGGGGATAGAAATCTGTTGAGCTACCGTTCCAACAACTACCTTTCACCCGATTTTTCTCCTCAAAACCAAAACCCCGCCAACAACTACCATAGAAGCAACCAAATCCTCCCTCGTGCTTCTAACCCTTATCAACCAACCACCCAACAACACCCACCCATTAATCCCGATGTTGACACCATCATGAGAACTCAAGGTGAGCAAATCAAGAATCTACAGAGCCAAATAATCAATTTGAAAGGAGATATCTTGAAGCAAGGTAATGACATCAGAACCGAGGTTCGTGATAATCTTCGATCCTCCTTCATCACTCAAACAACTGAATTAAAGAATCTGTTGGCTAGTTTCTTGCCCGAAGCTCAACCTTCTTCTTCTTCGGGTTCTCTACCTTCAAACACCGTCACTAATCCGTGAGCTAATGTGAGTGCTATAACTACGCGTAGTGGAATTACCATTGTCGATCCACCTATCCCACCACCATGTATCCCTACTCCTCCTACACCTAGTAGTAGTGCACCATTACCGTCTCCGCCTCGTAATGACAATGTATCTCGGAAGGACCCTTCAACATCACAACCTTTACCAACCACACCTTCACCGTCTCCCTATCAACCTAGAATCCCATACCCTTCTCACATAGGCAAGACCAACGAGCTAACCAAGAATGACTGTCAAGTATCGAAATATATGGATATGCTATCTAAAATGACCATCAACATTAGCCTTGTTGAAGCACTTTGCCACATGCCGAAAATTGTCAAAGCATTCAAGGAATTGCTCAGCAAGAAGGATAAGCTGATTGAACTCGCCAACACACGCTTAAATGAAAACTGCTCTGCAGTTCTTCTTAGAGAACTTCCGGAAAAGCTTGGAGATCCCGGTCGTTTTGTGTTGCCTTGCGTGTTCAACAAAACTGAAGAATTTACTGCCCTTGCTGATCTCGGGGCTAGTATTAGTTTGATGCCACTGAGTGTTTGGAAAACACTATCATTACCCGATCTCATTCCAACAAAGATGACTCTCGAACTTGCAAACCGCACTCTCGCTTACCCCGTTGGTATAGCCGAAGACGTGTTTATCAAAGTTGGCACATTTACTTTCCTGGTCGATTTTGTCGTAGTTGATTATGAAATGGACCCTCGTATTCCTTTAATACTTGGTCGTCCATTCTTGAGAACCGGACGTGCTTTAGTAGATGTGGCCGAAGGTGAATTAATCTTACGAGTCGGGGATGATTCAAAAGTTTTTAAAATGGGGAAGCTTACAGGCAAATCCTTTGGAAGCCGAGAATCAGTGAATATGATTAATGTGCTCGATGACTTTACCGTCTATGACAATCCTCTATTCGATTCTTCCATCGATAATCCACTCTTTGACGATGATGTAGATGATTCTCACTCCACTTTGGAACCTTCTCCCATTTATGATTCTCCACCGGTCTTTGATGCTTATGATGATAATGATTCTAGCTCAGATTCGGATGATTTTGATTGTACTTCTGAGTATCCCGAGCTGCCCAATTTCGATGATTTCGATGAGGCTGATACTCTCTCGAGCGATTCTTCGCATGCTGAAGATCCTCCGCCATCACTCGATCCTACTTTGGACGATTATTCATTTGAGGAAGACTTCTCTGAATTTCTCAACACATACTTCCCTCATGAGAGTGATGCTTCTCCTTTGGACTTTGAAGATTATCGCCTTGATCCTACTATGGATTTGAAAAGCATTATGTCAAAAGAGAAGAAACCGGTCGACACCGAAGTCCGTTGCACATACGATTTGACACCTCTTTGTCCCCCTTCTGAGGACGAGGTTGTGCTTCTTTGCGGATCTTCTTCACACTCGGCTGAGCCTAAGTGCTATTTTCCCTTAAAGGAAAAGGTGTTCGACCCCGGTATTGAAGTCTTTAAGCCATCTCAGTATCCACCTGATGAAATAAAAGGAAAAATCTTTGGAAATCTTGAAGACAAGCTTGCACTTCACCCTTGCTTTCACCGTGCTCCATCACTGCTTAAGGGAACCCTGCCACTTCTTCTTTGGCTTGCCTTGTTCGCCTTAAGCTCGTGCTTATTGATGGATGAAAACTATGTCTTTGATCCTGGTGGATATGTTTCATGCTTCTTCCGTTGATGATCAAGGTCGAGTCAGGCTCACGACTCGGTAAACAAAAATCAAGCGCTTCTTGGGAGGCAACCCATGCATCTATCTTTTCGCTTTCTTTACCATAAGTGTAGGGGAGACGCTTTGGATTGCTTTCCTCTCCTCACTTCCTAATCAGGGATTCGAGCTTCAATGATCCACTTTTGATGATTCTTGACGACCCGTGATTCCGTGTTCTACTTCTTCCCGGTTCTATCCTAAACTCTTTTCGATTCACTATTTTATATTTTCTCAATATTAAAATAGGAATCTCTTTAGTTGTCTTTTCCTTAGCGAAATTTAAACAACGTGCACAATGTACTAAGTGTAGGGGAGTTTACTCCCACATGCTTAAACATTGAGGACAATGTTTATCTTAAGTGTAGGGGGACTTCTATCGAAGTTAAGTGGCCTTTTCCTTGTCTTTGTCCTCATTTTAACTGGAAAATCAATTTTTCGACATTTTTCAAAATTTTTGATCTATTTTGTCCTATTAGTTTTTCCCTTTTCTTTCCTTATAAGAATAAGTGGTTTTAATTTTCAAACGTTGTGAATCTTTTGACTCAACCCGAGTTTACTCTAGCTAGTATCCTTAACGTGTTTAAGTCAAGTTTTGCTAGGCTTTTATATAGGGAGCTATAAAACGCGAAAGTCTTAACTCTCCTGTGTTAAGAACAAGAACTTTTCACAAGTTCCTATAATTGATCCTAGAGAGTCGTTTATCAAGGGAACTTTAAAATGCGGTTTCTAAACTTGAAAAAGTCTAAGAATTTGCAAGATCCTATAGGCGTCTTGAAAACCCAAAACTTTGATTTAATAGGCTAAGTATCCACGAGTCTCATTACTTGAGATTTTAAACTGTGGAGAACGAGAGATGATAGAGCCAATTATAAGTTCGGTATTCTTTCGTGAATTTATGTGAGCTAATTATAAGCCTATTCTCCCATCGCTTGCTAATAAATTTATCTGCTAATAAATAAGGTTGTACGATTTGAAAAGTTACTTAGGTTCTAGCCCCAGATCGTTTAAAAGTTGCTCGGTATGGATTAGAGTTCATAGCCAAGGCATAACTTATTGAAGCGGGATGCGAAGATTGGCGAGTCCGAAAAGGCCCTAACAAGGCATGAGGGCTATGTTTTGTTGCTAAAGATCCAAAGTGATGTGAAGAATCATTTATCAAAAATCAATATGAAGGATCGAGACACACGACGAGAAGCAAATACTCCCCAAAAGTCATGGAGAAGTGTATCCGAAAAGACCCTAACAAGGTATGAGGATAAATAGATCCAAGTCATTAAAGGAGGCGGATCGTTGTATATCAAAGTCCAAAATAAAGATTGGAGAAAAATGAAGAAGTCGTGGTCCAAGTATGAATCTCTCAAAACTTCAAGTGAAGAAATTCCATTATGAAGAGAAGACCATTATTTCATGAACGTCTCTCAAGATTTGAAGTATGAAGTCGCTGCCAAATATCGGTCCGAGAAAGGTCTCAAATCGCGAAGCGAGTTATGCCAAGATATGAACTTTATGAGGTCCCGAGAAGCAGTTTTAAAAGATTTGGTCCTTTAGCTAACTATTGATTAAATCGTTCACTTTATTTTTAGACTAAATAACGATCGAAATAAGTCAAACAATGCATCCTCGTGATCATTCAAGACAACAATAAAATATAAGAGATACCCCTAGGAATAAGGAGTCTAAGTGAATAATTGGCCCACATGAGTTCGTGTTAGTCTACTAACTTATAATAACAATGATCTCGTTTTTAAGCTTGGTTTGGAGAAAGTGAAAAATTGAGGATGATAATTATTCATAACATTTTCAAAACCCAAGGTATGCTTTTGATGTTTTTGATTTTCTATTTCTTTAATAAAGGCCAACGTGGATTGATTATGATGAATAGTGTAATCTTGCTTTGTAACTAATGCATTGCATGAGGACATTGCAATGGTCAAGTGTAGGGGATTTGATAGGTGTGTAAACACCCATCTTTTCTACCACTTAATTACAATAATAACCGGACCAAAACGTGTATTTTTATGTCTTTTATGTCAGAATTATGCGTGGTTTGTGTTTTTGTTGTGATTTAGGATAAAAAGGTGAGAAGTGGAGAAAACACGGACATTCACGGGCATTTACGGACTTTTATTGAAGAAAAGGATGAAAGACGAAGTCAAGAAGTCAAGAGTGCAAAAAGAACGGAAGTCCACGACCAATTCTGAAGATTTTTCGAAGAAAAAGTCAAAAGACGGAAGTTTATCAAAAGCCGAAGAATTCAAGTCTATTTTATTGAAGAAATTAAAGACGAGTTCAAAAGAAATCCCGAAGCCAAAAGTCCCTTAAGTCCAAGTTTAAAGAAGATTAGAAGAAAAGGACTAAGTATGCAATTAATGAAGATTAAAAGAAGGAGGGACTTAATTACGCAATTAAGAGAAAAGGAAAGAGGGGAGGAAGCTTCCTTAATCCTCCCCTATAAATAGTCATTAGATGTAAATTTTTCATGTTGTTGGCTAAGTGTGACAATTAGTCTTCCACCATTTAATTACCTTGCACCTTTAATTACCTTGTCAAATTAAATACTTGTCAAATTTAATTACCTTGTCTTGCACCTTAATTACCATTTAATTCAAGTAAGTTTTTCTTTTTAATTCTTGTTAATCTTTATCTTGTTAATCTCATTCTTCCTTTCTTAATCTTTGATTGTTATTTTTTATGTTTATGTTCTTGATTTTGCTTGATTTATTTAAGTGGGTTTTGATTATTTTGATTAAGTTTTGTGAGTTTGATTGTTTTGGATTGATTGTTTATGTTTAATAGTTGTTTGGTTATTAGTTTGGTTTAATCTTTTTGTTGATTTTGTTAAGTTTGTATTAGATCTGAGCTATCCTTCCTTCCTTGTTCTTCGGTTACTGTTACTTATCTTTCCCAGAATCGTGCTCAGCTATTATTCCGAATAGGGGTTTGCCAATTTGTGCTCTATTCGGAAAATTTAAACATTCCGAGTAAGGGTTTAGCAGATAGGCTTATGCGGAATATTCTACATTCCGAATAGACTTTATTCCGAATAGGGGGCCACATTCCGAGTAAGCACTATTCCGCATAGAGGGAACTTTCCGAATAGGACTGGATATTCCGAATAGGAATATATTCCGAATAGCTGACATTCCGAATAGGCCGAAATATTCATAGTAGGCACTTTATTCCGAATAGGGCCAGATATTCCGGATAGAAGGGTTTATTCTGAATATGAGGTATTATTCCGAATTGAAGGTTTTCCGAATAGGGTATATTCCGGATAGGTTATTTTCAGTTTCTTCAAATTTAGTTTTTAAGTTTCTGCCCTTTTATTTTTGAGCTTTATTTTTCCCGCCTTTTTTCCTTAATAGCACTTTAAGTTTATTTGCCTTAGTTTAAGATTTAGTTTTAGTTGCGTTTTAAGTTTACCTTAGTTAGATTTAAGTTTGCGTTATTTTCATTTATTGCCTTTAATTTTAATCGCGCTTTTAATCTACTTGCACCATTTATTTTAATTAGAGTTAGATTTACTTTTAATTGCCCTTTACTTTATTTGTTCTGCACCTTTTATTTACTACAACGACACATCTTTGATTCCACCAAAAACAATAGAGTCACACATTAAACACAAGTTTTTCAATTCGAAGAGACCAACACAATGAACTTAATCTTAATTTTTATACGGGCCAAAAACCTTGTATTAAATGGCGCCGCTGCCGGCTCTTTTCGTTAAGATTGACGGTTTTCTGTGAGTGACACATTGCTTTTTGGGATCCGTTCACTTGTGAGCGTTATTTTTCTTGTCTAAAAAATTCAAAAAAAAAAAAAAAAAGAATCATAAAAATTAAAAATTGATAAAAATACATAAAAATTAAAAATCTCAAAAATCCAAAAAGATTTTATCTTTCTTGTGTATATATATTGTCTTTGTGTTTGGTTTTGTTTTCTTTTGCATTTTCAGGTGTATGCGTACTAGATCTTCTAATTATCAAGAGCCCGAGCCTCAAGAAGATTTAGATATGGTAGGTGTTAACAACAACAACATTCCACCGCACCTCAATAATAATAATAATAACAACAATGCTCTTCGACAGCCCGATCTTCGGACCATGGAGGAACTTTGTCAACCAACAATGTTTGGACGAGGAGGACCGATTGCGCCGATGCAAATCAACGCTCCTGAGTTTTTGTTGAAGCACCACATGATTCAGCAAGTACAAACAAACCAATTTAGAGGATTGCCTGATGATGATGCCAACAAACACCTCGACAAGTTCATTACAATCACCCAAAGCATGAAGTTGCCTGGGGCCACAATGGATGTACTCCGCCTACAACTCTTCCCACATACTTTATCGCATCATGCCGAGAAATGGTTTGATCGTCTCCCGAAGAATTCTATTCACACTTGGGATGATATGACTCAACGCTTTTTGTCGCGCTACTTTCCACCATCCATGGTCACAAGCCTTCGCAATAAGATCAGCGGTTTCATGCAAGATCCCGATGAATCTCTTTTTGACGCTTGGGAGAGATATAATGTCCTGATCGTTAGATGTCCAAACCACAATATGCTTCCCGTCACTTTGATAGATACTTTCTACAACGGATTGACTTTTCGAGATCGTGATACGATCAATGCAGCCGCCGGTGGCACATTCATGAAAAGGAGACCCGGGGAGTGTAGAGAGCTAATAGAGAACATGACTACTCATCATAAAAACTGGGATTCCTCTGCTTCTTCTAGGAACAACCCGAGAGTCAATGTTTCCTCTACCTCAGCAAACCCTGAGATGACCGAACTCACCCGCATGATGGCCGAAATGAGCAAAAGTATTACGCTTCTCGCTTCAAACCAACAACAACAACAAGTTAAAGCGGTTGCTAATCCCTGTGAAACATGTGGTGGTCCTCACTCATACACCGATTGTCCTTCAACACAAGGAAATCCGGAAAATGTGTATGCAGCTTATGGTAATTATTCACCGGAAAATTACCAAGCTAGACAACAAGGGGATAGGAATCTGCTGAGCTACCGTTCCAACAACTACCTTTCACCCGATTTTTCTCCTCAAAACCAAAACCCCGCCAACAACTACCATAGAAGCAACCAAATCCCACCTCGTTCTTCTAACCCTTATCAACCAACCACCCAACAACACCCACCCATTAATCCCGATGTTGACACCATCATGAGAACTCAAGGTGAGCAAATCAAGAATCTACAGAGCCAAATAATCAATTTGAAAGGAGATATCTTGAAGCAAGGTAATGACATCAGAACCGAGGTTCGTGATAATCTTCAATCCTCCTTCATCACTCAAACAACTGAATTAAAGAATCTGTTGGCTAGTTTCTTGCCCGAAGCTCAACCTTCTTCTTCTTCGGGTTCTCTACCTTCAAACACCGTCACTAATCCGTGAGCTAATGTGAGTGCTATAACTACGCTTAGTGGAATTACCATTGTCGATCCACCTATCCCACCACCATGTATCCCTACTCCTCCTACACCTAGTAGTAGTGCACCATTACCGTCTCCGCCTCGTAATGACAATGTATCTCGGAAGGACCCTTCAACATCACAACCTTTACCAACCACACCTTCACCGTCTCCCTATCAACCCAGAATCCCATACCCTTCTCGCATAGGCAAGACCAACGAGCTAACCAAGAATGACTGTCAAGTATCGAAATATGTGGATATGCTATCTAAAATGACCATCAACATTAGCCTTGTTGAAGCACTTTGCCACATGCCGAAAATTGTCAAAGCATTCAAGGAATTGCTCAGCAAGAAGGAGAAGCTGATTGAACTCGCCAACATACGCTTAAATGAAAACTGCTCTGCAGTTCTTCTTAGAGAACTTCCGGAAAAGCTTGGAGATCCCGGTCGTTTTGTGTTGCCTTGCGTGTTCAACAAAACTGAAGAATTTACTGCCCTTGCTGATCTCGGGGCTTGTATTAGTTTGATGCCACTGAGTGTTTGGAAAACACTATCATTACCCGATCTCATTCCAACAAAGATGACTCTCGAACTTGCAAACCGCACTCTCGCTTACCCCGTTGGTATAGCCGAAGACGTGTTTATCAAAGTTGGCACATTTACTTTCCCGGTCGATTTTGTCGTAGTTGATTATGAAATGGACCCTCGTATTCCTTTAATACTTGGTCGTCCATTCTTGAGAACCGGACGTGCTTTAGTAGATGTGGCCGAAGGTGAGTTAATCTTACGAGTCGGGGATGATTCAAAAGTTTTTAAAATGGGGAAGCTTACAGGCAAATCCTTTGGAAGCCGAGAATCAGTGAATATGATTAATGTGCTCGATGACTTTACCGTCTATGACAATCCTCTATTCGATTCTTCCATCGATAATCCACTCTTTGACGATGATGTAGTTGATTCTCACTCCACTTTGGAACCTTCTCCCATTTATGATTCTCCACCGGTCTTTGATGCTTATGATGATAATGATTCTAGCTCAGATTCGGATGATTTTGATTATACTTCTGAGTATCCCGAGCTGCCCACTTTCGATGATTTCGATGAGGCTGATACTCTCTCGAGCGATTCTTCGCATGCTGAAGATCCTCCGCCATCACTCGATCCTACTTTGGACGATTATTCATTTGAGGAAGACTTCTCTGAATTTCTCAACACATACTTCCCTCATGAGAGTGATGCTTCTCCTTTGGACTTTGAAGATTATCGCCTTGATCCTACTATGGATTTGAAAAGCATTATGTCAAAAGAGAAGAAACCGGTCGACACCGAAGTCCGTTGCACATACGATTTGACACCTCTTTGTCCCCCTTCTGAGGACGAGGTTGTGCTTCTTTGCGGATCTTCTTCACACTCGGCTGAGCCTGAGTGCTATTTTCCCTTAAAGGAAAAGGTGTTCGACCCCGGTATTGAAGTCTTTAAGCCATCTCAGTATCCACCTGATGAAATAAAAGGAAAAATCTTTGGAAATCTTGAAGACAAGCTTGCACTTCACCCTTGCTTTCACCGTGCTACATCGCTGCTTAAGGGAACCCTGCCACTTCTTCTTTGGCTTGCCTTGTTCGCCTTAAGCTCGTGCTTATTGATGGATGAAAACAATGTCTTTGATCCTGGTGGATATGTTTCATGCTTCTTCCGTTGATGATCAAGGTCGAGTCAGGCTCACGACTCGGTAAACAAAAATCAAGCGCTTCTTGGGAGGCAACCCATGCATCTATCTTTTCGCTTTCTTTACCATAAGTGTAGGGGAGACCCTTTGGATTGCTTTCCTCTCCTCACTTCCTAATCAGGGATTCGAGCTTCAATGATCCACTTTTGATGATTCTTGACGACCCGTGATTCCGTGTTCTACTTCTTCCCGGTTCTATCCTAAACTCTTTTCGATTCACTATTTTATATTTTCTCAATATTAAAATAGGAATCTCTTTAGTTGTCTTTTCCTTAGCGAAATTTAAACAACGTGCACAATGTCCTAAGTGTAGGGGAGTTTACTCCCACATGCTTAAACATTGAGGACAATGTTTATCTTAAGTGTAGGGGGACTTCTATCGAAGTTAAGTGGCCTTTTCCTTGTCTTTGTCCTCATTTTAACCAGAAAATCAATTTTTCGACATTTTTCAAAATTTTTGATCTATTTTGGCCTATTAGTTTTTCCCTTTTCTTTCCTTATATGAATAAGTGGTTTTAATTTTCAAATGTTGTGAATCTTTTGACTCAACCCGAGTTTACTCTAACTAGTATCCTTAACGTGTTTAAGTCAAGTTTTGCTAGGCTTTTATATAGGGAGCTATAAAACGCGAAAGTCTTAACTCTCCCGTGTTAAGAACAAGAACTTTTCGCAAGTTCCTATAATTGATCCTAGAGAGTCGTTTATCAAGGGAACTTTAAAATGCGGTTTCTAAACTTGAAAAAGTCTAAGAATTTGCAAGATCCTATAGGCGACTCGAAAACCCAAAACTTTGATTTAATAGGCTAAGTATCCACGAGTCTCATTACTTGAGATTTTAAACTGTGGAGAACGAGAGATGATAGAGCCAATTATAAGTTCGGTATTCTTTCGTGAATTTATGTGAGTTAATTATAAGCCTATTCTCCCATCGCTTGCTAATAAATTTATCTGCTAATAAATAAGGTTGTACGATTTGAAAAGTTACTTAGGTTCTAGCCCCAGATCGTTTAAAAGTTGCTCGGTATGGATTAGAGTTCATAGCCAAGGCATAACTTATTGAAGCGGGATGCAAAGATTGGGGAGTCCGAAAAGGCCCTAACAAGGCATGAGGGCTATGTTTTGTTGCTAAAGATCCAAAGTGATGTGAAGAATCATTTATCAAAAATCAATATGAAGGATCGAGACACACGACGAGAAGCAAATACTCCCCAAAAGTCATGGAGAAGTGTATCCGAAAAGACCCTAACAAGGTATGAGGATAAATAGATCCAAGTCATTAAAGGAGGCGGATCGTTGTATATCAAAGTCCAAAATAAAGATTGGAGAAAACTGAAGAAGTCGTGGTCCAAGTATGAATCTCTCAAAACTTCAAGTGAAGAAATTCCATTATGAAGAGAAGACCATTATTTCATGAACGTCTCTCAAGATTTGAAGTATGAAGTCGCTGCCAAATATCGGTCCGAGAAAGGTCTCAAATCGTGAAGCGAGTTATGACAAGATATGAACTTTATGAGGTCCCGAGAAGTAGTTTTAAAAGATTTGGTCCTTTAGCTAACTATTGATTAAATCGTTCACTTTATTTTCAGACTAAATAACGATCGAAATAAGTCAAACAATGCATCCTCGTGATCATTCAAGACAACAATAAAATATAAGAGATACCCCTAGGAATAAGGGAGTCTAAGTGAATAATTGGCCCACATGAGTTCGTGTTAGTCTACTAACTTATAATAACAATGATCTCGTTTTTAAGCTTGGTTTGGAGAAAGTGAAAACTTGAGGATGATAATTATTCATAACATTTTCAAAACCCAAGGTATGCTTTTGATGTTTTTTATTTTCTATTTCTTTAATAAAGGCCAACGTGGATTGATTATGATGAATAGTGTAATCTTGCTTTGTAACTAATGCATTGCATGAGGACATTGCAATGGTCAAGTGTAGGGGATTTGATAGGTGTGTAAACACCCATCTTTTCTACCACTTAATTACAATAATAACCGGACCAAAACGTGTATTTTTATGTCTTTTATGTCGGAATTATGCGTGGTTTGTGTTTTTGTTTTGATTTAGGATAAAAAGGTGAGAAGTGGAGAAAACACGGACATTCACGGGCATTTACGGACTTTTATTGAAGAAAAGGATGAAAGACGAAGTCAAGAAGTCAAGAGTGCAAAAAGAACGGAAGTCCACGACCAATTCTGAAGATTTATCGAAGAAAAAGTCAAAAGACGGAAGTTTATCAAAAGCCGAAGAATTCAAGTCTATTTTATTGAAGAAATTAAAGACGAGTTCAAAAGAAATCCCGAAGCCAAAAGTCCCTTAAGTCCAAGTTTAAAGAAGATTAGAAGAAAAGGACTAAGTATGCAATTAATGAAGATTAAAAGAAGGAGGGACTTAATTACGCAATTAAGAGAAAAGGAAAGAGGGGAGGAAGCTTCCTTAATCCTCCCCTATAAATAGTCATTAGATGTAAACTTTTCATGTTGTTGGCTAAGTGTGACAATTAGTCTTCCACCATTTAATTACCTTGCACCTTTAATTACCTTGTCAATTTAAATACTTGTCAAATTTAATTACCTTGTCTTGCACCTTAATTACCATTTAATTCAAGTAAGTTTTTCTTTTTAATTCTTGTTAATCTTTATCTTTATCTTGTTAATCTCATTCTTCCTTTCTTAATCTTTGATTGTTATTGTTTATGTTTATGTTCTTGATTTTGGTTGATTTATTTAAGTGGGTTTTGATTATTTTGATTAAGTTTTGTGAGTTTGATTGTTTTGGATTGATTGTTTATGTTTAATAGTTGTTTGGTTATTAGTTTGGTTTAATCTTTTTGTTGATTTTGTTAAGTTTTTATTAGATCCGAGCTATCCTTCCTTCCTTGTTCTTCGGTTACTGTTACTTATCTTTCCCAGAATCGTGCTCAGCTATTATTCCGAATAGGGGTTTGCCAATTTGTGCTCTATTCGGAAAATTTAAACATTCCGAGTAAGGGTTTAGCAGATAGGCTTATGCGGAATATTCTACATTCCGAATAGACTTTATTCCGAATAGGGGGCCACATTCCGAGTAAGCACTATTCCGCATAGAGGGAACTTTCCGAATAGGACTGGATATTCCGAATAGGAATATATTCCGAATAGCTGACATTCCGAATAGGCCGAAATATTCCGAGTAGGCACTTTATTCCGAATAGGGACAGATATTCCGGATAGAAGGGTTTATTCCGAATAGGAGGTATTATTCCGAATTGAAGGTTTTCCGAATAGGGTATATTCCGGATAGGTTATTTTCAGTTTCTTCAAATTTAGTTTTTAAGTTTCTGCCCTTTTATTTTTGAGCTTTATTTTTCCCGCCTTTTTTCCTTAATAGCACTTTAAGTTTATTTGCCTTAGTTTAAGATTTAGTTTTAGTTTCATTTTAAGTTTACCTTAGTTAGATTTAAGTTTGCGTTATTTTCATTTATTGCCTTTAATTTTAGTCGCGCTTTTAATCTACTTGCACCATTTATTTTAATTAGAGTTAGATTTACTTTTAATTGCCCTTTACTTTATTTGTTATGCACCTTTTATTTACTACAACGACACATCTTTGATTCCACCAAAAACAATAGAGTCACACATTAAACACAAGTTTTTCAATTCGAAGAGACCAACACAACGAACTTAATCTTAATTTTTATACCGGTCAAAAACCTTGTATTAGGCTTTTATCGAAGAAAAAGACAAAAGACGAAGTCAAAAGATCAAGAGTGCCAAAAGAACGGAAGTCCAAGGCCAATTATGAAGATTTATCGAAGAAAAAGTCTAAAGACGGAAGTTGAATAAAAGCCGAAGAACTCAAGTCTAAATTAATGAAGAAATTACAAGACGAGTTTATTAATCCCGAGACAAAGTCGAAAAAGTCAAAGAAATTAGAAGACGAGAAATCGAGAAAGAAAGAAGAATGAACCAACACATGCTTAGTTTTCCTAATCACTATAAATAGACTCCTAATGTGTCATTAGAAGTTGTTAGCTAATTTGACACATTAGTCTTTCCACCTTAATTTCATGTCATTTTAATTAATTGTCAATTTAAATACTTGTCTTGCACTTTAATTCCTTTAATTCCAAGTAAGTGTTCTTATTTTTGTTGTTAAATATTTTCTTTAATCAAGTTTTTAATTAATCTCTCATTCTACCTTTCTTATTTTGCTTAATCTTTGTGCTTATTATCTTATTCTCATGCTTATTTGATTACTTGTTATATTTTTATGTCATTGATTGTGTTTGCTTATTGATTTTATAGATTATTGATTTTTTCTTAAATTTGATTAAATGGTTATTAGTTAATTTTTATAAAAAGTTGATTTTAAACATTTTTATTATTTAGTGTTTTCAAAAGTTTTTAAATTTTGGTCTTATAGCTTTTTCTTAAATTTGATTTGGTTTAGTTTTTAGTCTAGAGCTTATTAGATTTTGGCTTATTTTTGTTTATAGCTTATTTGCATTTTTTCTAGATCCGGACCTCCTTAAAGCCCTCTTATTCCGGATAAGGGTTATCACCTTTTTCCGGATAAGCTTAGTGGCGATATTCCGGACAAAGCTCAGATTTGTATTCTGGATAAGGGTATTAATCCCTTATTCCGGATAAGGCCACAAAGACTTCATTTTTGCGGATAAGCCTACGGAGAGTATTCCGGATAAGGTATTTATCCTTATTCCGGATAAACGTTTATGTCCAGTTTCGGATAAGACTTTAAGGTTGTTTTTCCGGATAAGCATTTAATTGCGTTTTTCGGATAAGAATTTTAGGGCCACTTTGCGGATAAGGGATTTAGTGTTTTCCGGATAAGAGTGTTAAACTCCTTTTCCGGATAAGCTCCATAAGCCGATTCCAGATAAGCATAACAAAGTAGATTCCGGATAAGGAGATCTAGGTTTTGCGGGTAAGGAGCTGTGGTGTTTCCCGGATAAGAGAATTAGACGGATTGCGGATAAGTGACATATCACGTTTTCCGGATAAGGTTTTTAGGGAAGAGGATTCCGGATTAGGATTTTAAGTTGTTATTCCAGATAAGTGACATATTTGGGATTCCGGATAAGGCTAGTTTTTGGATAATTTTCGCACTTAGGTTTTTCTAGTTTTAAACAATTTAATTTTCCCGCCTTTTTCCTAAGTCGCACTTTTAGTTTACTTGCCTTTAGTTTAATTTTAAGTTTACACTTTTAGTTGCCTTGCCTTAGTTTAAGTTTTAGTTGCGTTTTAAGTTTCCGTTATTTACTTTAATTGCTTTTAATTTCTCGTCATTTCTTCTTTATCATTTTTGGCTTTGTTTACTTTACCTTTACGTTAAAGTTTTGCATTTGAATTACACTACAACGACACAATATTTGTTTTCACCAAAAGACGACTGAGTCGCACGTTTACCCTTTTTCAATTCGAAAAGACTTGGAACAACGATATTTTTTTAACTGAGTAAAACCTAGTTATCAAGGAGGCAATACATGCACCTCCCCATTTCCTATAAATACCCTCCTAAACACATTTAGGAGGGTTGGTTAGTTAGTTAGTTAGTTTTAGTTTTAGTCATTTTCATTTTGTAGCTTTAATTTTAGAGAGAGAAAGTGACAGTTTCTCTCACTAGGATCTTAATCTTTTATCTTCCTTTCTTGGTTTTTAATCTAATATTTACTTTTAATAGCTTAAATCTTGTTTAAATTTTATCTCATTCTACTTTTCTTGTTAGTTTTATCTTTATCATAATCTTTTTCATCAAATTTTTACATAAAGTTTCAATCTTTTTAATTTTCGTGACTTGTTTTTAATGTTTTTATAAGTTTTAGCATTAATCTAGGCTTTTTAGTTAGCTTATTGGTGTTTTACTTTGCTTATTGTCCTTAAAAAGTTAATATTTTAGTGCTTAATTTCGTCCTTTTTAGTGTTCCTAGTTTTTAGGAGAATCTGATTCGATTTCGCAATACCTATAGTATTGCGAAATTGAATCCCTTTTTAATTGTGAAATCATTGTTCCAAGTTGCGAAATCTTGCAAAACCTATTATTGCGAAATCATTGTTTTTGCTATTGCGGAATCTTAGCTTTTCTGATTGCGAAATCTCGTCTTTGTCAGCATTGCGAAATTAGTGCATTCATCTTTTATATTGCGGATTTGATCTTCTTTGGTGATTGCGAATTGTTACATTTCGCAATCATTGCGGAATTGGTTATTCTAGGAATTGCGGAATCTTGGTGCTTGATTATTGCGAATTTATGCAATTCAGGGCATTACGAAATGTTTCTTTTAATTGCGAATTTATTTCCAATTTTTAGTAATTGCGAATTTAATTAGTTTTTATTCAAATTTAATTTTTAAACTTATTTTTCCCGCCATTTTTAATTAGCTTTATTTTAATTGTTTTGTCTTATTTTTACTTAGATTTATTTTACTTGTTTGTCTTAGTTTAATTTCAGAGTATTTTAATTTAAAGTTTTTAAATTTACGTTTTGTCAAATTTTAATTTTACGTCATTTACTTTTCGTCAAGCTTTAATTTCTCGTCTTTTAATTAGTTTACTTTTAAAGTTTTTAATATTGCACCATTTACTTTTTAATTAGTTTATCGCTTTTGTTTTTACTTTATTTTTACCATTTACCCAACGGCATTTTCATTTACATTTTCATTCATTTTAGTTTAAAAATAGATAACCTTTCTCCTTTATATTCCAACAAGAACGACTGATTCACACATTCAACCACGATCAATTCGATTAGACGCCGAGACCAACGAACTTTTTAACTGAGTAAAATCCAGTTATCAAATGTTTTTGTATTAGCCATAACGGAAGGTGAATGGAACATTGAGCACACTAGAGCTGCGTTCCGAGACGAAATTGTTCCGTTTGTAAAGAATGTTAAAGCTTGTCTTAGTAATATTGATCAAGATTTGTGTTTGGAAATAGAAGAAGTTAAACGTGTTTTCAGTGAAATAGAGGATGCTTATGAAAACAGTTTACTTGAAATAGAACAGGTTTCTCGCCAAAATGATCAGCTTCTGAAACAACTAATGTCTCATGATATAGTTTCCGTCTGTGTGAATAAAATTGTTGATAATGATTCTATTGTGCATAATGTTGAATCTGTGGATAATGTGGTAGATAGTATTTGTCACGAATCTGACACTGAACTTTTAAAGCTTCAAGACTCATATTCTTCGCTATCAAAACGTTTTGATGAGATTCAAACACATTGAATTTCGCTTGAATGCAAGCAACAATTTATTCAAGAAATATTTGAAACGTCATTCGAAGGTGTTAATATCGATGATGCAAACTTTGAAAAGAATTTTCGATTGAATATACAATCAAAACAGCGTCAGCCAAGTGACAAAGTTGCTAAATCTTTGCCAATAGACATAGAGAAATCTAAGGAGCTTAACTGTGTGAACGTACTTGAGGCCACTGAGAATTTTAAACTTGATCTAGATAATCGAGTTTCCAAGATTTTGTCCAAAGTTGATAACTTAAAACAGAAAGATACACGACTCTTCGATTCAGTAAAGCCCGCATGTGTTAATACCACTCCACAGAATCAATCATTGATTGAAAAATTGAATCGGAAGTCGGTGGAAATATCTGATTTGAGGGAACAAATTTGTGATAAGAATATGGCCTTGGCTGAGTTAAAGGAAACACTTCGTACTCTAAAAGGTAAGAATGTTGTGGATAACGCAGCCACTATCTCAGCATCGTCCTCTAGTAAAATCAAAAGGACCCTTATAGCTGTCACACCATTTAATAAGGGCCCTAGGACTAAACCATCTCAAACTTTGGTCACTAAAGATAAGGCGGAATCAAAACCAGCTTCTAGTATTCCCGTGTTGCCTTCTACAGGAGTAATCACCACTACTAAGGCTCAAAGATCTAAGCTTAAAAGAAACAAGAAGAATGATAGGATCTTGCCCCCATCTGGTAATCAAGAGATGAAGAAAGTAGAAGCCCATCCTAGGAATGTTATTTCTGTTTTAAATAAAAAGAATCATGTAGCTAAACCTAAAGGATCTGTGGTTGTGCAGCGTTCTAAGCCTACTATGAATTCTAATTTGAAATGTTAGAATTGCAATGAATGTATGTAGATGAATGCCCGAAAAAATGGATTAGAATGGAAACCGACTGGGAAAGTGTTAACCCAAGTTGGTTGGATGTGGCGCCCCACTGGTAGAAATTTCACTATAGTAGGAAATGCGTGCCCATTAACTAGGATCACTCCCACTACAGCGAAGAAAGTGTGCCCTTTAACTAGGATCACTCCCACTACAGCGAAGAAAGCGTGCCCTTTAACTAGGAGTACCAAGGCTACCAAAACACAAGCGTGTCCTTTAACTAGGAACACCGACACTACTGAAGGAACCAAGTGCCCTTTAAATAGGTCTACTCCCACTGTAGTGCACGCGAATAATCCAAAACATAAGAAAGTTGGAACAGTAAAACCTGTTAGTGCTAAAACTCACATTAGAAAATGCAGGAAATCTAAGGGTCTCATAAATGCTAGCAATTCTGGTAATCTTAAATCTCTATCTGCTAACACTCCGGAACCAATAGTTTCCAATGCATTGTCTACTGTCGTTATTGAAAACAGGTGGTCCAAATTGTTCTCTGGTATTTCGACTCTGGTTGCTCCAAGCATATTTGCAAAGATAACGGGTTATGGTGAATATCATATTGGGAATGTTATAATTTCAAGAGTGTATTATGTGGAAGGTCTCGGTCACAACTTATATTATGTGGGACAATTTTGTGATGCAAACCTAGAAGTTTCTTTTCGAGAGCATACCTGCTTATTCGTAATTTGGAAGGGGTTGATTTATGGAAAGGTACTCGAGGGAATAATTTATACACTTTGTCTCTACAAGACATGATGGCCGCTTCTCCCATATGTCTTCTCTCCAAAGCATCGAAGACTAAGTCATGGTTATGGCATCGACGGTTATCTCATCTTAACTTTGACGCTATTAATCATTTGGCGAAAAACGAACTTGTTCGTGATCTTCCTAAACTTTCATTTCACAAGGATCATTTGTGTTCCGCGTGTACAATGGGGAAAAGCACTAAGAAATCATACAACCCCAAGACGGAAGACACCAACCAAGAGAAACTTTATTTGTTGCATATGGATCTTTGTAGGCCAATGCGTGTTGAAAGTCTTAGTGGCAAAAAGTACATCCTCGTAATTGTCGATGATTACTCTCGGTTTACATGGGTGAAATTTCTTACAACAAAAAATGAGGCACCTAAATTCATCATCGGATATTCTCAACATGATTCAAGTGCGTCTCAAGCACTACTGTCCGGCGCAAGTTACTGGACGAATTTGTGAATCAAATTTTGGAGTGTACTCTATTGTGAATCAAGAGTTTTGCGTGTTTGATTAGTTTGAAGTTTGGGATAGTAGTAGATTGGCATATCTCATGAAACATCCGTTGCTCGCACTCCACAACAAAACGGTGTCGTTGAAAGGCGAAATCGCACACTTATGGAAGTTGCTCGAACGATGTTAACTTACGCAAAGGCTCCATTGTTTTTATGGGCAGAAGCAATATCTACAGCAGTGTACACCCAAAACCGGTCATTAATTCGTAAACGCCATGGTAAAACACCTTATGAGCTTCTCCATGGAAAAGTACCAGATTTATCATATCTTCATGTATTTGGTTCTCTTTGCTATCCAAATAATGATGGTGACAATTTGGAAAAACTTCAACCCAAGGCTGATATTGGTATTTTCATTGGTTACGCACCCGCAAAGAAGGCATACCGAATCTATAATCGTAAGTCTCGTAAGATCCTCGAAACTATGAATTTTGATTTTGATGAGCTGAAAGCAATGGCTTCTGAGCAAAGCAGCTCTGAACCCGCACTTCATGAAATGGGACCCAGTTACATTAGTTCTTTTCTTGTCCCAAACAACCCTACTTCATCATCATTTACACCACCTTCTAGTACTGAATGGGATACATTGTTTCAACCGTTCTTTGATGAATTCTTTACTCCTCCAAGTATTGTTACTCCAGAACCTGAGGTAATAGCTCCGGTAATCGAAGTTGTCGCTCCAGCAACCGTTGCATAATCAGATACGTCTGCACCTACCACTGGTCAAGACATACCTTCAACGAGTAATTCACAACCAACTAACGTATCAACTACTCATGTCATGCCTATTGATGATGAAGAGGATGATGATGATCACGATTTGGAATTCGCTCAAATGCGTGAACTTCCATTCTTTGGTGTACCTATTCCCAACTATAATCAAGTCGGGTCGTCCACCTCAGAAGAAGCTCCTACTACAGTTTACTCCAATCCACAGATTCGTGAACATGACAACAAGTGGACAAAGGATCATCCTATAGATTCTATTATTGGTGACCCTAATCGTCTGGTATCCACACGAAGTCATCTACAAGAAAATGCAATGTTTTGTCATTTTGATGCTTTTCTCACTGAAGTTGAACCTAAGACATGGTAAGAAGCTTTTACTCAATCCTGTTGGATAGAAGCTATGCAAGAAGAACTTAATGATTTTATACGTCTTGAAGTATGGGAACTTGTCCCATGCCCGGATCAAGTGCAGTTACTCAGTTTGAAATGGGTTTAAAAGGTGAAACTCGATGAGTTAGGCGGAATATTGAAGAACAAAGCCCGACTAGTAGCTCATGGATACAAGCAATTATTGTACATCGACTTTATGGAATCCTTTGCACCTGTTGCCCGTTTGGAAGCTATTAGACTATTCCTCGCTTATGCAGCCCACATGAATATGATCGTCTATCAGATGGATGTGAAGACGACATTTCTTAATGGTGAAATCAAGGAAGAGGTCTACGTTCAACAACCGGATGGTTTTGTGAATCCTAAATATCCTAATCATGTGTACAAGCTTAAGAAGGCTCTCTATGGGTTAAAGCAAGCTCCACGCGCATGGTATGATCTATTGTCACAATTCCTCATTACGCAAGGTTTCGCTAAAGGCAAGGTGGATCCCACGCTGTTCATTCAGAAACAAGGTAAATATATGATTATGGTACAAATATATGTTGATGATATTATATTTACAGCCTCGACCCAAACCTTATCCGACGAGTTTGGGAAACTCATGTCTTCTAAGTTTAAGATGTCAATGATGGGAAAGGTATCATTCTTCTTAGGTCTTTAGATACCTCAGAGTCCCAGAGGCATCTTTATCAATCAATCCAAGTATGCCCTTGAATCGCTTAAGAAATATAAGATGGAATCTTGCGACCCCGTGGATACTCCAATGGTGGAACGAACTAAGCTTGATGCAGATCCACATGGAGTTGCCGTTGATCCAACACTTTATCGTGGAATGATCGGTACTCTTCTGTATATCACAGCTATTCGACCTGATCTTCAGTTTGCTATATGCATGTGTGCTCGGTATCATACTAGGCCTACTGAGTTACACTTAACTACTGTTAAACGGATCTTTCGATATCTTAAAGGAACTATTAATCGGGGACTTTGGTATTCGAAGGACTCTTCTATTGCACTAATGGAATATGCAGATGCGGATCATGCAGGTTGTCAAGATACACGGCGTAGCACGAGTGGAACGTTGCAAGTACTAGGAGATCGATTAATCAGTTAGCCATCGAAAAGGCAGAAAAGCGTTGCAATTTCAAGTACGGAAGCAGAATACATAGCTATGTCCGGTTGCTGTGCTCAAATTCTTTGGATGAGATCGCAATTAACCGACTATGGTCTAGGTTTCAACAAAATTCCGATGTACTGCGACAACAAAAGTGTAATTGCATTATGCTGCAACAACGTTCAATTCTCCCGGTCGAAGCATATTGACATTCGCTACCACTTTATCAAGGAGCAAGTGGAAAATGGAGTAATCGAGCTTTACTTTGTCCGATCTGAGTATCAAATGGCGGATATTTTTACAAAGACTTTAGATCGCGCTCGAATGGAATTTTTGGCCGACAAGCTAGGAATGAGAACTTTCTCGGCTGAGACTCTAAGGGAAACTGGCAGATGAAGCGAAAGAATAGTGGTGGTAAACTATTCTCCGTATCCTTGGTGATCATTCGTATATATTGTTTATATTTTTATCCACAAAAGCAAAATAGAAAAATATAAAACCATATAAAAACCATGAAAAATTCAGTAAAATCCAAAAATATTTTTTACTTTATTTTTCAAAGGCGTGTCTTTTGGTACGATAATATTTACGGCCTTAGAAATGTCGATTAATATTGACATGACGCCATAAATAGAGTTCGTACAAAGGTTGTAAATATTTCATAAAACATGCCCTTATGGCTTGTAGTTATTTCTGACTGCAACCCGCTTTTCACATTAAAGTCAAGTATTTCTTATGAAAGCTTTGGCTCAAAACGGGAATTTTTTTCTCGGGCAAGGTTTACTTTAAAACCTTGTAAAGGATCAAGTTTACTTTATAACTTGGTCTAACACAAATCAATGTACGCTTCAGTGCATTTATTTGTTAAAACAAGAGAAGTCTTGTTTTCATGAAGTTATCATCTCTACAACCATAGCTATCTACAATTGGTATCTACATACTCAACGATGCGACTACTAAAACAGCGACTACAGCTCTTTCAATAGAACACGGGTCAACAATTGAGGTGGAGCAATTGTCAAGCATTCAGAATCTTCGATGCCGAACGTACTTAGCTTACTAACTGGTGTCAAGACAACAATACCAATCGTACACGTGGTGTCAAGAGATGACTTCAGACATGATGAGGCGACCAACATATGCCGACAAGAACCATTTGATCTTATCATATGATGTTCTCATCAATCAGGTCCAACCTTGTCAATTTTTTTCTAATATGATGAATATGTGATCATGTTACAAATCGGTATCATATCTCATACATTTGGTATCATGAAGATAAAACGGACTTGCATTTTTCTTCCCAAAACCTTTGTTAAAAACTTCATTAAATCAATTGATATTAAAAACATCGATTGGGTTAATATTTTTAATATGGGGGAGAAAATGTGATTTAATATCGGAATTTATCACAAATAGTTTGACTTAATGTGTTGGCTCATCCCTACATATGCGAAATGTTTTCGAATATCGTGGCATATGTTAAGGGGGAGCAAAACGGATTTGCATATCAAAATGGATTTTCATGGTGACATATACTTACCCAAAACCCATTTATTTCACGACGATGAAGATTGTGGTGACATAAGGATGGTAGGATAGGTTAAGTCCTATGATTCTTCCAAAACCGGAGGAATCTTCCCAAGGATATTCCAAAGCTAGAAATAGTAGTCCTTAGGAAAGATGGAGAAAGATTGTGAACGTAGCCGAATGCCGACCAAGTACTTAAGTTAGCATTGGAACAATCACAACAAGGTGCTAGTTATGACGTATTGGTAAGCATTAAAGGGGTTGAAGAATGAAAAAGAATTGTAAAGATAAAGGGTGTAAAGAAAGAAGCCCTCTTTACAACTTTAGGCAACAACCGGGTCAACACATATGCTATTGGGATCATTTTAATGATGCTCAATATTGAAGATAGACATCATGGACCCAGTGATGCAATGCACAACCTATTCCAGCTGACTCAGATATCTCTCAAAAGGTATTTGTTTTAATCACACGGAGACAACACGTTATCTATCGGTTTATTCACTCCGAATAAATTGGTATTGAAATGGTGGCACTCCTCTCCAGCCTCCGATCACTAAAATCCAAAATGCACGATTGAGTCTAGAGCCATTTGAGATCATAAAATATCTCATTAGGACACACTTTCATATTTCCTTTCTTCCTCACACATTGTGAAAAGTAAGAAAGATCTTAAGAGTCCTACGCAAAATCTTCATGATCTTGCCTGACCATCTGAGTAATACGAAAGTATTTACAATGAAGATGAAAATCCTTCTTGAGCGAATATCAAAAAGCTCATGGTAGGTGACTTGTTCGATTCTTTATGAATCAAACTTGTGATAACTAGAAAGCAACAGTGGTTTAATTCTTAAATGAATTTAAACACGTTCCAGGCCTTTACGCAATATCTTAGTGATCTTGCCAGAACACTCAGAGTGATACCTTAGTGTTCACGTTGATGAGTGGAAATCTTTCTAGTTTTAACCTCAAACAGCACTTAGTAGGTAACTTGCAAGATTCTATACGAATCAAGCTCGTGACAACCGGAAAGCAATGATGGTGCGGTTCTTAATTGAATTTCACTTGTTCCAGGAACATGAATTGATGGCTTCAAATCATGCGGATAATTTTATCCAAATGATTCACTCTTTACGTTCGCAGTCAGCTTTGGACGGTCGAGTAAAGAGAATGGGTTTACCCGCGAAGTCTTGTCAAGGAGATTTTTAATTAAATCTATCTGCCACAAGTACGATATTTTAAATCGTCCAACGGTCTTCACCGACCAGAGGTAAAATGCTACCGAATTAGAATGAAATGTTCAAAGCCATTTTGTTCGTGTCTACTTATATTGCGGCATTTGAAGAAGGTGACGTTGCGGAATCCGAGAAGAATTCGTCCCTACATGCTTATACTTTTCGCACTTAATACTTCAACAAATTCAAGAAAGCCTAAAAGTTAAGTCTTCCGCTGTATGAAACTGTGAAGCTTTCAGGAATTACAAAGGTATTAGTGTGTGGGACATGATGTCACGAAGAGGCGAAGATCACAAGTGATGGATGCACAAGATCAAGGCAAGAGATTAATGCTAAAGTTTGATATCAAAGATCACATCAGCATGTTCACCAGAAAAGAAAAAGAAAAAGAAAGACGAAGACTACGAGCTTAAGACAAGCATTGTATGCTAGGTTTATTTTATTATTGTAACTAGGGTAACACCCTTGTTTGGAGTGACCTCCCTTAGGGGGAGATTGTTGGAAATACGTTTTTACGTATTTAGGAAGATTCGGTTACTCCGACAATATATTAAGTAGTAGCTCGTAGTATAGATATCTTTATTATACAAACATGGCCAATACTTGAATTGTTTCATATACAACAAAGTTTCTCTACGTGTTTAACTTGATTTAATCTTGTTTACACAAGCTAAATCGATCTAAGTTTGGGATCAATAAGTGGTATCAAAGCTTGTTGAGAAACTTTGATCTAAAGAACACAAAAACCGTAAATCACCATAAACCCTAATTTTTAAGAAACCCTAAAACTAAAACACCATGTCAACTCCAGAGTTAACATCCTCCTCCTCAACTCCTAACGTCAAGATTCCCATGCTAGACCCAGACAACTTTGAGCTGTGGAAGTTTAACTTTGAGTAGTATCTTCAAATCCATGACCACACCCTATGGGAGATTATTGAATATGGAAACACATTCAATAAGGCTGCCAAGATTGCAGTTGCTATCTTGGTAAGATCAACTCCAGGCTCTACTGAAGAGGATCGAAAAGAAAAACCTGAAGATGGAAGAGCTGTCGCAGCTGAGGACGTTGCAAAGAGGAGGAACGACATGAAAACCCTAAGCATCCTCAAACTCTCTTTGGGACAAGCCAATCAGCACAAATATAGAGGTTATTAATCTGCAAAATATCTTTGGGAAGCCCTTGAAGTTGCTTATGTTGGTAATGTTGATACTATACAAGAGAAAAGGAAGCAACTCTTGCATGAGTATGCTGTGTTCAAAGCTCAACCCAATGAAAAGCTAAGTGGAGTGAGAAGCAGACTTCTTGACATTACAAGCATGTTGTCCTTTATGGGAACAGTGCATGATGATGTTGATATCATCACTACTTTCCTTAAAAGTCTTGGTGATGCATGGAAGATTGAAGCAAGGTCTATGATTGCTAATAATACTCACAAAAGTTCCACTTTTGATGATGTTTACAATAAACTGAAGCTTGTAGAGAATGAAATCTTTTTGGAACAAGGAAGAAAGTCTACCAATGGAAATAAGGCCTTCTTCTCACATAGTGAAGGTCAATTTGATCAAAGGGAGTCATACATGTACCCCGTTACTAGATCACCTTGTGTCAACGTTGGATCAAGATTTGTCAGCGCCTCACATTCAGACGCTGACACATACAATGTTGACTCACCAAGAGTTAAGCCTGTTGGTATTGATCTAGATACTGTGTGTGCATACATTGCTTCATTGCCCAATGGTTCAGTGATTACATATTGTCACACCCCACCATGGCGGAATATGGGGCGCGACGTATGGATATCATCACAAAAAATGGTGTCTCTATAGAGAAAACTAAAATGAAAATATAATGTCATAAATGGCGACACAAATGTCATGACAATATCTCAACAATGCAGGAGTCTAGGTAAGTAGGTAACAGTCCTACCACTTACCCAAGACAAACAATAAACATAAACCAAACAAACATATAGGTGCCAACATGTATCACTTATCAAAAAAACATAAAGGTAAACTAAGAAGGGACGGGGATCTCCTTCTATATGTAATTCTAAGGCATCCAAGTCTATCCACTTCTATCCTCAAGCTTAACCACATTCACACCTGAAAGAGACACTAAAACACGTCAACATAATGTTGGTGAGAGTCATAGGTTTAGAATCAAACGCCAAAATCATACCATAAGCTGTGAGTAACAACCAAAAGTTAAAACATATGGATAATGTGATACTAACATGTATTAACAACTATCATTCAAGATTTAATCAATCAAACCAACACTAAGGCTCCCAGCCAATACCATACACCATACTCCCATAGGTATCCAAACACCTATGAACAAATCCCCAAGGCCCCGCATTGTCATTATACATTAATCCCATAGATGCTCACACATCTATGTACCACCCCAAAGCCCCGCCTTGTCAACATCCCCTTGGTACCAAGTCAAAACATAAACAATCAAGAATTATCTAGCAGTTAATCACATAAGTATGCACACATAAGTCCATTACCAACGCCAAAACATTCACAACATAAATTTTTAAATAACATAACACAGTGTCTCTTCCATCCCATCTGGAAGTCAAAAACATTAGTAAACATGGGACTATGAAACTCACCTGATTGAGCTTCCCCAAACATCCGCGCACTAGCAAAAAGCTAACAACAAAAAACACATAATCAAAACATGAACCAAACACTAAAATGGCTCATCAACCTATGATGGACATCTAACCTTCTCCCATATATATACCTTATATATATGCTCTAAGCATCTCATTACACCCCTCTATAAAGCCCTTAACTCGTTTTACTTCATAACACATCCCGTTAACATTTTATTAAAAACAGTCCCAGTTTTAGGTCTCCATACTATAAGCCAAACACCCACCTAGATACACCCATGATCTCTGTAAGAAGGGAATATTTAGGCCCTTACATATGTTAGCTAACACCTCCCACTTGTCCCAACCTTAAAGCTACTGTTAAGGCCCCGATATATATATATATATATATATATATATACTTTTGTCATTCCATATTTACTGATTTTAAACATACAAAAACTTTGTTATGATTAGGGGGTCTTACCCTAAACCAAAACCTTAGCCCAAGTGCAGATACTTACTAAAATATATAAACCATCTCTCATGTTCGTTAGAAGATCACAATGCAAACCTAAGTACCCCAAACAACCCAAAACTTAAAAAGTAAACAGGCTGACTTCAAAACTGTTTTGACCTCTGACTGTTGTAACCTGTTTTTGACCCACTTCCCGACTTCCAATTTAGTTCTCGTTTCTTGTATTGGAAAGCCACTTCAAATAACTTTTCAGGAATACTTGGATCTCAAAATAAGAGTTTGTAGAACTCCCGATACGATCAAAACAATTGACTCAAAATTCTGCCCAGTTTTTAAAAACGGGTTTAATCAAATTAAACTAATTAATTACCTATAACCTCATTAAATACAAGCCCTAGTTTATATAATCATCATATTATGATTAATATAACATTATTTTACTGCTTTTAAATTAAACCCTAACCTAAATCCATCATAAGATGATCAAAGAAAACATAAAAACAATTTAATTGAAAAGGGTTATGAAGGTTTTACCTTTAATTTAATGGAAGATGAAAAAAAAACTATGAAAACCCAAAAAACTCTCTTGTAACCGTCGACCTTTATTTTTTTCTCCAGGGATTATGATGTTTTGATCTACTAAAATCCTTATATAGTTTTTTTACAAGAATCCTAGCCCAATACAACCCACTTCCCTTTTTCTCTTTTTTTCCTTTTTCCCTTTCTTTTCTTGCGTCCACCAAACCAACCCAACACCCCCTTATTTTGTTTTTATTTTATTTTATTGATAATTAATATCTTATTAATATTACCTTAATTTTCCTTAATTTATTTCAGCTCCTAAAGCCTCCAAAACCTCAAAACCGTAAAACTAGTCAGTTTTTAGGCGTTTTACCGTAAAAGACGTAAAATATACACTTTTATAAAAAATCTCAAATTTTGAAATAAACTTTATATTTAAGTCCTAAATGACTTAAAACCATCCCGAAAAATATCCATATGACTAATTACCTCATCCGAGACCTCTAAATGCTAAACCGTAAATCGTAAAAAATTCGAATTTCTATAATACATATACGTATACGTAAAACCACTAAATAACACCATCTCATTTCATAGTCACTACCATGTGAGGTCATGAACATGAAATCATCTCACATCGTTTCACTCACAAGGTACCCCGTACCGGAAACGATATCCAAACCACAATCTATACACACCAATTAGCACATAAACACGTTAAGACACGTAACTAGCACAAAATAAAACTAAGTGACGAACCTCAAAAACAGGGTTGTCACATCACTCCCTCCTAATAGAAATCTCGTCCCAAGATTTACTCCTTAGGATCAAACACACAAACAACAAATCACATGAGGATACTTGTTCTAAACGAACTCCCCTCATTTCCACGTGAACTTCAGTTCAAGTTTCAAAATACCACATATACAAACCAAAAATAACTAAACTCATTGCCAAACTCTTGACCTCACATCCAATAAATCTCACAAATGACTCTTTGATAAAACAAAGACTCTTATTAACACAAGTCCCAAATAACCGTACATGCAAAATGCATTCTCAAACAACATTTACCAATCTCAATACAAGAAATGTATCATGTATACAACTCATTTTCCCCAGGTAATTCTATACTAATAAGCTACTGGTCCGATCTTTCCAAAGATCATAAATGGACCTACAAAACTCTACATCAACTCTTCCATTTTACCAAAACATACCACCCGTTACTATGGGTGAAACTCCCTACATAACTTTGTCACTAAATCTAGTGGTTTCCTCCTTTTCTACATAGCATCCCTTGTTTCTCTCATCCTTTCCACAAACACCATTACCACATTAGTAGCCTCTTTTACCAATTCTAGTCCACAATGAGGACAACTCAACCTATCCTTTCATATAGTGCCTCAAATGGCATTTATCGACTTCTAGTATGATAACTATCATTATATGAAAAACTCAGCCATCGCTAACGAGTTTCCGAACTACCTCTAAATCAATCACCCATATCCAATCATGTTCATCAACTCCCTTCAGTCCGTACCCCAAACTACTTAAAAATTCCAATTTCCTTACAAAGTGACCTATGACGGTCTTTCATATATCCATTAGTTCTTCCAATCCAAATCATCTTATGATCTATACACATCATCAAAAGGACGGTTATCTCGGTTAGACCAAGCCCTTCGTCCCTATGGCATAGCACACCTATATCTCCTCATCCATTCGATTATCGATACTAAGCCTCCCAAACAATCAGTATAGGTCAGTGCCATTTCCTTTTCCACACTACGACAGTATTAGCCTGCGTTATGCTTCATTCTACTCATTAAGCTCTATCAAAGTTTTACCTCCGGTTCCTACCTCGACCTATTTCATTCATGCTTCGCTTCTGTACACACTTCCTTATTTCTTCCTCAACTCCTACCATACATCACAATGTGATGCTTCCCATCGTCTCTTCCCTTGCCATAATCCTTCATAAGGCATTCCATACATATTAGGCTATCTTTTACGCAAAACCCTCTATTCCATCACATCCGTACGCAATCCTTCCAACTTCTCAACAACGTGACTTCTCATTCCTCTTGAAATATGAGATGAATTAGTCAGTCTATCGACTATCACCCAACTCTCATCGTAGTTAATCCTCCATCGCATTATGTATCCCTTCCACCAACTTTGTCCTTACATCGCCCTTTCTAAGCTACTCCTATCTATGTAGGAAGTATAGTCTACGTCCCTTTCCTTCCTACGATTGTCCAAGCCACACAACATAAACGTTGACGCGTTCTCTGCTTTAGACAACTCAACTCGTGCAACCTATATCCTTTATCCAAACCGCCCTAATACGTCATCCCTATAGTTCAAGTTCGTCTCAGCTTCACCTCATCCTTCTTATTCCATGTCTCATCGACCATGCTTGCCTTTCCCAGATGGTACTTGGCCTTGTAACTTTCTTTCACCACTTAACTCCACCCATCACCTTTGTCAAATGCTCAATCAAGATGATTGAATATGTGTTGGAGACGTTCATGATCCGTATAGATCATGCTCCACGTCTCGTACACCAAATGCCTCTAGCATTCTAGGCAGATATAACAGTCCAGCTCCACTAACTAAGTCTATCCAATTCTTCCAAATCTTCAGTTCCTGCAACGTATAAGCGATCGCCTTTCTTTGTCATCCTCGTACGAGTTCAAATCCTTGCTCCACGTATCGTCATGCTTCGCGAATTCATCTAGTCCTTCCGATAATGCCAAGATCGGCTCATTATCCAATCCACTTCTTCAGCCTCCAAAACGCTTCCTCATCCTTCTTCACTTCGCCCCTTGCTGGTTCCATGATATGTCATCATCTCTAACTACTCATCATGGTAGACTTAATACTAAAACTCACACTTGAAAATCTCACGTATAATTCCACTCCAAAACCAACACATTCTTCGCCTCACTCGCCTTCTCAGATTTGAGTAGATCAAGATGTCGTCGATACTCCCGATGACAACTCATTTATACACGTTCATGCACACTTAGTTCATTGACACCATGAAAACCGCTAGTGCTTTGGTGAAGCCAAATGCATAACCGTAAACCCAAAGCGTTCATACAACATCCTTAGCAGTTTCAACTATGTCCTCCTTGCACCCTCTCTTAGCGGCAATACGAATAAATTCCTACCTCGTTCTACTTGCAAAATTCTACACGCATTTTAAAAGACAAATGCTTCCTCTCATCAGACCACTTAACCGCTTTCCACATCCAATCTACTACTAAGCAACTCAACTTTTACCTTGCATCTGTTGCAATTTCCATCAACTCTTGTTCTTGAAATCATTCCATCAACAATTTCCTTGGAAATGCACTAACTCCAACTCCTCTCACTTCTCCTACTTGCCCTATTCATGGTTCAATCTCAAAATAATAGGCAAACCTACTAAATTTCAGGATATTTTTTTAGAAAACATACATGCCTTACGAACAATATCCCCTTCCAACACTCTCTATGGTACGTTACTTGTGCCAATGTCCATACATTTCACAAATCTCTATTCATCTCCCTTGGCACTCCTAATAGACCTCATGCCCACATTAGTTCGTCTACGAACCTCTTTCCTCCCCACTAAGGGTATTCCGACCGTTTTCTCATGGTCACCTACTTAAGCGTGTAGGCGCGACCAAGTCTTTCATATGACTACCTCAACACTCCCGAAAAATACGAAACCAAAACTACATCCTGAACCCATCAGATACGATCAACGAATCAAACTCACGGATAACTAACGACATTTCACGTGCACCAGTTAAAACAAGTCAAAAACCACGAGACTCAAAAGAAAACTCAAACCCAAAACGTGTATCAATCAAAATGACCCATGACAACGAAAAATAATCACAGAAACACCCAATGGCAACCAAAACATATTACGCCCCGTGACATATTACTTAAACCGTGCAAAAGATCGACTTTTCCAAAAGAATATATTATATATTTTTTTTCTTTACCTCCCCACATCTATGTGACTCAAACAATCTACAAAGAACCCTCTTGAAAACTCAAAACTCGACTCAAAGACTAGGTATCCCGTGCACCCCAAATAAAAATAAACTACTATTCAAAACTCAACCTTGAACCCGACACTTGTACAACAATTCCGACCAGTCCACTGACCTCCCATGACTATACTTTCTGAATATTTGAAAAGTACGTTCCGACTACATAATTTTTGGCTTTTGAATCACTCAAAAAGCTCTAAAAACGAACAAGTTATGACCAAAACTGTTTTATATTAATGAAAGATAAAACTGTATGTGAAATCTTCATAAACTCAATTTAACCTTGTATTAATAATTATAAATGACGTGAATCGGTTAAACCCAATTATATAAACTATTTAAGTAGAAGGAAATTTTACTTCGCTTTATTTTAAAGAAAGTCTTTTAGAATTTGAAATAAATAAGTGTTGATTAAAAAAAATCTTATGTTACATCTTGTTTCAAACACTACTCCAACACCTTACCCTTATTTTACCGAATACAACCAACTATCTAACCCTATAATAGATTTCCAAGTCCCCCTTTTTCTCAATATATAACGACCAAAAGAAATGTAAGACCCAACACAAAAGATTTCATTATCTCAATAGAAATCCCAAGTTATTTCAGTAGACTTAAAGCAAGAACACCATTTTAAAACGTACACGTGAAATACGAGCTCAAAGAATATGCTACAAGACACACTTCAAAAGATTCAAAACATCGTTGAAACTCCATCAAACTCCAGCACCATAAAACACGAACAAACACAAGGTACGTTCAAGTTATAATAACTAGTGAACGACCATATACCATAACATAACATCTATTAGTATATATACATCCGCATATGTATACCTATTGAGTCTCCCAAACATACTCGTTATCATACACGTAAGTCAATCAATCGCTTTATACACTCGTTTTTCCATACGAGTAATCACCATCTCACCGTGCCACAACAAGTCATAAAGCCCACCTCCAAAACCAAACCATATCGTGTGACCCTATAATCACACAACACAACTATAACCCAGAACATATAACACATAAAGAACAATAGCCATCTCAAAGGCAGCCATTACATAAACCCATATATTATACCTATACCCAAATTCTACATCTCATCATATACAAGCATGTACTAACCCTCTTTCATGCAATCATACTTAGGAACCCATTGAAGTTGTGGTACTTGTATAACTATGTTGGCCACCATACTTATACAATTACCCTTTCCCCAATGCACTCCTTCCTATGATGACACTTATAAGAATCAATACAACACATAACACATAAATCCATCAACTCACCTAAGCACATAACCACATAACCAATAAGGTCCAAAACTCCATCTATTAAAATAACATAGTAAAAATCTTGAAATACGTAAACCCATAGTCTAGCTAAAACATCATAGACTAAATCCCCAACGAAAACACAATCAGTTATAAGTCACGTCGCCCATAAGACTGGAAACAGCATAAAATCCTTAATACCCACCTACTCTTAATAACTCGAACCACCACATGATTCTTAGGGAACATGACTTAAACATCAAAAGAAAAATAACATACCTCAGGTATGTAAAATAACTCGACAAAAGATAGAAACTACCTTGTACCAAATTATGTACTATAATGTATAATTTAAGCAAAATACAACAATGACTAGTGTGGACGATTATGGTTCAACCCGCACTAGTCACAAACCCGAAAAGAAAATAACATGTGACTAAGTATGAACATACTACAGTTCAATTCATACTAGTCAAAACATCACAATAGATAACATCCAAACACATCAATTATTATAAAATGCACACATACTCCTATGACGCCTATATGCAGGGACCCTTAAGCTATAGACTAGGCTACGCGACTAGGTAACCTAATTCTCTATAACCATTGTCTCTGATGCCATTCTGTCACGCCCCACCATGGCGGAATAAGGGGCGCGACGTATGGATATCATCACAACAAATGGTGTCTCTATAGAGAAAACTAAAATGCAAATATAATGTCATAAATGGCGACACAAATGTCATGACAATATCTCAACAATGCAGGAGTCTAGGTAAGTAGGTAACAGTCCTACCACTTACCCAAGACAAACAATAAACATAAACCAAACAAACATATAGGTGCCCACATGTATCACATATAAAAAAACATAAAGGTAAACTAAGAAGGGACGGGGATCTCCTTCTATATGCAATCCTAAGGCATCCAAGTCTAGCCACTTCTATCCTCAAGCTTAACCACATTCACACCTGAAAGAGACACTAAAACACGTCAACATAATGTTGGTGAGAGTCATAGGTTTAGACTCAAACGCCAAAATCATACCATAAGCTGTGAGTAACAACCAAAAGTGAAAAACATATGGACAATGTGATACTAACATGTATTAACAACTATCATTCAAGATTTAATAATCAAACCAACACTAAGGCTCCCAGCCAATACCATACACCATACTCCCATAGGTATCCAAACACCTATGAACCAATCCCCAAGGCCCCGCCTTATCATTATACATTGGTCCCATAGATGCTCACACATCTATGTACCTCCCCAAGGCCCCGCCTTGTCAACATCCCCTTGGTATCAAGTCAAAACATAAACAATCAAGAATTATCTAGTTGTTAATCACATAAGTATGCACACATAAGTCCATTACCAACGCCAAAACATTCACAACATAAATTTATAAATAACATAACACAATGTCTCTTCCATCCCATTTGGAAGTCATAAACATTAGTAAACATGGGACTATGAAACTCACCTGATTGAGCTTCCCCAAACATCCGCGCACTAGCAAAAAGCTAACAACCAAAAACACATAATCAAAACATGAACCAAACACAAAAATGGCTCATCAACCTATGATGGACATCTAACCTTCTCCCATATATATACCTCATATATATGCTCTAAGCATCTCATTACATCCCTCTATAAAGCCCTTAACTCGTTTTACTTCATAACACATCCCGTTAACATTTTATCAAAAAAAGTCCCAGTTCTAGGTCTCTATACTATAAGCCAAACACCCACCTAGACACACCCATGATCTCTGTAAAGGGAATATTTATGCCCTTACATATGTTAGCTAACACCTCCCACTTGTCCCAAACTTAAAGCTACATTTAAGGCCCCGATATATATATATATATATATATATATATATATATATATATATATATATATATATATATATATATATATATATATATATATATATATATATATATATATATATATATATATATATATATATATATATATATATATATATATATATATATATATATATATATATATATATATATATATATATATATATATATATATATATATATATATATATATATATATATATATATATACTTTTGTGATTCCAGATTTACTGATTTTAAACATACAAAAAGTTTGTTATGATTAGGGGGTCTTACCCTAAACCACAACCTTAGCCCAAGTGCAGATACCTACTATAATATATAAACCATCTCTCATGTTTGTTAGAAGATCCCAATGCAACCCTAAGTACCCCAAACAACCCAAAACTTAAAAAGTAAACAGGCTGACTTCAAAACTGTTTTGACCTCCGACTGTTGTAACCTGTTATTGACCCACTTCCCCACTTCCAATTTAGTTCTCGATTCTTGCATTGTAAAGCCACTTCAAATACCTTTTCATAGATACTTGGATCGCAAAATAAGAGTTTGTAGATCTCCCGATACGATCAAAACAATTGACTCAAAATTCTGCCCAGTTTTTAAAAACGGGTTTAATCAAATTAAACTAATTAATTACCCATAACCCCATTAAATACAAGCCCTAGTTTATGTAATCATCATATTATGATTAATATAACATTAATTTAATGCTTTTAAATTAAACCATAACCTAAATCCATCATAAGATGATCAAAGAAAACATAAAAACAATTTAATTGAAAAGGGTTATGAAGGTTTTACCTTTAATTTAATGGAAGATGAAAAAAAAACTATGAAAACCCTAAAAACTCTCTTGTAACCATCGACCTTTATTTTTTCTCCAGGGATTATGATGTTTTGATCTACTAAAATCCATATATAGTTTTTTCCAAAAATCCTAGCCCAATACAACCCACTTTCCTTTTTCTCTTTTTTTCCTTTTTCCGTTTCTTTTCTTGCGTCTACCAAACCGACCCAACACCCCCTTATTTCGTTTTTTTTTATTTTATTATTAATTAATATCTTATTAATATTACCTTTATTTTCCTTATTTTATTTCAGCTCCTAAAGCCTCCAAAACCTCAAAACCGTAAAACTAGTCAGTTTTTACGCGTTTTACCGTAAAAGACGTAAAATATACACTTTTATAAAAAATCTCAAATTTTGAAATAAACTTTATATTTAAGTCCTAAATGACTTAAAACCATCCCGAAAAATATCCATATGACTAATTACCTCATCCGAGACCTCTAAATGCTAAACCGTAAATCGTAAAAAATACGACTTTCTATGATACATATACGTATACGTAAAACCACTAAATAACACCATCTCATTTCATAGTCACTACCATGTGAGCTCATGAACATGAAATCATCTCACATCGTTTCACTCACAAGGTACCCTGTACCGGAAACGATATCCAAACCACAATCTATACACACCAATTAGCACATAAACACGTAAAGACACGTAACTAGCACAGAATAAAACTAAGTGACGAACCTCAAAACCAGGGTTGTCACACATATGAGGACCTTCAACAAATTAGTGATGAGCATTTGGAGGAGATGGATATAAAGTAGAATATGGCTCTTGCAAGCATAATGACAAATAGATGGAATCGAAGATTTAAGAAGAAGATGACTTTTAATGCTAAGGACACTGCTAGATTTGATAAATCCAAGGTTGAGTGTTAAAATTGTCATCGAATGGGACACTTTATGAGAGAATACAGATCTCCAAAAAGATCTGATGCTGGAAAACCCTCAAGCCAAATCATCAAGGTTCAGGATCCTAAAGCTATGGTTGCTATGCAAGACATTGATGGTGTTGGCTGGTATTGGAGCTATTTGGCCAAGGATGATGAAGAGAACAAAGTTTTGGTTGCAGAAAAGGAAGAAGAGGAGCATGTTCACTATGCTCTCATGACACACTCTTCATCTTCATCAGACAATGAGGTATACGATGATGCTTTTTGTAGTAAGGGTTGTCGTCTAAATACTGAAAAGCTTAACAAAGAAGTCTTAAAATTAACAGCAGATGTTGTTAATGAAAGATGCAAGTTATCTAATTATCAACTTGCTCTTACTCAAACTGAAAAGACTGTGGCTGAATATAAGAAAATGGAGTTTGACCTAAAAGACCAAATCAATATTTTAACTCATGATCTAAATGCTAGTGTCGAGGTTAGAAACATTTTGGAGAGAGCCAATGGTGCTTTACAAGCTAAGTTAGACGAGTCTATAAAAAACAAAGATAATGTAGATCTTAAAATCCATAGATTTGATAAAGCTTCACAAACCCTAGAAAAATGTGTTAGTGAACAAAGAGATTATAGGGATATGATTGGAATTGGGATGAAAGAGTATGCTGGTGTTCCACCACCTGCTGGGAACTTTTATGGTGTCCTTAGAAAGGACTTATCTTGGACTGGTATACCAGAACTCCAAGAAGAGGAATTTATTCCTCCACCAAGAGTTCTTACCCCAGTAGAGGAATACAAGCAGAAGTTAACTGATTTGGACCAATGGAAGAAAGTCAACCCTACTTTGTTTGTTAAGGGTGGCATGCTTAGTGACATCCCAAATGAGGCTACACCCATAAAAGTGACCAATCCTACCACTGGCAAGACTGTTGACCTTGGCTTTAACGTTGATAGAAAACCTACTATTAAATATGCAGAAATGTATAGAAAACCTAGGTTACCAAAAAGTCAAATTAGTGATAATGGGATAGGTTTCTTTTCTTCTAGACCTAGAGCTATGTCTAGAAAAGCCTGTTAAGCTGGTGGACGTTTTTCACATTTAGCTTATAAGTGTTTCAATGCTTCAAAGGTCAACATTGATAGAAAGTCAACCATGGTCAAACCAAAACCTTTTGTCCAGCAAAGTTCACAAGTTGTTAGACCAGCCCCATTCTTTACTAAAGGGTCTAATACTTATGGACAAAGACCTTTTCAGAAGACCAATACATGGTCTAACAGACAATGGGTTCCTATAGCAAACCCTAGGTTCAATGCTGATAAGGGTAATTTCAGCGTTGACAAGAACAAATTAAACGCTGACAGGAACGTTGCTAGACCAAGTAATGTCAAATATTTGCAACCAAAGGGAAAGGGGTCTAAAGCTTCTTCTAGCTTGACATGGAGACCTAAACGAGACCAAAACCCTAATTCAGATGGGATTTCTATGACATGTAACAAATTTCATTATATTTCAAAGGTCAGAACCAAGCCAATTGGGGTTAACTGGGTGTTTAATCCAAAAAGGGATGAACAAGGGGTGGTCATAAGGACTAAGTCTGTTCTTGTTGAACAACCAAATGAATCTAATTCTACTCAGGCTTGGGTTCCCAAAGAAAACTAGTTTATTTTCTTTATGTGTAGGGCATTCAAAAGTAGGTTAATGATTATGGCTATTGGGATAGTGGATGCTCTAGGCACATGACGGGGAAGGAAGATTATCTAACAAACTTTATCCCCATTAAAGATGGTGACAAAGTGTACTTTGGAGGATGATATGGTACTATCACTGGCAAAGGTACTCTTCTCACCAATAATTTGCGTTTTGAGAACGTGTTTATGGTAAAAGAACTTGACTATAATCTGTTTAGTGTATCACAGGTGTGTGATAACAAAAATAAAGTTCTTTTTACTGATACTGAATGCTTGGTGTTGAGCAAAGATTTTAAAACACCAGATGAGAAATTCATTCATTATAGAACACCTAGGCATAAGGACATTTATAATGTGAATCTTAATGGAATTAGGATGAATAATAATTTGTCATGTCTATATGCTAAGGCTTCAGTTGATGAGAGTAATCTTTGGCACAGAAGATTAGGGCACATTAATTTTAAAAATATAAATAGACTTGTGAGACATGGTTTAGTTGATGGTTTGCCTGAAAAGGCTTTTCACAATGACCATTCTTGTGTTGCATGCCTTAAAGGCAAACAACACAAAGTCTCCTTTAAGTCTAAACTTGTGCATTCTAGTTCTAAACCTATTCACTTACTGCATATGGACTTGTTTGGTCCAACTAATATAGAAAGTTTAAATGGTAAATCCTATTGTTTTGTCATCACTGATGATTTTTTTAGATTTACTTGGACTTTCTTTTTAGCTTTGAAAAGTGACACTGCTGATACTTTGATTAACTTTATTACCCAAATAGAAAAGAAGACTGGTAATGAGATTAAGATGCTTAGAAGTGATAATCGTGGTGAGTTTAGAAATAAGTTGTTAGATGACTTTTGTGCCAAGAAAGGGATTACTAGACAGTTTAGTGTAGCTAGAACCCCACAACAAAATGGGGTAGCTGAGAGAAAGAATAGAACACTCATAGAAGCAGCTAGGACTATGTTGGCTGATGCTCACTTTCCCGTTTCTTTTTGGGCTGAGGCTGTGAATACAACTTGTTATGTTCAGAATAGGGCATTAATCAACAAGATCCATAACAAAACTCCTTATGAGCTATTTTGGGGCAGGAAACCTAATATTGGTTTTCTTAAACCTTTTGGAAGTCATGTAGTTGTTTTGGACACTAGTGATGCCTTAGGTAAGTTTAGTGCTAAAGGTGATGAAGGCTACTTTATAGGTTATTCTATGCAGAGTAGAGGATATAGAGTTTACATAAAGAAAGAAAAACGTATACTTGAAAAAGTACATGTTAGATTTTTAGAAAGTAAACCTAGTGATCCTTAAAGTGGTCCAAATTGGTTATTTGACTTGGAACCTCTATCTAGAACATTGAATTATATGCCTGTTACTAATCCATACATTGAAGGTAACTTCAAATATTGTGGAAGAACAAGTTGAAATTTCAGGTACACAGGTTGATAAAGAGGTTGGATCACAAGCAGACAAAACATCACCCATACTTGAGTATGTTACTATTCCTATATGGACAGATGCATTTGCTGCTGCTGCTGTTGCTGGTAAGGAAAAAGGTGGTCCACAAGTATCACCAGTTGAAAACATGCATGATTCTTTAGGCGCTGACAAAGGAAAATCCGGCGCTGACAAGACAAATTCAGGCGTTGATGGCTCAAACGTTGACAACACTAATTCAGGCGTTGACAACTCTTTTGACCATTTATTCTCTTCCAATAATTTTGAACAAGGTGAACCTTCAAATAGAAATGGAGAGGTTCATTCAGAGGATGATGGAAGAGCATTTGAAGAAGATATTGGCAATATGGATAGTGAAATTGATGATAACACAATCATTGAAGGAGGAGTACTTACATCTACCATGAAGAATCATCCTTCTTCTTTGATCATAGGTGATGTGATGACTCATGTGCAAACTAGAAGGTCTCATCAGAATCATGGAGGATTTATTGACAATATTCACAAGAAGGTTGATACCCCTCTTGTTCAAGCATGTTTGTTTGCATGTTTTCTGTCACAACAGGAACCCAAGAAGATTTTTGATGCTCTCAAAGAATCAAGTTGGGTGGAAGCAATGCAAGATAAGCTTCACCAATTTGCTATTCAGGATGTTTGGGAGTTAGTTGATTGTCCCAAACATGTCAGACCTGTTAATGCAAGTGATGTCTAAAAACATTATTAGTGTTAACTAATCTTTCTTAGTTTTGATCACAACAAACTATACAACACATTTAGTGTAAAACACAAAACGAATTATTTAACTAACACTATCATCAAGGTAATAATCATATCACTAACCTTTCTTAATCATACTTAGTGATCATCAAAATGATTATCCTTAAAACTCACTTTTGTTAATATGACAAAAGATTTTTTAATAAACTTTCTTTTTAAGAAAATGTTTTATTAAAATGGAAAATGTAAATTTGAAAGTGGCATATTCCATATGCCATAAGAATATCCTTTTAAGGTTTAAAAAACCTCAGATATTCCTACCCCACTAAAATACAAAAAAGGGAGCGAACTCTATTGGGCGGTACCTTAAATAGCCTAGGTGGTTCCTTATTGATAAGGTACCGCCGGCTAGATAAGGATCCACGCCCAGCTAGCCGTTGGACTTTGTCTTCTATAAATAGTGGCTCAAATCTCATTTTCCAATAAGCCTCTTGGACGTTTTTCTCAGCCCCCTTTCTCTTTTCTATAGCATAATCATTAGTAAATGATCACTTAAAGTGTTAAGGATGTTTACATATGATTATCCTCTTGATCCCCTCCTTTACCTTGTCTAATGAGAAGAACACTCACTCACTAGTGTTGTGATAAAGATGAATCCATGAATTAGTCATGTTCATCATGTTAGCCTTTTTATTTTTGTTAATCCATTTGTATTTATGAAATACTTGGACTAGTTGTGTTCATCCAAGCTATTTGTAAATACTTGGATTTGTTGTGTACATCCATTGCATATGTGTTTGCTTGAATTTGTGTTGTAGATCCAAGTTACATGTGTGTACTTGGATATGTCTAGTTGAGTTGTAATAGACTTGTGTAGTTGTTCTCACTAAACTATAAAGTGATGTGGTTGTGTCTTGTGAGTTCTCACTAAACTTGAAAGTGATTAGTAGTTGTGTTGTGTGAAGTTCTCACTTAGCTTCAAAGTGAAGAGTCGTGAAGATTGGTTCTAGCTTTGGATTAGAACTCGACATCTAGCCTTATGTCGTTAAATGGTAAAGTAGGCAACGTCGTGAAGATTGGTTCTACCTTGAGATTAGAACTCGACATCTAGCCTTGTGTCATTAAATTATGAAGTAGGCAACGTTGTGTAGATTGGTCCTAGCTAATGATTAGGTCTCGACATTTAGCTTAGTGTCGGAAAATAATGTAAGCGACGATGTAAGGCTTTCTCCGCCAAGAAGGGAGCTTGTGGATATAGTGGAAATCTCGAGTAGGTGTACTCGAGGAGTGGAGTAGAAACGAGGATAGAGCCTCCTTGTCGAATCACTATAAATCTTGGTGTCTTGTCAATAGGTTGTCTCTTTCCTTACTATTTACTTATGTCATTATCATTATACTTACTTATTACCATTGCTAATGCATTTGAATTGAACCTAATCATTATGCAATTTAGCTTCAAGTAAAAGATAGTTTTGATACACACTTAATTCAAAGTAATTTAAATTAGGTGACTTATTGAAGAGAAACTATTCACCCCCCCCCCTTTAGTTTCTATAATTGGTATCAGAGCGATGGTCACTCAAGATCTTTGAAGTATATTGTACTTTAAAACTTGGATCGAGCCATTGTCTCCTCAAATTAGAAGGTCAAGTTTTACTAAAGTTTCTTTTTGGTCAAAACTATTTTTTCTTGAAAAATAGGTCTTTTAATTGGTAATATTGCATCCCTCTTAGATTAGTAGTCTTTATGCATTTTAGATCTACTCTTGAAATGTATCTACTAATTTGCATCTTGCTTTGTGTAGGTACTCATGAAGATGAATCACTTAATTGGTTGTAGAAGACTCATCTTCATTGATCTTCAACATCCTTGAATGATGATACCAAGATGATTGGGAATGATACTAGTCCTTGAAGACATAGTACTCATCATAGTCATTGTTGGGCATTGCATTGATTCCTTGATGGATTGCTCTGTGTGGCCAAGGTACGCTTTTGTTCTTCCACACGCCTTTTGATCATTCTTTTGATCATTACTTGAATATGTGCTTGTTCTTGGCATCCTTGCCTTGACATTTGTTTGTAGTTTGTGATTCTTTTCTTTTATCCTCTCAAACCTTCATTGCTTGGATACTTGACTCACTATGGTGATGTAGAGTGAGTTAGTAGTAGCTTAAAGTATCAAGCATGATTTCCATGGTTTGCACCCATACGGTTAGTAGGCCCTTTGTGGGAGAGAAATTGAATTAATACCTTGCTCATATTGTGGTTTAGACTAAGACTATTATTAAAACTGATCTTAGTCTATACATGAATAATTGCTGTGTGTTTATTCATTACCAAAGCCGTTTAACGTTTCGCTGGAAAGGCACGTCTTAAACCACTATATATGTCACAAGCTCTTTGTCTCCATGATTTGAAGATTGTCATTAATCCCTTGAGCATTGATCTTAGTCTTGATTCACTTCCCTTGACTTCTCTCCACTTTGCCTTTTTTCGCTACGAGTAGTCGTTTGTCCGTTTCAGTTCTTTTCGATCTCGATTCAACTTGTAATCCTTCATTAAGGCATATTTCTTAGTGTGATGATGATCCAAATGATATTCTAAAAGCTTTAAGATATATTTTTAAGTGTTCTAGAAAATTTGGTTTTAAAATTTTTGGCGTATTTCATTGATAAAAACCAGCCACTGCATGCGGTTCTTTATCTCTGGCGGCTCAAACCGCGGTTCCTTATCGATAAGGTACCACGGGCAGTAAAGTTTTTTAGAGCGCCAGTTTTAATAAAATAACCTTTTTCAAACCAAACCCTCTCTATTCCAAAAACACACAGCCGACGTTTTTCATCTTTTCCACCATTGTTGAAGCTTCAAAAACCTTCAATCAATCAAATTAATTGATTCCAAGTTGTGGGTTTCACTCATCCTTCATCAAACATCAATTAATCGTAAGTACTTTCTTTCAATTTCATCGATTTTGTTCTAGGGTTCATCCTTTCATAATTGGGGATTTTTAAAATTGAAGTTGAATTAGAACCTTAATAGGAATATTGGTTGACATGGTTATTTTACTATGATTCCTTAGGTTCATATTCATTGAGATTTCACTAAAACCCACTTGTAGAACAAATCCGAATTTTGGCTAAATGATTTTGGTTAAAAGATGGAATTGAGATGAACACATGAACAAATAGGTAGTTGCATTGTTAATGCTTACCTAAAAACCTTGTTTTGAAAAACCAATGTTCTAGTCTATTGTTGATAAAACATAGATCATATGTTCTTGGTTAATAATGGAATAGACACATTGTGAACATGAGAATGTTATGGATTCAATCCTTTGTTTGTCAAGACATTGATATAACACATTCTCATATTTTTTGAGTTTTGATTTTATTTTTCATATGGGTGATTGGAAAAATATTTTCTTGTGTTTATTTAGGTACAAATCATGCCTTCACAATACCAAAAGGATCATCAACTCACCAATAAGTATATGCCAAACCTTTCCGACTTTTGTCACTCAACTCATCTTGCCCATACTTTTTCCTCCCTTCAATCCTGTTGCTTTCTTGAGGGTAGAGTTGTCGAAAAGGATATCAAGGATTATGTCTACATCAAGTCCATGTTTGAAAACATTGGATTTGATTGTTTGTTGAACAATAAGGAAGACATCTATCCTCGATTCCTATTGGAGGTCTTTAGCACATACTCCATCATTGAAAACAACGATGGAATATTTGTTAGGTTCATCTTGAAATATCAACTCATTCAATACTCTCTCGAAGTTTTTGGTCAAATTCTTGATGTCCCATTTGTAGGCACTTGTCGCTTCACGAATAAATTGAAGCTTAGTGCTCTCCTTGAATCCTACAATTGTCCTCCAAATGATCATGAGGAAATTGATCTTGACTTCATTGTTGACATTGTCTCCAAAAAGCGTAATCGACCCGTTAAGAGAAGCCTTCATACTAAGGTACGTTCGGTGAAACGTCATGAGGTTCTCTTAAGCGACCTTAATGATAATATGGTCCAATGGTCCAATTTCCTTAGGGAAAATGTGTTTTGTCTTGGTGGAAACCGGGATCATGTTCTGGCGTGTTTAATGCATATGTTATATTGCATCTTTACTAACACCAATTACAATTTGGCATATTTTATCGCTCAACGGATCAATTATGCTATTCACAAGCCTAAAACAAACCTCCCTTACGCAATGCTTCTCACTCACCTTTTTAAAATGGTTGGCCGTGATTTTCCAAATCTTGATCTTTCTCAGTTTCAACCGGTCAAACGGGTCATGCTACCTATTCAAGAGGTATATAAGAGAAAGACAAGATGTGATCGTAAATCCGACCAACAAGAATCCAATGATGAGGACATGGACATGCCAACAAGTGATGGTGATGGCATTGGCACAAGTGCTCCCGTTGATTCTTCGAGTACTTCTCACCACTCCACAAATTCATTCGTGGATGGCTTAGATGACATTGCTTCCCCTCCTCATCATTCCACTAGTGAAGTTCATAATAATCTCAATTTAGAGGAACTTTACCTTCAACATCTTCGAACCCAAGGTGATTTGCATGAACACCGAATTGAGTCAAGAAAGGGAATCAAGTACTTAGGAAACATGATCAAGGGATTGGGAAAGAAGAGAAGATGAAGACTTTGAGTTGTTTCAAAGTATACATGTTGGTAAACATGTTTTGTGATGTTGAACATTTGCTTCCTCTTATTTTTATCTTGGATGTGTATTAACTATATTCTACTTGTTTGGATTATTTGTTATCTATCCTAAATGTTTTCCATTGTGATTTGCATAGCTTTGTTTTTCCTATGTGTTAGTTAGCTTCCAAGATTTTGGTCAGTAGTTAACTTTGGCTTGAAAATCCTTTGATAAAAATCTGGGCTAACCAAAATTTGAGGAAATACCATTTTTGAACACCACTGGTCGCGGTTCCTTATCAACCCGCGGTACCTTATTGATAAGGAAGCGCCGCCCTTAGATAAGGAACTGCCGGCTACTGTGTCCGACAGAATCTTTGCTTTACACTATTTTCCTTAATCTGTGTAAACCTTGCTTGATTCTTTGCAAAAACCTGCACATTTCCTAAACTAGGTTAGCTAAATTCATTGTTCACATAAAATGTTTTTAACCCATTACTAGTTTGGATCATCCCTTCACCCTTTTAAACCCACCTTGCTAGCCATGTTCTTCACACATCAAACCTTCTTCCTTAAACCTTAAGCCCTTCATCTTAACCATGGTTTCTACAAGAAGCTCAAACTCATCCAAAACCTCCACCACAAAGAACAATCTTAAGTTTAAGATTAAAATGGCTAAACCCAACTCCTCACCCTTTCACACTCCCAAAAATGAGATTGTCCCAATTCTCATTTCCTCATCAAACTCACCACCTCTTGCTCCATGCAAGACTTCATCAACCCATGGAACCAACCATTCTCATGGTTCTACCTCATCTTCAGTCCAATCTAGGATGAATGAGCTTTCCTCACCCTTCACTCCAAGTAATCTCTTGGATGTGACCACCAAACCACAACCCATCCAAAGCATTCCCATTGTGAATGACTTTGATGATACCATGGTGACTTCACCATTTACCCCTCCCAACTCACCCTTTTCACCCTTGGAGAGCTTGCCTCCACACTCACCCACATCACCCTTGGAGAACATTTCTCCTCCACCTCCACCTCACTCAAACACTCCAAGGTTGGGTGATCCTAGCTTTTATGGGTATTTCATGCACAATGGCACTAATTGCCCTTGTTACCTCAACAACTTCTATCTCCTTGATATCCCAAGAATGGAGATGATTGGGGCTCACATAGAGTTGCAAAGCTTTTGGTTGAGTCTCTTTGCCAATCATCCTCCTAGGAGATAAAGGATGATTTTCCTTAATAAGTTTTTCATTAAACCAAGCCAAGGAAGACTTCTAATCAAGACCTAGCTTTTAATCTAGTTTTGGTTTTTAGATAGTTATTGTCTTTCTTTATGTATCTCTTTCATGAATGTTGTATGAGAATGAATTATGGACTTGGCATCATGTGCTTCTACCTCTATGTGGACATTAATCAACTTTAATTCCAAATTAAAACTGAACCTAAATCTATCACAACCTCTAAAACTTGACTAAAATTGGTTCAAAATGTTATTCAAAATTTTGTCACCCTTTGTCAAGACATTCTTGGTGAATGTGTTGCTTTTATGCAACCCTAGAAAAATTTAGCGCTAATAGAGGTAAAATTCCAAGATTTGCAATTTTTTGAAAAAGTCTTAGTTTTTCTCAAAACCCTAGAAAATCTAGATTTCAAGTCCACTGCACGCGGTTCCTTAAAGAACCTGCGGTTCCTTAAGTGATAAGGAACCGCCGATCCCTATAAGGTACCGCGCACAGAAAGCCACTTTTTGGCTCGTTTTTGGTCTTCCTTCATCACCCTATTCCCTGTCAAGATTCCATGTTTACTCAATTTGGCTACATATTCCTTGACACTTAACATTTGTTTTTCAAACCTCTGCCTTGTATACTTTCTTCTTATACCCCAACCTTGAGATTTCAATCTCACACCTCAACAATGCCTAACTCTCCCTTTTATAACCTTGACATTTCTTTGTCACAAACCTCCTCACCCAAAGCTTCCGCATCAAAGCTTTCAAAGAAACCAAAAATCTCGGTTAAACCTATTTGGATCAAGAAAAATGAACCCTCTTCATCCAAACCACCCAAGAACCCCACCTTCTCTCCAATCAAGTATTGGAATGAGACCTACTCCATTAACCCAATCACCGGAGAAAAGGAGAATCTCCCCCCACCACCAAAACCCTTTGACACCCCTCAACTCAATGATCTTTCAACCATCCCAAACCTCACAAGCCATTGTGAAAACATTACCTACCCACTCTCCTCACCACCACCAAACTCTAGGTGTGATGGCGTTCCCCCATCAACCGAATTTGTGTTGCATCATGGATCCTCATGTGCTTGTTGTCGATTTCAACAAATTGAACTTGCTCATGTGTATGAGAAGTTAAATTTTATTAAATTCCTCCTCACTCGACCTCCTCTCAAAGTTTTCGTTCTCGTGGACAAAACCTCGAATGATGCATCGTCGTCTTATTTTTCCAACTAAAGGGCTACACTCCATTGGGGTCAATAAAACTTTAGTTGTTTTAGAGTCATTTATTAATCAATCTTGGAAAATTGTCACTATTAGACTAGCTTATGCTTTGTGGTTTATTTTCCATATCTTTTGCTTTAGATACTCATATTGTGTGTATGACAATCTACTTTGCTTGTCTTTTTCATATTTATGTAATATGAAATATTTGTGTTGTGTTTGTTTTCTTTATTTGATCATTCTCTCTTTCTTTTGAGTTGATCGTGGTTAATCTTTACAATTGTTTATGGGTGATTCCATCAATTCTAAATTTTAACCCCTTAACAAATTTATCATCTTCATTGGTTGGACGTTTCCTTTCTACCTCCATTCCACCAATTGAACCTTGATTTTGTCATTTACCTCTTTGGACATACTTAGCAAATACTTGCTTCTAATTTGAGATTTTTTCTCCTTCTCCCTCTCAAGTTACTTAGTAGGTAGTGATCATATATACATTGGTGTTTCTTTCCTTTCTACTAACCTTTGTGTAGCATGTCACCTTAGCTCATACACTTGGTGCCCCAAGCAAGGGGGAGCAACCACCAAGGGGGAGCTACTAGCAAAGTCCGGATATCTTGAAAGACTTGTGCTGACCTTTTTGCTACGACAAAGGGGGAGAAATGATAGTGATAAACTCGTTAATAATTCGATATTTTGTGTTTCTAAGTAAATGAGTTTATAGTTTGTCGTAATCCAAAAGGGGGAGATTGTTAATGCAAGTGATGTCTAAAAACATTATTAGTGTTAACTAATCTTTCTTAGTTTTGATCACAACAAACTATACAACACATTTAGTGTAAAACACAAAACGAATTATTTAACTAACACTATCATCAAGGTAATAATCATATCACTAACCTTTCTTAATCATACTTAGTGATCATCAAAATGATTATCCTTCAAACTCACTTTTGTTAATATGACAAAAGATTTTTTAATAAACTTTCTATTTAAGAAAATGTTTTATTAAAATGGAAAATGTAAATTTGAAAATGGCATATTCCATATGCCATAAGAATATTCTTTGAAGGTTTAAAAAACCTCAAATATTCCTACCCCACTAAAAGACAAAAAAGGGTAGGCGGTTCCTTATCGATAAGGTACCGCTGGCTAGATAAGGATCCGCGCCCAGCTAGCCGTTGCACTTTGTCTTCTATAAATAGTGGCTCAAATCTCATTTTCCAATAAGCCTCTTGGACGTTTTTCTCAGCCCCCTTTCTCTTTTCTATAACATAATCGTTAGTAAATGATCACTTAAAGTGTTAAGGATGTTTACATATGATTATCCTCTTGATCCCCTCCTTTACCTTGTCCAATGACAAGATCACTCACTCACTAGTGTTGTGATAAAGATGAATCCATGAATTAGTCATGTTCATCATGTTAGCCTTTTTATTTTTGTTAATCCATTTGTATTTATGAAATACTTGGACTAGTTGTGTTCATCCAAGCTATTTTTAAATACTTGGATTTGTTGTGTACATCCATTGCATATGTGTTTGCTTGGATTTGTGTTGTGTAGATCCAAGTTACATGTGTGTACTTGGATATGTCTAGTTGAGTTGTAATAGACTTGTGTAGTAGTTCTCAATAAACTATAAAGTGATGTGGTTATGTCTTGTGAGTTCTCACTAAACTTGAAAGTGATTAGTAGTTGTGTTGTGTGAAGTTCTCACTTAGCTTCAAAGTGAAGAGTCGTGAAGATTGGTTCTAGCTTTGGATTAGAACTCGACATCTAGACTTATGTCGTTAAATGGTGAAGTAGGCAACGTCGTGAAGATAGGTTCTACCTTGAGATTAGAACTCGACATCTAGCCTTGTGTCGTTAAATTGTGAAGTAGGCAACGTTGTGTAGATTGGTCCTAGCTAATGATTAGGTCTCGACATTTAGCTTAGTGTCGGAAAATAATGTAAGCGACGATGTAAGGCTTTCTCCGCCAAGAAGGGAGCTTGTGGATATAGTGGAAATCTCGAGTAGGTGTACTCGAGGAGTGGAGTAGAAACGAGGATAGAGCCTCGTTGTAGAACCACTATAAATCTTGGTGTCTTGTCACTAGGTTGTCTCTTTCCTTACTCTTTACTTATGTCATTATCATTATACTAACCTATTACCATTGCTAATGCATTTGAATTGAACCTAATCATTATGCAACTTAGCTTCAAGTAAAAGATAGTTTTGATACACACTTAACTCAAAGTAATTTAAATTAGATGACTTATTGAAGAGAAAGTATTCAACCCCCCCCCCTTCTTTTAGTTTCTACAAGACCTATTGGGACAAGATGGGTTCTTAGAAACAAAAAGGATGAGAGAGGCATTGTGGTCAGAAACAAGGCATGTTTAGTTGCTCAAGGATATACACAAGAGGGAGGGATAGACTATGAGGAGGTCTTTGCACCTGTTGCAAGGATTGAGGCTATAAGGATTTTTCTAGCCTATGCTTCCTGCATGGGATTTACATTCTATTAAATGGATGTGAAGAGTGCTTTTCTTTATGGCACAATTGCAGAGGAGGTTTATGTAATGCAGCCTCCTGGTTTTGAAGATTCAGAACATCCAGACAAGGTGTATAGAGTGAAGAAAGCTATGTATGGACTTCATCAAGCCCCAAGAGCATGGTATGGCACATTGTCCACCTATCTGGTGGAAAATGGATTCAAAAGGGGCACCATAGACCAGACCTTGTTTACAAAGAAGACTGGTAAGGATTTCTTACTTGTACAGGTCTATGTGGATGATATCATCTTTGGCTCTTCTAGTCCAAAGATGAGTGAAGACTTTTCCAAACTCATGATAAACAAGTTCAAGATGAGTGCAATGGGGACTTCTTTATAGGGTTACAAGTACAGTAGAAAGAAGATGGTATCTTCATCTCTCAAGACAAATATGTAGCAGAAATCTTGAAGAAGTTTGGCTTTTCTCCGCATGAGAAACAGGCTAGCACACCCATGGATAGGGAACACCCTTGGGGTAAGGTTGGAGATGGAAAAGAGGTAGATGTCAGGCACTATAGGTCAATGATTGGTTCATTGATGTATCTCACTGCTTCAAGACCTGACATTATGTTTGCTATGTGTGCATGTGCACGCCATCAAGTGACTCCCAAAGAGTGTCATCTTCATGCTGTCAAGAGAATTTTTAGGTATCTTAGGTGTTATCTAGACTTGGGATTATGGTATCCAAAAGATTCTCCGTTGGAGCTTATTGCATATTCAGACAGTGATTATGATGGTGACAAATTTGATAGAAAATCCACAACTGGTGGATGCCAATTTCTTGGGAGTAGGTTGATATCTTGGCAATGCAAGAAACAAACAGTGGTGGCCAATTGTACAACTGAAGCAGAGTATGTTGCTGCAGTTGCTTGTTGTGGAAAAGTCTTATGGATTCAGAACCAGCTGTTGGATTATGGGTATAATTTCATGCATACCAAGATTTTTGTAGACAATAACAGTACTTTATGCATTATTAACAATCCTGTACATTACTCTAAAACAAGACACATAGAAATTAGGCATCATTTTATAAGAGATTGTTTTTAAAAAGGTTTAATACAACCAGATAGGGTTGACACAGAGGAAAATGTGGCAGATTTATTAACTAAACCTTTTGATACTGGAAGATTTCAATACTTGGTAACAAGTATTGGAATGATCAATCTTACTTAATATGTGTTTTGGGAACTTATTGTAAAGGTATGCACAAGATATGCATTTGTTATTGGTCTTTGTACAAAATTAGATTTTCCACTCTATTTGTCTAACGCTGACAAAGGTTATTGTAACGCCGACAAGTGTTAAATTGACGTTGTTAGCAACATATTAGTTTTGTGGTTTTTGATCTAATTATGCAGGTGTTGTTAGCATTGTACAATTGGATACAAAGTTGCTTATAGATTCTTAGAGCATTATTGGAGCATGTTTCAGTTTATGGATGATGGTTGGAATATTTATATTCCTATCTTGACATAAATTTTTATTACATGAAATATTATTTGGCAACTTATGTATCATAGTTTAAGGGGAGGTTTAGGAACCCTTTAGGACTTTTTGGGTATTCATAGAATACTCTTATCACAATTCTAGATTGTGTCCACTGGTGAGTATAAATTAGTTTACTAACTCATGAGGCACTGTAGCATGCAAAGTTGATATACTATGCACGCTGCCAAGACTTTTTGGCCTAGAATTGGATGTGGTCTGTTGGGAGACTTGGGTATAATTTTTATTGGGCTTACCTAGGAAGTTACAAAGGATTTTATGAGATAACTTCACTGTTAAGAACATTGGTTAGCAAGGGACACTAGAGGATTGTTATGTCTATCTTGCTTAAGCAAGTGTGCATGATTGGACAGTGCTTGCCACCCTATAGTAATTTTCAGTTTATAGGTTATCTTCACTAGGATAAATCACTTTGTTAATGTCCTTTTTCATTTTTATTATTTTTATTTTTGGACATTGACAGATTTATTTCCAAACGTTGTTAGGACCAGTTTAGACGTTGACATGGCTTTTTCCAACGTTGACAAGAATATAGCCGTTGGGTGTTGATAGGTTATTTTTGACCGTTGACAACCATTGGGTCCTACCCAGTTGTTATTTTTGACTAAAATTTGGGCCGTATTTTTAGGAGTTGGTAACTTTTTATTAATGCACAAGATAAGTTATTATCTTTTCAAGATTTTCATCATTATATTTTGAAAATAACTGCCTAATTTTTTACAATCACATGTGCCTACCTCTCCTATATATTTGGCTTACTATTTTGAAACAGGGTAACTGCTTATTCTTGTCTAACTAAAATTTCACAAATATTCATCTTTCATATTCTTTCACACAGCTTTCTACATCAATGGCGCCTAGGTTTAAACCGAGTGATTTGGTATTGGGATTTAGAAGTCAGCATAACATGGTTGCCTATTTAGAGGCTGATGATGCTCTGTTTCCTCAATATACTCAGATGGTGGCATATTTAAATGCATCCCCAATAAGGTATACACTTTCTCATGCTCCTCTTGTCCCTGTCACTCATATTAAGCAGTTTTGGAATACTGTCACTTCCTCAACGATTAATAATGTGACTACATTGACTGCTACAGTCCATGGGCGTTCATGGGTGGTTACTGAAGCCTTGGTTCGCCAGGCTTTGCATCTTAATGATGCAGATGGTATAACCACCCTACCCATTGGTGAGCTAGAACAAGGACTTCAAGCTTTGGGTTATCCTTTCCCTGAAGAGGGATTGATACAAGGCTTTTAACACCCCGTATAAAAATTAAAATTCAAGTCTCGGAATCTTAACGAATTGATTTCCGGCTTAAAGTACGACTCAGTTGATTTTGGTAAAACAAATATTTTTGGTTGATTATAAATAAAATGTGCAAGAAAATTAAAGTAAAAGTGCAGTAATGTAACTTCTAAAACTAATTTAAAGTAAATAGTGCAAGTAATTAAAAGCGAGACGAGAATTTAAAGGGTACTAAATGTAAATAACGCAAACTTAAATCTAACTAAGGCAAACTTAAAACGCATCTAAAACTAAATCTTAAACTAATACTAGGCTAAAATAATCTAAGGCAAATAAACTTAAAGTGCGGCTAAGTAAAAAGGCGGGATAAATAAAGCTTGAAATTAAAAACTAAAATTAAAGAAACTAAAAATAATAAGTCCCTATCCGGAATAAAACCCTTATTCGGAATACTGTCACTATGCGGAAAAGGTGCTTATTCGGAATAGTTCCCTATGCGGAATACTAGCCTATGCTGAAAAATTGGTCCTATTCGGAAAGTTACCCTATACGGAATAATGGGTCTTATGCGGAATAGTGTGACTATTCGGAATAATCACCCTTACTCGGAATACGGACCCTTATGCGGAATCTTCAACTCTACCCGGAAAATCAACCCTATGCGGAATCTTTGCTTATTCGGAATACCAGTCCTATGCTGAATAAAAATCCTATGCGGAATCCCTGGTCTATGCGGAATACCACAATATTCCGAATTAGCTGCTTTTTAAGACCTCTACTCGGAATATCGAATATTCCGAATAGACCACCTAAGAAACACTCCGTTCAGAATACTGGGAAAACTCAGAAACAGGTATACAGTAACAGATAGAACCGAAGAACAAGGAACAAGATAACACACGAATTTAAACAAAACTAAAGCAAATCAAACGCAAGATTAAATCAAACAAACAAATAAACATATACTAATAATAAACAATCAATCCAAAACAATCAAACTCACAAAACTAATCAAAATAATCAAATCAACTTAAATAAAGCACAAAAATCAAGAACATGAACATAAACAAATCAACATAAAGATTAAAGAAAGGTAGAATGAGATTAACAAGATAAAGATAAAGATTAACAAGAATTAAAAGAAAAACTTACTTGAAATTAAATGATAATTAAGGTGCAAGACAAGGTAATTAAATGGACAAGTATTTAAATGACAAGGTAATTAAAAGTGGAAGAACTAATTGTCACTATTAGCCAACAAGAATGAAATGTAAATCATCCTGTTCTATATATAGGGGAGGATTAAGAAGCTTCCTCCCCTCCTTCATTTCTTCATAATTGCATCATTAAGCCCTTAAGCATATAATCTTCATTAATTGCATGCTTAGTCCTTTTCTTCTAATCTTCTTTAAACTTGAACTTTAAGGACTTTTGGCTTCGGGATTTCCTTTGAACTTGTCTTTAAATTCTTCAATAAAATAGACTTGAATTCTTCGGCTTTTGATAAACTTCCGTCTTTTGACTTTTTCTTCGATAAATCTTCAGAATTGGTCTTGGACTTCCGTTCTTTTTGCACTCTTGACTTCTTGACTTCGTCTTTCATCCTTTTCTTCAATAAAAGTCCGTAAATGCCCGTGAATTTCCGTGTTTTCTCCACTTTTCACCTTTTCGTCCTAAATCACAACAAAAACACAAACCACGCATAATTCCGACATAAAAGACATAAAATACACGTTTTGGTCCGGTTATTATTGTAATTAAGTGGTAGAAAAGATGGGTGTTTACACACCTATCAAATCCCGTACACTTGACCATTGCAATGTCCTCATGCAATGCATTAGTTACAAAGCAAGATTACACTTTTCATCATAATCAATCCATGTTGGCCTTTATTAAAGAGATAGAAAATTAAAGACATACAAAATAAAGAAATCAAAAGCATACCTTGGGTTTTGAAAATGTTATGAATAATCATCATCCTCAAGTTTTCACTTTCTCCAAACCAAGCTTAAAAACGAGATCATTGTTATTATAAGTTAGTAGACTATCACGAACTCATGTGGGCCAATTACTCACTTAGACTCCCTTATTCCTAGGGGTATCTCTTATATTTTATTATTGTCTTGAATGATCACGAGGATGCATTTTTGACTTATTTCAATAGTTATTAAGTCTGAAGATAAAGTGAACATTTTAATCAATAGTTAGCTAAAGGACAAAATTTTTTTAAACTACTTCTCGGGACCTCATAAAGTTCATATCTTGGCATAACTCGTTTCGCGATTTGAGACCTTTCTCGGACCGATATTTGGCAGCGACTTCATACTTCAAACCTTGAGAGACGTTCATGAAATAATGGTCTTCTCTTCATAATAGAATTTCTTCACTTGAAGTTTTGAGAGATTCATACTTGGACCACGACTTCTTCATTTTTCTCCAATCTTTATCTTGGACTTTGATATACAACGATCCGCCTCCTTTTATGACTTGGATCTATTTATCCTCATACCTTGTTAGGGTCTTTTCGGATACACTTCTCCATGACTTTTGGGGAGTTTTGCTTTACGTCGTGTGTCTCGATCCTTCATATTGATTTTCGATAAATGATTCTTCACATCACTTTTGGATCTTTAGCAACAAAATATAGCCCTCATGCCTTGTTAGGGCCTTTTCGGACTCGCCAATCTTCGCATCCCGCTTCAATAAGTTATGCCTTGGCTATGAACTCTAATCCATACCGAGCAACTTTTAAACGATCTTGGGCTAGAAGCTAAGTAACTTTTCAAATCGTACAACCTTATTTATTAGCAGATAAATTATTCGCAAGCGATGGGAGAATAGGATTATAATTAACTCACATAAATTCACGAAAGAATACCGAACTTATAATTGGATCTATCATTTCTCGTTCTCCACAGTTTAAAATCTCAAGTAATGAGACTCGTGGATACTTAGCCTATTAAATCAAAGTTTTGGGTTTTTGAGTCGCCTATAGGATCTTGCAAATTCTTGGACTTTTTCAAGTTTAGAAATCGCATTTTAAAGTTCCCTTGATAAACGACTCTCTAGGATCAATTATAGGAACTTGCGAAAAGTTCTTGTTCTTAACCCGTGAGAGTTAAGACTTTCGCGTTTTATAGCTCCTTATATAAAAGCCTAGCAAAACTTGACTTAAATACGTTAAGGATACTAGCTAGAGTAAACTCGGATTGAGTCAAATGATTCACAACGTTTGAAAATTAAAACCACCTATTAAACATTTATTCTAATAAGGAAAGAAAATAACTATACAAAGGGAAAAACTAATAGGCCAAAATAGTTAAAAAATTTTGAAAAATGTCGAAAAATTGATTTTTAGGTTAAAATGAGGACAAATACAAGGAAAAGACCACTTAACTTCGATAGAAGTCCCCCCTACACTTAAGATAGACATTGTCCTTAATGTTTAAGCATATGGGAGTAAACTCCCCTACACTTAGGACATTGTGCACGTTGTTTAAATCTCGCTAAGGAAAAGACAACTAAAGAGATTCCTATTTTAATATTTGGAAAATATAAAATAGTGAATCGAAAGGAGTTTAGGATAGAACCAGGAAGAAGTAGAACACGGAATCACGAGTCGTCAAGAATCATCAAGAGTGGATCGTTGAAGCTCGAATCCCTGATTAATAAGTGAGGAGAGGAAAGCAAACCAACGGGTCTCCCCTACACTTATGATAAAGAAAGCGAAAAGATAGATGCATGGGTTGCCTCCCAAGAAGCGCTTGGTTTTTGTTAACCGAGTCGTTAGCCTGACTCGACCTTGATTATCAACGGAAGAAGCATGAAACATATCCACTAGGATCGAAGACGTAGTTTTCATCGAGCAAATAACACAAGCTTAAGGCGAACAAGGCAAGCCAAAGAAGAGTAGGCAAGGTTCCGTTAAGCAGCGATTGAGCACGGTGGAAGCAAGGGTGGAGTGGTGCAAGCATATCTTCAAAATTTCCAAAGATTTTTCCTTTTATTTCATCAGGTGGATACTGAGATGGCTTAAAGACTTCAATACCGGGGTCGAACACCTTTTCCTTTAAGGGAAAATAGCACTCAGGCTCAGCCGAGTGTGAAGAAGATCCGCAAAGAAGCACAACCTCGTCCTCAGAAGGGGGACAAAGAGGTGTCAAATCATATGTGCAACGGATATTGGTGTCAACCGGTTTCTTCTCCTTTGACAGAATGCTCTTCAAATCCAAAGTAGGATCAAGACGATAATCTTCAAAGTCATAAGGAGGAGCATCACTCTCATGAGGGAAGTAAGTGTTGAGAAATTCAGAGAAATCTTCCTCAAATGAATAATCGTCCAAAATAGGATCGAGTGATGGCGGAGGATCTTCATCATGTGAAGAATCGCTCGAGAGAGTATCGGCCTCATCAAAATCATCGAAAGTGGGCAGCTCGGGATACTCAGAAGTACAATCATCAAAATCATCCGAATCTGAGCTAGAATCATCATCATCATAAGCATCAAAGACCGGTGGAGAATCATAAATGGGAGAAGCGTCCAAAGTAGGGAGAGAATCATCCACATTATCTTCAAAGAGTGGATTATCAGTCGAAGAATCGAATAGAGGATTGTCGTAGACGACAAAGTCATCGAGCACATTGATCATATTCACTGATTCTCGTCCAAAAGATTTGCCTGTAAGCTTCCCCATTTTAAAAACTTTTGAATCATCCCCGACTCGTAAGATTAACTAACCTTCGGCCACATCTACTAAAGCTCGTGCGGTTCTCAAAAATGGCCGACCAAGTATTAAAGGAATACGAGGGTCCATTTCATAATCAACTACGACAAAATCGATCGGGAAAGTAAATGTGCCAACTTTGATAAACACGTCTTCGGCTATACCAACGGGGTAAGCGAGAGTGCGATTTGCAAGTTCGAGAGTTATCTTTGTTGGAGTAAGGTCGGGCAATGATAGTGTTTTCCAAACACTTAGTGGCATAAGATTAATACTAGCCCCGAGATCAGCAAGGGCAGTAAATTCTTCAGTTTTGTTGAACACGCAAGGCAACACAAAACGATCGGGATCTCCAAGCTTTTCCGGTAATTCTTTAAGAATAACTGCTGAGCAGTTTTCATTTAAGCGTGTGTTGGCGAGTTCAATCAGCTTCTCCTTCTTGCTAAGCAATTCCTTGAATGCTTTGACAAATTTCGGCATGTGGCAAAGTGCTTCAACAAGGCTAATGTTGATGGTCATGTGAGATAGCATATCCACATATTTCGATACTTGACAGTCATTCTTGGTTAGCTCGTTGGTCTTGCCTATGCGAGAAGGGTATGGGATTCTAGGTTTATAGGTGGAAGGTGAAGGTGTAGTCGGTAAAGATTGGGATGTTGAAGGGTCCGTCCGAGATACATCGTCATGACGAGGCGGAGACGGTAATGGTGCACTAATACTAGGTGTAGGAGGATGTGTAGATGATGGAGGTGGGATTGGTGGTCCTACGATGGTGACTCCACTACGAGTAGTAATAGCTCTCACATTAGCTCGCGGATTAGTGACGGTGTTTGAAGGTAGATATCCCGGAGAAGAAGAAGGTTGAGCTTCGGGCAAGAAACTAGCCAATAGATTCTTTAATTCAGTCGTTTGAGTGATGAAGGAGGATTGAATATTATCACGAACTTCGGTTCTAATGTCATTACCCTGCTTCATGATATCTCCTTTCATATTGATTATTTGGCTTTGTAGATTCTTGATTTGCTCACCTTGAGTTCTCATGATGGCTTCAACATCGGGATTAATGGGTGGGTTTTGTTGGGTGGGTGGGTGATAAGGGTTAAAAGCTCTTGGTGGGATTTGGTTGCTTCTATTGTAGTTGTTGGCGGGATTTTGGTTTTGAGGAGAAAAACTGGGTGAAAGGTAATTGTTGGATCGGTAACTCAGCAGATTTCTATCCCCTTGTTGTCTAGCTTGGTAATTTTCCGTTGAATAATTACCATAAGCTGCATACACATTTTCCGGATTTCCTTGTGTAGAAGGACAATCGGTGTATGAGTGAGGACCGCCACATGTTTCACAAGGATTAGCAACCGCTTTAACTTGTTGTTGTTGTTGGTTTGAAGCGAGAAGCGTAATACTTTTGCTCATTTCAGTCATCATGCGGGTGAGTTCGGTCATCTCAGGGTTTGCTGAGGTGGAAGAAACATTGACTCTCGGGTTGTTCCTAGAAGAAGCAGAGGAATCCCAGTTTTTGTGGTGAGTAGTCATGTTCTCAATTAACTCTCTACACTCCTCGGGTCTCCTTTTCATGAATGTGCCACCGGCGGCTGCATTAATCGTATCACGATCTCGAAAAGTCAAACCGTTATAGAAAGTATCGATTAAGGTTACAAGGAGCATGTTGTGGTTTGGACATCTGTCGATCAAGACATTATATCTCTCCCAAGCATCAAAAAGAGATTCATCAGGGTCTTGCATGAAACCGCTGATCTGATTGCGAAGGCTTGTAACCAGGGATGGTGGAAAGTAGCGCGACAAAAAGCGTTGAGTCATGTCATCCCAAGTGTGAATAGAATTCTTCGGGAGACGATCAAACCATTTCTCGGCATGATGTGATAGAGTATGTGGGAAGAGTTGTAAGCGAAGAACATCCATTGTGGCCCCAGGCAACTTCATGCTTTGAGTGATTGTAATGAACTTGTCGAGGTGTTTGTTGGCATCATCATCAGGCAATCCACGGAATGGGTTTGTTTGCACTTGCTGAATCATGTGGTGCTTCAACGAAAACTCAGGAGCGTTGATTTGCATCGGCGCAATCGGTCCTCCTCGTCCAAACATTGTTGGTTGACAAAGTTCCTCCATGGTCCGAAGATCGGGCTGTGGAAGAACATTGTTGTTATTATTGAGGTGCGGTGGAATATTATTGTTTTTGTTAACACCTGCCATACTTAAATCTTCTTGAGTCTCGGGCTCCTGATAATTGGAAGATCTAGTACGCATACACCTGAAAATGCAAAAGAAAAAGAAACCAAACACAAAGACAATATATATACACAATAAAAATAAAATCTTTTTGGATTTTTGAGATTTTTAATTTTTATAGTTTTTTATCGATTTTTAATTTTTATGATTTTTTGAATTTTTTATGCAAGAAAAATAACGCTCACAAGTGAACGGATCCCAAAAAGCAACGCGTCTTTCACAGAAAACCGTTAATCTTTACGAAAAGAGCCGGCAGCGGCGCCATTCGATACAAGGCTTTTGACACCCCGTATAAAAATTAAAATTCAAGTCTCGGAATCTTAACGAATTGATTTCCGGCTTAAAGTACGACTCAGTTGATTTTGGTAAAACAAATATTTTTGGTTGATTATAAATAAAATGTGCAAGAAAATTAAAGTAAAAGTGCAGTAATGTAACTTCTAAAACTAATTTAAAGTAAATAGTGCAAGTAATTAAAAGCGAGACGAGAATTTAAAGGGTACTAAATGTAAATAACGCAAACTTAAATCTAACTAAGGCAAACTTAAAACGCATCTAAAACTAAATCTTAAACTAAGGCTAGGCTAAAATAATCTAAGGCAAATAAACTTAAAGTGCGGCTAAGTAAAAAGGCGGGATAAATAAAGCTTGAAATTAAAAACTAAAAATAATACGTCCCTATCCGGAATAAAACCCTTATTCGGAATACTGTCACTATGCGGAAAAGGTGCTTATTCGGAATAGTTCCCTATGCGGAATACTAGCCTATGCTGAAAAATTGGTCCTATTCGGAAAGTTACCCTATGCGGAATAATGGGTCTTATGCGGAATAGTGTGACTATTCGGAATAATCACCCTTACTCGGAATACGGACCCTTATGCGGAATCTTCAACTCTACCCGGAAAATCAACCCTATGCGGAATCTTTGCTTATTCGGAATACCAGTCCTATGCTGAATAAAAATCCTATGCGGAATCCCTGGTCTATGCGGAATACCACAATATTCCGAATTAGCTGCTTTTTAAGACCTCTACTCGGAATATCGAATATTCAGAATAGACCACCTAAGAAACACTCCGTTCGGAATACTGGGAAAACTCAGAAACAGGTATACAGTAACAGATAGAACCGAAGAACAAGGAACAAGATAACACACGAATTTAAACAAAACTAAAGCAAATCAAACGCAAGATTAAATCAAACAAACAAATAAACATATACTAATAATAAACAATCAATCCAAAACAATCAAACTCACAAAACTAATCAAAATAATCAAATCAACTTAAATAAAGCACAAAAATCAAGAACATAAACATAAACAAATCAAAATAAAGATTAAAGAAATGTAGAATGAGATTAACAAGATAAAGATAAAGATTAACAAGAATTAAAAAAAAACTTACTTGAAATTAAATGATAATTAAGGTGCAAGACAAGGTAATTAAATGGACAAGTATTTAAATGACAAGGTAATTAAAAGTGGAAGAACTAATTGTCACTATTAGCCAACAAGAATGAAATGTAAATCATCCTATTCTATATATAGGGGAGGATTAGGAAGCTTCCTCCCCTCCTTCATTTCTTCATAATTGCATCATTAAGCCCTTAAGCATATAATCTTCATTAATTGCATGCTTAGTCCTTTTCTTCTAATCTTCTTTAAACTTGAACTTTAAGGACTTTTGGCTTCGGGATTTCCTTTGAACTCGTCTTTAAATTCTTCAATAAAATAGACTTGAATTCTTCGGCTTTTGATAAACTTCCGTCTTTTGACTTTTTCTTCGATAAATCTGCAGAATTGGTCTTGGACTTCCATTCTTTTTGCACTCTTGACTTCTTGACTTCGTCTTTCATCCTTTTCTTCAATAAAAGTCCGTAAATGCCCGTGAATTTCCGTGTTTTCTCCACTTTTCACCTTTTCGTCCTAAATCACAACAAAAACACAAACCACGCATAATTCCGACATAAAAGACATAAAATACACGTTTTGGTCCGGTTATTATTGTAATTAAGTGGTAGAAAAGATGGGTGTTTACACACCTATCAGGGATCTTTAAATAAATATTCTAAACAGGAATTTCCCCCAGCTTGGAAGTACTTAATACATGTCATACTTCAATGTTTGAGTCCCAAATGTACTGCACATAATGAAATTAACCGATCAATTGGTAGTGCCATTGTGTGTATTGCTAATGGGCAAAAATATAATTTTTCTAAAATGATTTTTGATGGCATATGTAAAAACAAGGGTAGCAAGATGACCTGGCTTAACCAAGATTTTTGTAAATGGTTTTTGATGAACAAAGGTATTGCACCAGGGATCATGATGATTTTTATACGATCCCTGTGCAAAAGAAAGCAATTTTTGCCTAGAATGATGAATTCACCCCCACACAGAGATTTACCCCTTACCCAAGCCATGCTTGTTGTTATTGCAGCAATACAACCTCAACCTGACCCACAACCACAACCAGACCCATTGCCTGAACCATCACCTTCACCTCAACATATGGAACTTGACCAAGATCCCTTCAATGCTGACACGTTAAATGTTGGCGTTGACACTTCAAATCCAAACGTTGACACCTTTCTACAACATACCCAAACACCCCTTAACCTCCAAACTATAACCCAATCCAAATCATCCTCTTCACCCCCAGACTTTAGGATGGAAAAAAGCCAAAGGACCATTGGAGTGTTCTCCTATGGTGGTCCTAGCCATGTTGTAGAGAGAACCACCACCACAAGTGTGGTTGGTGATATGGGTGGGGCTAGGACTATTGGTACTAGTTTTGACGCAGGCCAAGCCAGTCCTAACATCATTAAGACCCCATCCATGCCCTATGACTCTATTTTGGGAGGTCAAATACCCATTCTAGAGGAGGCCAGATTTGAACCCTATACAATGTTGGAATTGATGGCTGTCTGCATTCACTTGCAAAAGAAAAATGCAGACCTTGTACATAATGTCTCTACCCAAGGCCTTGAACTCAAGCAATTGAGGGAGAGGATTGTTGTTTTGGAAGCTGTTGAGGCTAGAGAAGGCAGACAAGAGTCCTTTCTTCAAGGGAGGATTCTTACAAAGGGGAGGAAGCTGCTACTGAACCAGTTAATTTAAGTGATAAAGGCTCAAATGAGGGAGAATCTTTAGGTATAGCTTGTGACAATTCGTCAATTTATGGTTGATATTTTATTCTCAATATTTATTTGAAAACATTGTTTTAATGTTACATTATGAACTCACTTATTTTTGGGAATAAATTTGGATTTACGTCTTGAAGTAGAATCGATTACGTCTAAACCGGAGGATTCTACGTCACGTGCTTACGTTTACATACACCGTTTTGATGACAGACCGACATTTCAGGAAATGAATTTATCCGTGAATATTATTTTGAGATTTTAAATTTGTGTTGTTTCATAAACTCACAAATTTACGAGAAGAGATTAGGACTTACGATTTTATTTTAACGTCCTTTACGACTAAACCGGAAACCTTAGGATTACGTATTTACGTTTTCGAACTCCGTTTTTGATGAGACAATTTTTATTAGATTCGTTTTGAGTCGTTGATTCATAATTTATAAAAACGTTTTTCGTAAAACGACCCGAGGGCACGCAAATCGAGGAAACTAGAATCGAGGAGTACCCGTAATTAAATGGGGATGAGACAAGCGGGACACTTGCCCCACCCCCACAAACCCGCGGCTAAAACAAGGACACACACATTTGTGATGTGTCAAGCTTGCAACAAACTTGCTACACATGTAACTTGTAAGCTTACAATGTAAGCTACATCTTTCAAAACCACTAACTAGCTCAAACACAAACCACTAGTCTCATTTCTCTCATGCAAATCCACTCAAAATTCTCTCTCACTCTCTCTTTGAGCCGTCCCATTTCCACCTTAAATCACCATCATTGATCAAAAGTAACCATGAAATCTTATGTTATTTACACACATGTTGAAGCCCTTTTGAAACCCTATGGATTGGTAGTGATTATAACATCCAAGGAGGAGTTTCCATGGAGTCTTGGAGCTGATTTTACACAAGGTGTTCATGAAGAATGGTGGTCTTGAAGATGGTCTTGGTTATTCAGAAGTTTCTCCATCAAAATCCAAGTCTTGATCACAACCTACATCATCATGGTGGTATAAAGATAGTTCTTCCCATCCTCTTGTTAATTTGGGTTATGTAATCATGTATTTTATTCCTAAATGTATATTTATATGATGATTATATGATGATAAAAATATTGTGTGGGGATTTGGTGTTGATAATCATGGGTAAAAATATGAAAAACTATAAGAAACAAGGCAAAAATCTTGTTTAATTTGTTGATTGTATAAAACAGTAAGAACCATGTGATGAACTGATAAAATGGCATAGATTAATGGATATACAGTAAGTAATATGTCTTGTACACATGTGAGAGTTGGCCATGCAATGGAATCATTAGGATGAGTGAGATATGATCAAAACAAGTTTAAAGTATAAATCTGAGTTCACTGTTTTGGACGATTTTTAGAAAGTACTTAGAGGCTGATTAAACAGTAGCTATAGGAGAGTTAAATGGAGCACATATCATGTAGTTTATGTCATAAAAATTTGAGCTTCTATCTCCGTATATAACTCTAGATATGGCAGTTTTGGTGAACATGAAAATAAAAATCAGATTTTGTGAAATTAAAGTATAATAGTATTATATAAGCACTCAAATAAAAATAGTATAAAATGTGAATTAAAACCCACTAACTTATATAATACGTTTATATAAATATATATAAGGATAAACAAATGGACATTTTATAAAAATGGTAGTTTGATAAGTTTTATAAGTTATAAAACTATAAACATGATTTTTACGACTTTCTCGGCTATTACCGTAAAATTAACGTTTTTGTTAAATAAAACTTAGACGGTTGGACCCGTCTAATGTAAACTTTCATAAACTCATATACTGATATATAAACATATATAACAAGTAAAAACTGATAAAACCCGAACTATATAACATACGGACATTAACGGGTAAGTTAACGTTATTGGACTAATAATACAACAAAATGGGCTAAAACACTTATAAACTTATTTATTGGGCTTATCCCATTTGGGCCCGACATGTAAAGTGTAGATATTGATATTACAAGTATAAAATGGATTAATACAAGTTAATGAACTTATAATAGGCTTAATGGACCTAAAACACGTAAATAGGTAAAACTAGTAAACTAGTAAGAAGTTACCAAAACATAAACACTAAAATGAGTAAAAGAGAATATGTAAACCAACTTGATCATCATATATATAAAATCATCATATGTATACATAATTGTTAGTTTTATAAAGTCATTGGACAAGAGTCTAAGACGAATATTATTTGTCTAGGTTTCCGTGATTGAAGCACGTACCGTACGTCCGAATTGCCGATAACCCGCCTTCCCACATCAACGTGAGTTCATAGCCTCGCACTCTTTTAAATGTTTTTATGAAATGTTTTATATACCCGCGAGGGAGATAACATGTTAGTTTTTATAAAATGGGACACCATTTGTCCCGATTGTTTGTTTATTGATTTGGACCCGAATGATTGAATGACCCGATTGTATGACCCGATAAATGATTAAATGACCCGATAGATGAAATTAAATGGATTATTAAAGTTAGGTTATATCACTAAAATTCCCATTAGCGAATTGTGAACTACCGGGATTTGGTAGACGCTTATGCATATAATAGTACTATTTGGGGACGATCACCCCAGTTCGCGCCTTTACGGTTGATCCCCGTCGTGCCACATTGATTGGTAAGCAAATTTATTTATGAGAAGATTTCCATTGCGTGACCTTTATGACGACACGCTAATTTAGATGGGAAAATTGAGTTTCAGGCTAGCTACCCGTTGTTTGGTTTAGTAAGGTAACAATGTCATGCGGCTTATAATAATCCAAATTAACGAAATACTGCTATACGTACCGAATTACGATGTATTGCCTGACTAGCAATATGGGGTCATACTATTGATATTATGTTCGTGTTTTGGTTTTATATAACCATATTCATATAACGGTTTTTATTTAATCTATACAACGTCATAAAACGTATTGTATGATGTTTTTACGACATTGGCTCGTATAATGATTTTTAAGGCAAATGCCTATATTATGATTTTCGATAAGGATTTGTATAAAAATGACTTTGGCTATTTTATGGCCTATTATAATGATTTGTACGAAATGATTTTTGGTAATAATTTTATACTAAAGTTATATTGATGGAATTTATTAAACTTTATGAATTCACTCGGCGTTATCGCTGACCTTTTCTTTTAACATGTTTTATCTCAGGTACTTGAAGGTAATTCTCGGGAAGACAACAAGAATTTATGCCCCGCACTTAAATATTAATTTCCATTCAAATGCTTTGTAAAACCTGTATAAAATACAATGACTTGGGACCTATGTAAATTTGATATTTATGAATGGAAATGCTTTATAAATAAACGACGCGATTTTTAAGCGTTGTCTATGATGTGAGTAATGTGTTATCCCGTAACACCAACGAGTCTTCCACTGTATGGAGTTGTATAAACTTGGGGGTGTTACAGTTTGGTACCAGAGCTCTCTTTATAGAGAACGAAAGATTTTTAAAACCAAGGTTTTGAATAAAACATTTCAAAATCTTTTAACTATAAACATTTTTCTAAAAAAAATGTCTAAAAATATTTTGACTATAACAGTGCCGAAGAATTCCCGAGTTACTGACAAGACCAGACTGAGAAGTGTTATTTTAATATATATATAACTTGGATTATATATATATATATGATGTAATTTTATTACATGATTGCTTCATGATTATTTTGATATTTATACGAGGTATTTATACGACGTAGATTGTCACAAGGAACCCTAAGTCCCCTAGTAAATTAATCGAAGCTATTCTCGTAGGAATTCTAGCTATCCTAGATCTAAACCAAGTTGTGGATATTTATAATCCCAACAAATGGTTGATATTCGTAGAAATATTGATATTAGTTGATTGCGATATTAAAGAAGAATTGGAGAGATTAAATCTGATATCGATGTCATGACGATCTTTCTTTATAGAGGGGAGTTTGACAAAACGTTACCACCTAGAAAGATGTCATCTGATTCGTTGTCATCCAATTCTTAAATTGAAATCGAAAGGGTGAATGTTGCACTTGAGGCTGTCATTGGAACCATTACCCAAAAGCCTCATTCCCCTGGTACCTTTCCGAGAAGTCTAATTGAATGATCGAGTCATTTTAGACTAGTGACTCATTTGATAGCTATTGATGAAAGAGTTATAGGATTAAAATTAAGTGTTGTTCATATCGAACTTTTATTGCACTTTGAAGGTATAAGAATAAGGTTGAAAGTATTGGAGAATGAGGTAGGATATCGAGTTGAGTATAAGTTGATTGAAACTTGAATAAAGTAAAATTTAACTCGTACGGAATATGAGATTGTTAAGAGGAATCTGTTAAGTCATGTGATTGAATTATAAGGTTTTAATTGATTGTTGATTCGTGTTAAGGGTTGTTCCTAGGCCATTGTCCACTAATGAGGATGCCCAGTGTCCAAGAAATAAATTGAAGAAATCTTCTTCTAAATTGAGACCGATGGATCTTCCGGGACAGGTGGGACACCTAATGACTCTTGTAGATTAGTATTCATTGTGGTACCTTTTAAAAATCCCTAACCTAACTGAGACATCAGTTGGTAGGATGAGTTCTGAGAATTGTATGACATAGTGACACGTAATGTGTTACGGTACAATTTTGACTTGTTTGTGATTAATGAAAAGACTAACTTTGATTGCTAAATCCTTCATGTATCGATGTTATCTATCTTTTATTGCTTCATCCTAATGTTCGCATTAGTGATGCAACCATTGAACAAGTACTCATCTTGAAATGAGTTACGTTGTGGATTGTTCTTTTGAGTGCCATCGAGATCATGAACCTCATGATTATTTAGCTAAAGCTCATTTCCTATCATATTGTAGTTAGTTCTTGGTGAACAAGCTTTCATCACTCTTTTGCAGATCACTCATTATTTTTATAAGATAAAATAGTATCCATTGAGAAAAATTGAATTTTCATCACTAAAAGGATTATTCAAAGTGAGATTTATAAGTGATTGTTATCAAAATGAAGTTGTTTATAAAACGCCTTGGAAAACTTAATTGTTTTCATAACAAAGAAAATCATTGTAAAGTTATTCTTGATTCTTATTTAAGAATTAAGCATGAGAATGTTTTTATTATAAACATGATGATAAAATTTCGACGAACTGAGTATTGCATCGTTAATCTTGAAATTGTATATAGTTGCGCGCCTACATACAATTTGGAATGGACCATGCAAGGCTGATTAGTAGTCACCATAAAACTGATTAATAAACACTAAATTTTCTTTGAATATTGTGAAAGATTAAAATTTATGAGATCTGCAAGAAGTGAAAAATAAGGACATAGTGTTATGGACACCTACATATGTGCCTGTAGCATCTATTCTTCTGAGTCGAATTTACTCATCTATGGAATTTGTCTTATTTCACAATTGATATTCCCTTCTTGTCCAATTCTCCCGTAGTAAGATTCTTGGGAAAAGTATATGATTACCGAGTGTTGATACCCGACTGGTTGTATCGACGTTCCTATCATTTCTTTTGATTTGATTTCATTTGAATGACCTGGGTAAAGATTGATAGGTGTGAAAACACCCATATTTTCTACCACTTAATTACAATAATAACTGAGCCAAAACGTGTATTTTATGTCGGAATTATGCGTGGTTTGTGTTTTTGTTGTGATTTAGGACGAAATTGTGAAAAGTGGAGAAAACACGGCATTTACGGGCTTTTATTGAAGAAAAAGATGAAAGATGAAGTCGAGAAGTCGAGAGTGCAAAAAGAACGAAAGTCCAAGACCAATTCTGAAGATTTATCGAAGAAAAAGTCAAAAGACGGAAGTTTACCAAAAGCCGAAGAACTCGAGTCTTATTTATTGAAGAATTAAAAGACGAGTTTAAAGAAATCCCGAGCCAAAAGTCCTTAATGTCCAAGATTAACAAAAGACTAAGAAGGAAGGACTTAATGGTGCAATTAACAAGAAAGGAAGGAGAGGAGGAAGCTTCCTATAACCACTCTCCTAATCTCCTATAAATAGACCATTAGTATCTCATTTTCATTTTTGTTGGCTAACTTGACAAATTAGCTCTTCCACTTTTATTTTATGCACCTTTAATTACTTATCATTTTTAATACATGTTTTGCACTTTAATTATCCTTTTAATTCCAAGTAAGTTTTTAATTTGCGTTCTTTAAATTCGTGTCTTTAATCTTTCTTTATCATTTGATCAAGCTTATTTTTACCAATCTCATTCTACCCTTCTTCTTTTTGATTCGGTTTGAATTTCGGATTAAGCAAGGTTTTGCTTAATCCATTGCTTATTTGATTAAAAGTCTTGTCTTTTCTTTTTCCTTTTAGCTTCCATACGAAATAGCCATAAGTTCGACAATCTTATGTGCTTATTTGGTATTTAGCTTAATTGTTTTGAAAGTTTTCTTAAAAGTTTTACTTTTTAAAATCCATTTCATTAAGTTTCGTTTTTTTTTAGTTTTGAAAGTTTTTAACTTTTTAGCTTATTTTCTCGTTTTGTTTCCATTTCATTCAAGTTTTTGGTTACTGCTTATTAGAATTAGCTTATTTGGATTTGAGCTTATTGTGAATTTGTGATCCATCGGAAAAGAAGGGTTAACACACATTGCGACGGGTGCTTTCTCCACATTCCGATCGTGACAGGTTTGGACTAAGGTTTGCATTCCGATCCGGGATCGCGATAGAGTGAATTACCCTCTTATTCCGATCAAGATTCCGATCGCACATTGCGATCGGGATTGCGACGGCTCTTAAGGCTTCACTAAAACGAAGTGCTGCCCAATTTTCCTAAGCGACATTCCGATCTGAACTGCATTGCGATCTGAAACTTTCCGATCTGAACCATATTCCGATCTGGGGTTGTTTGGTTATTCCGATCTGAAAAGGTGACACATTCCGATCTGGTGTTTTCAATCAACATTCCGATAGGGGCTGTGTGTTCATTCCGATGGTAGGGGTGTTTTACTATTTGTCTTTTTTAATTTTTAAGTTCTCATTTTAATACTTTGTCTAATTTTAATTTTCGTCACGCTTTAAATTCAAGTCATTTAATTATTTTACTTTAAAAAGTTTTAAATATTGCACAAGTTAAATTTTAATTAGTCTTAGATTTAATTTAACGCCCTTTACTTTAACGACATTTGCTTTTTGGTCTTTTCACATTTAAATATAAAAACAACTAAAAATATTTGTTTCACCAAAAACAATAGTCACACATAGAGAACCTAGATCAATTCGATTAGACATACTAGAATGATAAATCTTTTTATACGGGCCAAAAGCTTAGTATTAAATGGCGCCGCTGCCGGCTCTTTTCGTAAAGATTAACGGTTTTCTGTGAGAGACGCGTTGCTTTTTGGGATCCGTTCTCTTGTGAGCGTTACTTTTCTTGCATAAAAATTTCAAAAAACCATAAAAATTAAAAATTGATAAAAATCCATAAAAAATAAAAATTTCAAAAATCCAAAAAGATTTTATTTTTATTGTGTATATATATTGTCTTTGTGTTTGGTTTCTTTTTCTTTTGCATTTTCAGGTGTATGCGTACTAGATCTTCTAATTATCAAGAGCCCGAGACTCAAGAAGATTTAAGTATGTCTGGTGTTAACAACAATAATCATCCACCGCACCTCAAAAATAACAACAATGTTCTTCCACAGCCCGATCTTCGGACAATGGAGGAGCTTTGTCAACCTACCATGTTTGGACGAGGAGGACCGATTGCGTCGATGCAAATCAACGCTCCTGAGTTTTCGTTGAAGCACCACATGATTCAGCAAGTGCAAACAAATCCTTTTAGAGGAATGCCTGATGATGATGCTAACAAACACCTCGACAAGTTCATTACAATCACCCAAAGCATGAAGTTGCCTGGTGCCACAATGGATGTTCTTTGCCTACAACTCTTTCCACATACGTTATCACATCATGCCGAGAAATGGTTTGATCGTCTCCCGAAGAATTCTATTCATACTTGGGAGGACATGACTCAACGCTTTTTGTCGCGCTACTTTCCACCATCCATGGTCACGAGCCTTCGCAATCAAATCAGCGGTTTCATGCAAGATCCCGATGAATCTCTTTTTGATGCTTGGGAAAGATATAATGTCTTGATTGATCGTTGTCCAAACCACAACATGCTCCCTGTGACCTTAATAGATACTTTCAACAACGGATTGACTTTTCGAGATCGTGATACGATTAATGCAGCCGTCGGTGGCACATTCATGAAAAAGAGACCCGAGGAGTGTAGAGAGCTTATTGAGAACATGAATACTGATACACGGCTTTTGCCCGTATAAAAATTAAGTTCGTTGTGTGTTGGTCTAATCGAATTGATCTTAGCTCTCTATGTGACTTTGTTTTATTTTGGTGGAACAAAGATGTGTCGTTGTAGTATTTTAAAATTAAAAGGTGCAAAACAATTAAAGTAAATGGGAACTTAACGTAAATCTAAGTCTATTTAAAATAAAATGCAAGTATTTAAAAACGTGACTGAACTTAAAATGGCACTAAAGTAAATGGCGTAAACTTAAATCTATTTAAGGCAAACTTAAAGTGCGATTAAAACTAAGGCAAGTCTAAAATAAAACTAAGGTAAATAATCTTAAAGTGCAATTAAATAAAAGGGCAAGAAAAATAAAACTTGAAAATAAAAAATTAAAAACAAAAGCTAATAAGAACCTGAATACAGCTCATTCGGAATAAACCTTCGTTTGGAATAATCATTCGTCCTAAATGTCACCTTTGGTTGAAATGATTCTTCTTCACTTGGAATATTACCAAAATCCTTGATCCGGAACAAATTGATCTGAATATGTCACTTATCCAAAACAATGCTTCGTTCGGAACTTACTGATTCGGAACTTGTAAAATCTGCCTTGATTCGGAAGTATTAGGTCACCCCTTGATTCGGAAGTTTCCGGATGAAGCTCTTGATTCGGAAGTTTTGAACTTCCGAATGAACCTTCCTTGAGTCGGAAGATGACCCTTGATCCGGAACTTTTGGAAGTTCCGAATGAACAACCTTGACTCGGAAGTTTATGACTTCCGAATGAAAAGCCTTTATTCGGAACTTTGGTCCTTGATTCGGAACTTTAAGTTGATTCGGAACTTTTGAAAAGTTCCGAATGAAATCCTTGGTTCGGAAGTGTGGAGTTCCGAATGAATCCCTTTGGTTCGGAAGTTTTAACTTCGTCCGGAACTTTGAAAGTTCCGGATGAACAAGCTTGGTTCGGAACTTTTGGAGTTCCGGATGAAACCTTGATTCAGAACTTTGGGAGTTCCGAATGAGCTCTTCCCTCCTTCTTGGTTCGGAAGTTTGGAGTTCCGAATGAAGCCTGGAAAGATCAGAAACAAGCAAACACACCCGAAGAACAAGGAAAACAGTAGCAGCAGATATAAACACAAAGTAATCAAATTCAAACACACGGATAATTATAAATAGTAACGAATCAACAAATAAGCATTAACAAACAATTAAAAACACGAAATCAAATAACTTTTACCACAATAATCAAAAACCACTTAGATCAAAATAAAAGCATGAACATGAACATAACATAAACAAAACAAATCAAAGAATAAGAAAGGAAGATAAGAGATTGACAAGATAAAATAAAGATTTGACAAGAATTAAAATGAAAACTTACTTGGAATTAAATGGTAATTAAGGTGCATAACATGAATTTAAATGACATGAAAAGTAAATGACAATATATGAAAATGGTGGAAGACTAATTGTCACACTTAGCCAACAAGAGTGAAATGATAACTATCCTAATCTATATATAGGGGAGGATTAAGGAAGCTTCCTCCCCTCCTTCTTTTCTTGTTAATTGCAAGATTAAGTCCCTCCTTCTTTTAATCTTCATTAATTGCGTACTTAGTCCTTTTCTTCTAATCTTCTTTAATCTTGGACTTAAGGGATTTTTGACTTCGGGATTTCTTTTGAACTCGTCTTTAAATTCTTCAATAAAATAGACTTGAATTCTTCGGCTTTTGATAAACTTCCGTCTTTTGACTTTTTCTTCGATAAATCTTCAGAATTGGTCGTGGACTTCCGTTCTTTTTGCACTATTGACTTCTTGACTTCGTCTTTCATCCTTTTCTTCAATAAAAGCCTGTAAATGCCCGTGAATGTCCGTATTTTCTCCATTTTTCACCTTTTTATCCTAAATCACAACAAAAACACAAACCACGCATAATTCCGACATAAAAGACATAAAATACACGTTTTGGTCCGGTTATTATTGTAATTAAGTGGCAGAAAAGATGGATGTTTACACACCTATCAAATACTCACCACAAAAACTGGGATTCCTCTGCTTCTTCAAGGAACAACCCGAGAGTCAATGTTTCTTCCACTTCAGCAAACCTTGAGATGACCGAACTCACCCGCATGATGACTGAAATGAGCAAAAGTATCACGCTTCTCGCTTCAAACCAACAACAACAACAAGTTAAAGCGGTTGCTAATTCTTGTGAAACATGCGGCGGTCCTCACTCATACACCGATTGTCCTTCTACACAAGGAAATCCGGAAAATGTGTATGCAGCTTATGGTAATTATTCACCGGAAAATTACCAAGCTCGACAACAAGGGGATAGAAATTTGCTGAGTTACCGATCAAACAAATACCTTTCACCTGGTTTTTCTCCTCAAAACCAAAACCCCGCCAACAACTACAATAGAAGCAACCAAATCCCACCAAGAGCTTCTAATCCTTATCACCCACCCGCCCAACAAACCCCACCCGTTAACCCCGATGTTGAAGCCATCATGAGAACCCAAGGCGAGCAAATCAAGAATCTGCAGAGCCAAATTATCAATCTCAAAGGAGATATTACCAAGCAAGGAAATGAGATTAGATCCGAGCTTCGAGATAATATTCAATCCTCCTTCAGCAATCAAACAAATGATTTGAAGAATATGCTTGCTAGTTTCTTACCCGCAGCTCAACCTTCTACTTCGAGTTCTCTACCTTCAAACACCGTCACCAATCCGCGAGCTAATGTGAGTGCTATTACTACTCGTAGTGGAATTACCATTGTCGATCCACCAATCCCGCCCCCATCATCTACACCTCCTCCACCACCATTTATCCCTACTCCTCCTTGATATGAGCTTAAACTCATATCCTTTTATCAACAAATAACCCTAAAACATGAAGCAAAATACCCATTTATCTTGCAAAAAACAGTATTATGTGGTATGTTTGTGTTTGTGTACACTTGTGTAGGTAAAAGGATACACTTTCAAGCAAACAAGGAAAAATCAAGCTCAAATGGATGAAAAAGACAAAGAAGGATCAAAAGTGACAAGACTTTGAAGTACAAGGACCTGTCTTGACAAAATGCCAAAGTTGAAGGACTAAAGTGCAAATATTGTAAAAAGTCAAGATCAAAGTTAAAATTGGTCAACTATCAAGTCAACAAAGTCAAAGGACCAATTCTGCTCAAAGATGAAGTTTGAAGGACTAAAAGTGCCAAAGAAATGAAGTTACAAGCCTTAAATATAATCTGCCAAAGTACAAGGGTTGAAACTGCCAAAGTTGGAAAGTTATAAAAGTTCAATCCATGTGTTAACAAGTTCAGCCAATAAGAAGAGAGAATAAGTGGCACACGGATTGCCACCTAAGGGCAATTAATATCCACTAGCAGCCGCCACAATTAATTACCAAATCCTAACAGTTGGATCCGTGTGACTCTTATTCAACCACTCAGAATGTGCCACGTATCTTCTTCAAACAACCAAAATATTTCCAGGATCGTTTTTGAGCTACAATCAATTTCATGAAAAGATGTAAACACCAAAAGTGCTTATTTTGGATAGACGAACACAATGGTAACAACCAATCAACAAGAAATCCACTCAAGAAGAAAGCCCCAATTCGTGTTCTTACCTTGAAGATCAGTTTTGCAGAATCTTGCCACGTGGAGACCTGGGATTGGTCTCAACACGTCATCATCCCCAACAAAATTCCTCTTCATGTCTATAAATAGCCTGCTAGTCCTCATTTGTAACGAGTAGTTAAATTTTGTAAAAACACACACTTCTCAATTTCCTTTCAACTTTCTTCCTTTTTAGCTTAACTACTCAAGAGTCTGACAAACTCTTGAGTTAGTTAGTTAGTTAGCTTCATTCCAACAACTTTGTAACCAATTTCCATTAATGAAATTTGAATTCTCCTTTTCCCGCCAAATCTCATATTCATCTTACTGTTCATTCCCTGCTACTATTTGATCATATTGTTGCTGAATTGAGTTTGTTATGATCATTGAATGATCATAACTGACTTTGAAGAAGTTTGATAGCTGATTGAGTGATTTCAGTTAAAACCTTAGCTTTTTGAAGATTCCAAGCCATGTTGATCATATCTGTTGATTTGTAGCTGAAGTTGATAAGTAGATTGATGAACTAGTGATAAGGTGGTGGTTATCACTAGGGTAAGAGAGTTCAGCACTCCTCTTCTTCCCAATGGATTACTACAAAAGGTTTTAAAGTTCTGATTTTTGGTTCACCTGAATAAGTCAATTGCATGCTACTTTTCCTAGTGTAAATTTGATGAATGCATGATCAAAGTTGTTTAGATTTGCTTATTGTTTGATTTTGGATTACTTGTAGCTTGTTCTTGTTTACCTGCTCATAGATTTGGATTAAGTTCTAGTCATAGCTTATTTTCAGTCAAATTTAGTACTTGTATCTTGATTGAGTAATTGTTGTTCTTAGTGCTTACTTGTAGTTTTAAAACATATCATTTGGAGTCTCAAGTTTGGTAGTAAAAAGCTTTTCATTCAGTTTAATCCAGCTTTTTAAAAGTCTTTGGAATTTTCTCAAATCTCAGTATAAGGAGTGTTTGGTACTAGCTGATTAAGAGTTTTCAAGTGTTGGATATTTGAAAAGTAGATGTTCATTACTAATTGGTAGGTCATATTAAAGTGTTTTTAGAAATTTTCAAGTCAACTTGTAGGTCAAAAAGGCAAATGGCAATAAAAAGTGTGGGTTAAGTTTCATTCAGATTTGCTCTTAAAAAGTTCTCATTTTCTTTTGGCTGGCATTAGATTGATTGTTGATGAAATTGCACCAAACTTGTTCTGAATTGTAGTTAACATCATAAAGTTTCAGATTCCAAGAGTTTTTTTATACAGTTTTCAATAAGCAAATAGAAATAAGCAAAATACAGTAAGGCTGAGATAAGCCATGTTTCTGTAACTTGAAACTGAATTTTTAGATCTCTTGATTTGCTTCATTAACCTAGCCATTTTATTACACAAATCCACTTAGAATATGATGTTACATGATTTCTGAAAGATTCAGCTTTTTGTCAAAAAGTTTGGTCAACGCCTGGTCAACGATAAGCACATTTTAGCTTAATTCAGATTTCTAGCTTATTTCTTGATGAAATTCGTTCTAGTTTGATTTCCCATTCATCATTTGAGTTGCTTAATCAGTTTTGGCAAGAAAATCAAGTTGTGCTTGTTTGGTTTGTTCTATAGCTTATTTTGTGCTTATCTTGAAGTGCTTATTTGCTTATTTTGCATTTAGAGTCTTTTGCAATTGGTCTCATTGAATTTGGTTCAATAATAAGCTCAAACGAGCTTATTTGTTCTCAAACCCGTTTTTGGCTTATAAAGTTTCAATAGTTTCCATTCAGTCCTTGTTGTTTCAAGCAGAGTTAAATCATGGCTAATCTTCATTATTTTTAGGGTTTGCACATTTAAGTCCTTTCAGTTTGGAAATTGGTTAAAATCAGTTAGTTAGTTTGGTAATTAGTTACAAATTGGTTAGTTGGTTACTAGTTTTACATTTTTGATCCTTTTAGTTTGCTGATTTACATTTTCAGTCCCTAGATTTGTTAGAATTTTCATTTCAAGCATTTATATTTCCTAGAATTTACATTTTCAGTCCTTGTAGTTTTAAATTTTACATTTTGAATATTACTTGGATATAAATTTGGTAAGTGCACTATGTTTTACATATATGTAGGTAATATTTTTTTCATTTTTGCAAGGCTTTGTTGAATTAGCAAATAGAATATCCAAAAAAAGATTAACAACCAAAAACAGTTAAAAACCCGATATTGGTTGGACTTTCAATTAGCAAGAACTGAGAAAAACGAACTGCATTATATACAATTTCAAATGGCGCCGCTGCCGGTTCTTTGACTTTACGAGAGACTATCGATTGACGGTTTTCATTGGCTTTTGGGATCCGTTCACCTTGTGAACGTTATTTTTACGTATCATAAATCAAAAACAAATAAAAAATCAAAAATATAAAAATATATAAAAACTAAAAAATTAACAAAACAATTCTTTTCCTAAAGAATTGACCAAAAAAATTAAAAAATCCAAAAAGCAATCTTTTTTCCTAAGAGATTGCACCAAAATATATATTATTGGATTCTCTCGGTTTTTATGTACATATAGTATTTTCTCTTAAAAAAACTCATAAATACAAAAATATTTTCCATATATTATTATAAGTAAATACGTATACGTATAAGAACAACCAACATACATATTCTCCATAAGTATTGCCGAGGCAATACACCGTGTTGAGGGGCGTTCCGGTCCTTGACACGTGTATCGATCAAACAAAATAAAGCAAGAATAGATAAATGCTCTCAATAAGCAACAATTTGAAGAATACGAACATTTAAGTGAATAGAAAGGCGATGTGCTATAAAATGCCATCTAAGGGTCAATAGGTACTTAAGTGCTTCGCGCCACCTAACCCCCCGTTCACTTGTAAGTATTCTAAGAAGGAAGGCTTCATTGAGGGTCTTGCACCCAAGTAGTACATAAGTATATTGTTATTTTCTTGTGGATATATAATATTGAAACTCGAAGAGGATAATCCATTTCTCTTCAAAGTCACACGAGAGCTTCTCTCTCATTCCTCGTTTTGAGTTGCATGCTCACTCGCGGGCGTGCACAAATACCGATTGGTGTACAACCTCTTCCTCCGAAAAGGAAGAAAAAGAGAAAGAGTAAGACTACCACCGTCCATCAAGCCGATCACGAGAATCGTGCTTTGACACCTCCACCACAAGAAGCCATGGCTATTGATAATCGCTCTTTGTTGGAACGTATGCAAACCAATATTCATGGATATGCTAGTGCTATTAAGATTCCCGACTTTCCCGCAAACACATTTGAGCTACATACATCTATGATTACTATGGTTTCACAATCACCTTTCTTTGGTAACAAGAATGAGGATCCTCATGCTCACCTTAAGAGATTCCTTTCTCTTTGCAATACCATTAAGCATAATGGAGTTCCACATGAGGTCATTAGGATGATGTTAGTGTCATTTTCCCTAGAGGGACTCGCTAAGCATTGGTTAGACACCCAACCACCCGATAGTATCACCACATAGGATGGTTTCACCACTAAGTTTTTGAACAAGTTCTTTCCTCCACATAAGACTATGGCTTTGAGGACTTTAATTATACGCTTTCAACAAAAACCTAGTCAATCCTTTAGTGATGCTTGAGAAGAGTATGGTGAGTTATTGAGGAGATGCCCTAATCATGGATTGGATCATGTTCACCAAATCAATATCTTCTATAATGGCCTTAAATCTCACCACCAAGATTCACTCAATGCTTCCGCGGGAGGGAATATTCTTCTTAAAACCTACCAAGAGGCTTTGGACATCATTGAGAATAAAGCAATGGTTCAAACAAACAATCAATTTGAAGAAAGGGTTCATGTTATCTAAAACAATTCTCAAAACCCTTGTGATAACCAATTCCTTAAATATCACCAAGAGATCCTTCAACAAGTCAAACAAGGACAACAAGAAATGACTCAAGAGATTGTTCAAGCCCTTAAGACCGTTTCATTGAACAATTCTTCAAATAATGTGAATGCCATTGCCATTTCTTGTGTTACTTGTGGAGGTCCCCATTCTTATGAACAATGTGATAAGGTGCAAGTTTATCAAGGGGAATGCTATGCTTACCAAGAGGAACATCGTGAACACTTCAAGCCTAATATCAATCAAAATAACCTTTCTTACAAATCCCAAAACTACCTTACTCCACCCGGATTCCCACCCCAAACACCCACCCAAATTCAACAAAATCCACCTAAAATTTTACCAAGGAATCAAGGGCAAAGACCACCTTACCAAGGAAATAACTACAAGGCACCCAATCACTTTCAACCTCAAGCAAATACCTTTTATCCACCAAATCAAGGATTTAATGCCCAACCTTTACCTTTCCAACCTCAAGGTTTTCAAGGTTATGTGCCACAAGATTATCACACAATGGATTTCATGCAAAAAATGAATAAAGAGAATGAAAGGAAGTTTCAAGCTATGGAGAAGAAAATGAATGACCAAATGAATAAGGTTTTAATGGCATTAAATCAAAGATCACAAGGGGCTTTACCTTTCAACACACAAACTAATCCATGGGCCAATGTCAATGCCATTACAACAAGGAGTGGGACAACAACAAAGGATCCTTCACCTCCTAAATCTACTATTTTTCAACCCACTTGTGCTCCTACTTGTGACAAGCCTTCTACTTCTACTTCACCTCCTCAAAATGATCCTATTCACTCAAACACACCTTCTCAACCTCCTCATACTCTCCTTTACCTTCCACACTTCCCAATGAAGAAGCTAACAAAGACAAATCTTCCACTACAACACCTATTCCACCTACACCAAAACCTACTCTTCCATATCCTTCAAGGTTGAAAAAGGACAAGTTAAAAAACAAGGATGACATCCAAGTCTCCAATTTCTTAAGGATGTTCAAGCAACTCAACATCAATATCTCCTTTGCGGAAGCTCTTGCTTATATGCCAAAGTTTGCTAAGATGTTCAAGGATTTGCTCTCAAACAAAGAAAAATTGGTTGATTTGCCCAACACATCCCTTAATGAAAATTGTTCCGCGGTGTTACTTAAAACCTTACCAACAAAACTTGGAGATCCGGGGCGCTTCTTGATACCTTGTAATTTTACCGGTGTTGAAAATTGCATGGCTTTGGCGGATCTAGGGGCAAACATAAACCTCATGCCTTTATCGGTTTGGAAACAACTATATCTTCCCGAGCTCACTCCCACTAGGATGACTCTTGAACTAGCCAACCGAACCATAGCTCACCCCGTAGGTATAGCGGAAGATGTGTTTGTAGGTGTGGATAAGTTTACCTTTCTGGCCGATTTTGTAGTGGTTGATTATGACATGGATCCTAGAGTGCCTTTGATTATTGGTAGACCGTTTTTGAGAACGGGTCGTACCTTGATAGATGTGGCGGAAGGAGAATTAATTATGAGAGTAGAAGATGAGAGAGTGGTGTTTAAGTTAGGGAAAGTTTGTGATAGGAAAGAGGTTAAGGAGTCTAGACCTTGTGAGACTATTAACATTGTTGATGTGCTAGATGAAGTGTGTAATGAACACTTTCATGATGCTTGTAAGAGTACTAGTGATGAGATGCCCCATGTTGAAACCGTGGCCTTAATTTCTCCCTCTTTAACACCTTTTGGAGAGAGTGATTTCCTCTTGGAGGAATTTGAGTCAAACTTTCTTGGTGATGATGATTCTCCCATCAATTGGGAAGAAGATATTCTTACAATCCAAAGTTGCTCAATGAGGACCCTATTCCTTCTCCTATTCCACAACAGATTACCATTGAGGAACCTTCCATAGTAAAACCTTCCATAGAGAGTCTACCTCCCATTGAACTTAAGGACCTTCCATCCCACTTAGAGTATGCTTTCTTAGAGGGCAAAGACCAATTACCGGTGATCATTGCTAAAGAGTTGAAAGAGGATGAGAAGGAGCAACTTATTGAAGTTCTTAAGAAACACAAGAAAGCCTTAGCATGGAAAATATCCGACATAAGGGGAATTGATCCACATTTTTGTACACACAAAATCCTTATGGAGGATGACTATAAACCCGCTATTCAAAACCAAAGGAGAGTTAACCCAAAAATCCATGAGGTTATTAAGAAGGAATTGATTAAACTCTTAGATGCGGGTATAATTTATCCCATTTCCGACTCTCCATGGGTTAGCCCGGTTCATTGTGTTCCAAAGAAGGGTGGAATCACCGTGGTGCCTAATGAGAACAATGAGCTTATTCCCACGAGACTTGTGACCGGTTGGAGAGTTTGCATTGATTATAGAAAACTCAATGAGGCAACTAGGAAAGACCATTTCCCGCTTCCCTTTATGGATCAAATGCTTGAACGCTTAGCGGGAAATGAGTACTATTGTTTACTTGATGGCTTTTCGGGTTATTTCCAAATACCCATTGACCCTAAGGATCAAGAAAAGACCACATTCACTTGTCCCTACGGTACATTTGCTTAAAAGAGGATGCCTTTTGGCTTATGTAATGCACCGGGGACGTTTCAAAGGTGCATGATGGCGATTTTCCATGACATGATAGAGCAAACCATGGAGGTTTTTATGGATGACTTTTCCGTTTTTGGAAATTCATTTAGCTCATGTCTCACCAATCTTGAAAGAATGCTTAAGCGTTGTGAGGAAACACGTTTAGTGCTTAATTGGGAGAAATGTCACTTTATGGTGAAAGAGGGGATTGTTTTAGGACACAAGATATCCAACAAGGGATTAGAAGTTGATCGAGCTAAAATTGATGTGATTGCTAAGCTTCCCCCACCCACCTCGGTTAAAGGTGTGAGGATTTTCTTAGGTCATGCGGGATTTTATAGGCGCTTTATACAAGATTTTTCTAAGATAGCTAGACCGATGACCCACCTCTTGGAGAAAGAGGCTCCTTTCATTTTTAATCAAGATTGTTTAGACTCTTTTGAGACTCTTAAGGAAAAATTGACTAAGGCTCCCGTTTTGGTTTCTCCAAATTGGGAATTACCTTTTGAGCTTATGTGTGACGCTAGTGATTATGCGGTGGGGGCCGTCTTAGGACAAAGAGTTAATAAGCATTTTCAACCTATACACTATGCGAGTAAAACCATGACCGGTGCACAACTTCATTACACTACCACGGAAAAAGAGTTGCTTGCTATAGTATATGCTTTTGAGAAGTTTAGACCATATCTTGTGCTTTCCAAAACCATAGTGTATACGGATCACTCCGCTCTCAAGTATCTTATGACCAAACAAGATGCTAAGCCTAGGCTTTTGAGATGGGTTTTGTTCCTTCAAGAGTTTAAGATAGAGATTCGTGATAAGAAAGGGGCCGAGAATTTAGCGGCGGATCATTTGAGTAGACTTGAGCATCCTTTTCAAGGAGACTTACCACACCAAGAAATCAATGAATCCTTTCCATTAGAGGAGCTCATGTCTATCTCTTCCCAAGAGGATGCCACACCTTGGTTTGCGGATATCGCAAACTATCTTGTGGGCAATGTGCTTATTGAGGGTCTTACTTATCAACAAAAGAAGAAGTTTCTAAAGGAAGTTAAGTATTACTTTTGGGATGATCCATATCTTTTTAGGCAATGTGCGGACCAAATCATTAGACGGTGTGTAGATGGGCCCGAGGCATTTAAGATCTTAGAGGCGTGTCATAAAGGACCTACGGGTGGACATTTTGGGCCTAACTACACCGCCAAGAAAGTATTTGATTCGGGTTACTATTGGCCTTCCATTTACAAAGATGCCCATGAAATGGTGAAATTTTGTGATGTGTGTCAAAGATAAGGAAAAATTACACAACGTGATGAGATGCCGCAAAATTTTATCCAAGAGTGTGAGATATTTGATGTATGGGGCATTGATTTCATGGGACCTTTTCCATCCTCTAAGGGAAACAAGTATATACTTGTGGCGGTGGATTATGTGTCCAAATGGGTGGAGGCTAAAGCCTTACCTACTAATGATGCTAGAGTTGTTGTGAAGTTTTTGAAACAATTGTTTGCTAGATTTGGTGTACCTCGGGCCATCATAAGTGATCGTGGTACGCACTTTTGTAATGATCAATTCACGAGAGTTATGAAGAAATATGGAGTGAATCATAGACTTTCTACCACGTATCACCCTCAAACAAATGGTCAAACCGAGGTCACAAATCGTGGTTTAAAGAGAATTTTAGAGAGAACGGTGGGAGAGCATCGAGCTTCTTGGTCGGATAAGCTTGATGATGCTTTGTGGGCGTTTAGGACGACTTTTAAAACACCAATTGGTTGTACTCCTTATAGGCTTGTCTATGGAAAAGCGTGCCACCTCCCATTCGAGTTAGAACATAAGGCATCTTGGTCTCTCAAGTGGGCTAACTTTGATTTAAACCAAGTCGGTTCCCATAGGAAAGATCAACTCAATGAGATGGATGAATTGAGAGCCAATGCCTATGAAAATTCTTTGCTTTACAAGGAAAAGACTAAGAAATTGCATGATGCTAAGATCAAGAATCGTGAGTTCAAAGTTGGAGAGCCGGTTCTCCTCTTTAACTCAAGATTGAAACTTTTTGCGAGAAAGCTTAAGTCGAGATGGTCCGGTCCATTCACTATTGCTCAAGTGTTTCCATATGGGACTCTTGAGTTATCACAACCCGATGGTCCAAATTTCAAAGTGAATGGTCACCGTGTTAAGCATTACTTTGGGGAGGACATTTCCGTTGAAATGGTCCAAGAGATCCCCATTTTCCCCATGAATTAATTCATTGAGGGACGAGTCGAGCTAGAGACTCATTAACTCAAGCATCGTATAACTAGGTTTAGAGTGTTGTAGGTTAGAAATAAAGGTATAGACTTGGAGATAAGTGTAGGGGATACCTTCTTTTGTCTTCATGATTGTTTGTAGGGTTGCTCACTCATTTCATGCTTTGGAGCTTATGGAGGAGGCCCTTGTATCTGGTTCACTTCGTTACTATAGTGATTTTTCATTGACACCTTGTGTTTAAACATGATTTCACTAATAGTTGTCCTTTCCTTAACTTGGGTTAAGCAAAGTCTATTCATTGTCATAAGTGTAGGAGAAGTTTTTATACTTCCATGCTCTTAAACATTGAGGACAATGTTTAGCTTAAGTGTAGGGGGGCCTTCTATCGAAGTGACCTTACCTAGAACTTGTCATTGTCTTGCATGATAACATGGAAAATTGATTTTTCAACATTTTTCAAATTTTTGATCTACTTTGGCAACCAAAAATATGCATTCATAATCTTTGCATCAATCATTTTTCATTTGCATAACACATTTGCATTGTATATATTTCTTCTTTTGTTTTTCATCAAAAAGATATAAAAAGAGAAAATAAAATAAAACATGGTTTTAACAAGTTTAGACTTCTTTGACATATTAGGCCCGCCATGGATATTTTGACTCAATCCGAGTTTGCTTATCTAAGCACTCTCTAGCTAGTATCCTTAACCATGTAGTCCTTCATTGGTCTATTAGGCTAAGCATCCACCAATTTCATTATTTTGAGATTTTAAATTTGTGGAGAATGGGAAATGATAGAGTTGAAGCAAGTATAAAAGGGCTATATAAACTTCATGATAATTACTTGTGGCTAAACCCTTCTCTTCTTAACCTCTATTTTCTTCGCATGTATATAATTGTTAATAAATAATCAAGAACGGTTTTAATTGGTTTGTAATCTCTTATGCATTTTTGGCTAATCATTCATGGTTGGTATAAGTACGTCTTAAGATTCTAAGTTAGAACGTTTTATGTGTACTAGACTTATGTCATGCTCAATATTTAGCGGGTGTTTTTTCCTTTTATTCTTTTCTACTTTCTTTGTGAGGAATAAAGAAAAATAAGAGTGGCTAGAAAAAAAAAGAGAAAAAGAAAAGAAAAAAAAAATAATAATACAAGACTCCCAAGAGGGGCAGTGTGGTGTTAATTATAGTGACTATTGAGTTCCAATATTACCTTGACGGGTTGCGGGGATTCAATAGATTGCTCCAATCCAATATTGCCTTGACGGGTTGCGGGGTTGAAGATCCAAAGTCTAAAAAAGATGGCGGATGTAAATTATTGCGTGAGTTTTATTTTTCTTTCTCTAGCGAGTGTGTAGCTACTTATGAAAGCATGACATGAGGATTTTACACATAAGGCGAATGACTTATTATTCTTGAAACGGACTTGTATTAATTATGAGCGGTTTTTCAAGTAATGGATGAGAGGATTACTTAGAATTAAAACCGTGCCTACTTATTTTGGATTTTACACTTCTTATACTTCACACTTGAATAAATGACAAATTTGCCCACAAGCAATTTGCTCAAATAATAACCGGTTCCACATTTAATCGTCATGAATAAGTTGATGCACTTTTTACTTGTGAATGCAATGATCCCATTTTTAAGCTTGGTATGGGGAAAGTGAAACTTGAGGGTGATAAATGTCCATGGTACCCAAGCCCTAATCTAAGCCATTGAATTCTTTATGAGTTATTTCCATCAAAACCATTTCAAGAAAAATCAAAAAGATATAGATAGAATTGTATTTTGTTCATTGCATTATTAAAAGTCAAAATCATGCATCATATAGTTTAGAGTAGTGTAGATGCATCTCATATGGCCAAGGTGGGTTAATTATGAGGAGAATGTAAATTTGAGCTTTAATATACAATATTGCATGAGGACATGACAATGTTCAAGTGTAGGGGATTTGATATGAGCTTAAACTCATATCCTTTTATCAACAAATAACCCTAAAACATGAAGCAAAATACCCATTTATCTTACAAAAAACAGTATTATGTGGTATGTTTGTGTTTGTGTACACTTGTGTAGGTAAAAGGATACATTTTCAAGCAAACAAGGAAAAATCAAACTCAAATGGATGAAAAAGACAAAGAAGGATCAAAAGTGACAAGAATTTAAAGTACAAGGACCTATCTTAACAAAATGCCAAAGTTGAAGGACTAAAGTGCAAATATTGTAAAAAGTCAAGATCAAAGTCAAAATTGGTCAACTATCAAGTCAACAAAGTCAAAGGACCAATTCTGCTCAAAGATGAAGTTTGAAGGACTAAAAGTGCCAAAGAAATGAAGTTACAAGCCTTAAATATAATCTGCCAAAGTACAAGGGTTGAAACTACCAAAGTTGGAAAGTTATAAAAGTTCAATCCATGTGTTAACAAGTTCAGCCAATAAGAAGAGAGAATAAGTGGCACACGGATTGCCACCTAAGGGCAATTAATATCCACTAGAAGCCGCCACAATTAATTACCAAATCCTAACAGTTGGATCCGTGTGACTCTTATTCAACCACTCAGAATGTGCCACGTATCTTCTTCAAACAACCAAAATATTTCCAGGATCGTTTTTGAGCTACAATCAATTTCATGAAAAGATGTAAACACCAAAAGTGCTTATTTTGGAGAGACGAACACAATGGTAACAACCAATCAACAAGAAATCCACTCAAGAAGAAAGCCCCAATTCGTGTTCTTACCTTGAAGATCAGTTTTGCAGAATCTTGCCACGTGGAGACCAGGGATTGGTCTCAACACGTCATCATCCCCAACAAAATTCCTCTTCATGTCTATAAATAGCCTGCTAGTCCTCATTTGTAACTAGTAGTTAAATTTTGTAAAAACACACACTTCTCAATTTCCTTTCAACTTTCTTCCTTTTTAGCTTAACTACTCAAGAGTCTGACAAACTCTTGAGTTAGTTAGTTAGTTAGCTTCATTCCAACAACTTTGTAACCAATTTCCATTAATGAAATTTGAATTCTCCTTTTCCCGCCAAATCTCATATTCATCTTACTGTTCATTCCCTGCTACTATTTGATCATATTGTTGCTAAATTGAGTTTGTTATGATCATTGAATGATCATTACTGACTTTGAAGAAGTTTGATAGCTGATTGAGTGATTTCAGTTAAAACATTAGCTTTTTGAAGATTCCAAGCCATGTTGATCATTTCTGTTGATTTGTAGCTGAATTTGATAAGTAGATTGATGAACTAGTGATAAGGTGGTGGTTATCACTAGGGTAAGAGAGTTCAGCACTCCTCTTCTTCCCAATGGATTACTACAAAAGGTTTTAAAGTTCTCATTTTTGGTTCACCTGAATAAGTCAATTGCATGCTACTTTTCCTAGTGTAAATTTGATGAATGCATGATCAAAGTTGTTTAGATTTGCTTATTGTTTGATTTTGGATTACTTGTAGCTTGTTCTTGTTTACCTGCTCATAGATTTGGATTAAGTTCTAGTCATAGCTTATTTTCAGTCAAATTTAGTACTTGTATCTTGATTGAGTAATTGTTGTTCTTAGTGCTTACTTGTAGTTTTAAAACATATCATTTGGAGTCTCAAGTTTGGTAGTAAAAAGCTTTTCATTCAGCTTAATCCAGCTTTTTAAAAGTCTTTGGAATTTTCTCAAATCTCAGTATAAGGAGTGTTTGGTACTAGCTGATTAAGAGTTTTCAAGTGTTGGATATTTGAAAAGTAGATGTTCATTACTAATTGGTAGGTCATATTAAAGTGTTTTTAGAAATTTTCAAGTCAACTTGTAGGTCAAAAAGGCAAATGGCAATAAAAAGTGTGGGTTAAGTTTCATTCAGATTTGCTCTTAAAAAGTTCTCATTTTCTTTTGGCTGGCATTTGATTGATTGTTGATGAAATTGCACCAAACTTGTTCTCAATTGTAGTTAACATCATAAAGTTTCAGATTCCAAGAGTTTTTTTATACAATTTTCAATAAGCAAATAGAAATAAGCAAAATACATTAAGGCTGAGATAAGCCATGTTTCTGTAACTTGAAACTGAATTTTTAGATCTCTTGATTTGCTTCATTAACCTAGCCATTTTATTGCAGAAATCCACTTAGAATATGATGTTACATGATTTCTGAAAGATTCAGCTTTTTGTCAAAAAGTTTGGTCAACGCCTGGTCAACGATAAGCACATTTTAGCTTAATTCAGATTTCTAGCTTATTTCTTGATGAAATTCGTTCTAGTTTGATTTCCCATTCATCATTTGAGTTGCTTAATCAGTTTTGGCAAGAAAATCAAGTTGTGCTTGTCTGGTTTGTTCTATAGCTTATTTTGTGCTTATCTTGAAGTGCTTATTTGCTTATTTTGCATTTTCAGTCAAAGTCCTCTTACAGACATAGCTTATTTTGGATTTAGAGTCTTTTGCAATTGGTCTCATTGAATTTGGTGCAATCATAAGCTCAAACGAGCTTATTTGTTCTCAAACCCGTTTTTGGCTTATAAAGTTTCAATAATTGCCATTCAGTCCTTGTTGTTTCAAGCAGAGTTAAATCATGGCTAATGTTCATTATTTTTAGGGTTTGCACATTTAAGTCCTTTCAGTTTGGAAATTGGTTAAAATCAGTTAGTTAGTTTGGTAATTAGTTACAAATTGGTTAGTTGGTTACTAGTTTTACATTTTTGATCCTTTTAGTTTGCTGATTTACATTTTCAGTCCCTAGATTTGTTAGAATTTTCATTTCAAGCATTTATATTTCCTAGAATTTACATTTTCAGTCCTTGTAGTTTTAAATTTTACATTTTGAATATTACTTGGATATAAATTTGGTAAGTGCACTATGTTTTACATATAAGTAGGTAATATTTTTTCATTTTTGCAAGGCTTTGTTGAATTAGCAAATAGAATATCCAAAAAAAGATTAACAACCAAAAACAGTTAAAAACCCGATACTGGTTGGACTTTCAATTAGCAAGAACTGAGAAAAACAAACTGCATTATATATAATTTCACTCCTACACCTAGTATTAGTGCACCATTACCGTCTCTGCCTCGTCATGACGATGTCTCCAAGAAGGACCCTTTAACATCTCAACCTTTACCTACTACACCTGCACCTTCACCACCTAAACCCAATATCCCTTATCCCTCTCGTTTAGGCAAGACCAAAATACTAACCAAGGATGACGCTGAAGTGTCACGCTATGTGAAGATGATTTCTCAAATGAACTTCAACATTGGCTTTCTTGAGGCACTCGTCCACATGCCGAAATTTGTCAAAGCATTTAAGGAATTGCTTAACAAGAAGGAGAAGTTGATTGAATTCGCCAAAACACGCTTAAATGAAAACTGCTCTGCAGTTATTCTTAAAGAACTTCCGGAAAAGCTTGGAGATCCCGGTCGTTTTATGTTGCCTTGCGTGTTCAACAAAACTGAAGAATTTACTGCCCTTGCTGATCTCGGGGCCAGTATTAATCTTATGCCTTTGAGTGTTTGGAAAACACTATCATTGCCCGACCTTACTCCTACGAAGATGACTCTTGAACTTGCAAATCGCACTCTCGCTTACCCTGTTGGTATTGCCGAAGATGTGTTCATTAAAGTTGGCACATTTACTTTCCCGGTCGATTTTGTGGTTGTTGATTATGAAATGGACCCTCGTATTCCTTTAATACTTGGTCGGCCATTCTTGAGAACCGGACGAGCTTTAGTAGATGTGGCCGAAGGTGAGTTGATCTTAAGAGTCGGGGATGATGCTCAAGTGTTCAAGATGGGAAAGCTCACAAGTACAACCTTTGGAGGACGAGAATCAGTGAATATGATCAATGTCCATGATGACTTTCTTGTCTACAACAATCCTCTATTCGAGTCTTGCAATGATAATCCACTCTTTCATGCTGATGTGGATGATTCTCGGTCCAATTTGGAACCTTCTCCCATTTATGATTCTCCACCGGTCTTTGATGCTTATGATGATGATGATTCTAGCTCAGATTCGGATGATTTTGATGATTGTACTTCCGAGTATCCCGAGCTGCCCACATATGATGATTTTGATGAGGCTGATACTCTTTCGAGCGATTCTTCACATGATGAAGATCCTCTACCATGACTCAATCCTACTTTGGATGATTACTCATTTGAGGAAGACTTCTCTGAATTTCTCAACACTTACTTCCCTCATGAGAGTGATACACCTCCTTTAGATTTTGAAGATTATCGTCTTGATCCTACTTTAGATTTGAAGAACATTCTTTCTAAGGAGAAGAAACCGGTTGACACCAATATCCGCAGCACGTATGATTTGACACCTCTTTGTCCCACTTCTGAGGACGAGGTTGTGCGTCTTCGCGGATCTTCTTCCCATTCTGCTGAGCCTGAGTGCTATTTTACCTTAAAGGAAAAGGTGTTCGACCCCGATATTGAAATCTTTAAGCCATCTCAGTATCCACCTGATGAAATAAAAGGAAAAATCTTTGGAATTATTGAAGACATGCTTGCACCACTTCACCCTTGCTTCCACCGTGCTCCATCACTGCTTAAGGGAACCTTGCCTACTCTTCTTTGGCTTGCCTTGTTCGCCTTAAGCCTCTGCTATTAGACGGACGAAAAATATGTCTTTGATCCTGGTGGATATGTTTCATGCTTCTTCCTATGATGATCAAGGTCGAGTCAGGCTCACGACTCGGTTAACAAAAATCAAGCGCTTCTTGGGAGGCAACCCATGTATCTATCTTTTCGCTTTCTTTATCATAAGTGTAGGGGGAGACCCATTGGTTTGCTATTTCCTCTCCTCTCTCTTAATCAGGGATTCGGGCGCTCAATGATCCACTCTTGATGATTCTTGCCGAACCGTGATTCCGTGTCCACTTCTTCCCGGTTGTATCCTAAACTCTTTTCGATTCACTATTTTATATTTTCTCAATATTTAAATAGGAATCTCTTTAGTTGTCTTTTCCTTAGCGAGATTTAAACAAAGTGCACAATGTCCTAAGTGTAGGGGAGTTTACTCCCACATGCTTAAACATTGAGGACAATGTTTATGTTAAGTGTAGGGGGGACTTCTATCGAAGTTAAGTGGCCTTTTCCTTGTATTTGTCCTCATTTTAACCGGAAAATCAATTTTTCGACATTTTTCAAATTTTTTTATCTAATGTGGCCTATTAGTTTTGCCCTTTGTATAGTTATTTTCTTTCCTTATTAGAATAAATGTTTAATAAAGTGGTTTTAATTTGCAAACGTTATGAATCTTTTGACTCAACCCGAGTTTACTTGCCTAAGATACTCTAGCTAGTATCCTTAACGTGTTTAAGTCAAGTTTTGCTAGGCTTTTATATATAGAGCTATAAAACGCGAAAGTCTTAACTCTCACGGGTTAAGAACAAGAAATTTTCGCAAGTTCCTATAATTGATCCTAGAGAGTCGTTTATCAAGGGAACTTTAAAATGCGATTTCTAAACTTGAAAAAGTCTAAGAATTTGCAAGATCCTATAGGCGACTCGAAAACCCAAAACTTTGATTTAATAGGCTAAGCATCCACGAGTCTCATTACTTGAGATTTTAAACTGTGGAGAACGAGAGATGATAGCGCAAATTATAAGTTTGGTATTCTTTCGGGAATTTATGTGAGTTAATTATAAGCCTATTCTCCCATCGCTTGCTAATAAATTTATCTGCAATAAATAAGGTTGTACGATTTGAAAAGTTACTTAGCTTCTAGCCCAAGATCGTTTAAAAGTTGCTCGGTATGGATTAGAGTTCATAGCCAAGGCATAACTTATTGAAGCGGGATGGGAAGATTGGCGAGTCCGAAAAGGCCCTAACAAGGCATGAGGGCTATATTTTGTTGCTAAAGATCCAAAGTGATGTGAAGAATTATTTATTGAAAATCAATATGAAGGATCGAGACACACGACGAAAAGCAAAAACTCCCCAAAAGTCATGGAGAAGTGTATCCAAAAAGACCCTAACAAGGTATGAGGATAAATAGATCCAAGTCATAAAAGGAGGCGGATCGTGGTATATCAAAATCCAAAATAAAGATTGGAGAAAAATGAAGAAGTCGTGGTCCAAGTATGAATCTCTCAAAATTTCAAGTGAAGAAATTCCTATTATGAAGAGAAGACCATTATTTCATGAGCGTCTCTCAAGGTTTGAAGTATGAAGTCGCTGCCAAATATCGGTCCGAGAAAGGTCTCAAATCGTGAAGCGAGTTATGCCAAGATATGAACTTTATGAGGTCCCGAGAAGCAGTTTTAAAAGATTTTGTCCTTTAGCTAACTATTGATTAAATCGTTCACTTTATTTTCGGACTAAATAACTATCGAAATAAGTCAACAATGCATCCTCGTGATCATTCAAGACAAAAATAAAATATAAGAGATACACCTAGGAATAAGGGAGTCTAAGTGAATAATTGGCCCACATGAGTTCGTGTTAGTTTGCTAACTTATAATAACAATGATCTCGTTTTTAAGCTTGGTTTGGAGAAAGTGAAAACTTGAGGATGATGATTATTCATAACATTTCCAAAACCTAAGGTATGCTTTTGGTTTATTTACTTTGAATGTTTATAGTTTTCTATCTCTTTAATAAAGGCCACTATGGATTGATTATGATGAAAAGTATAAACATGCTTTGTAACTAATGCATTGCATGAGGACATTGCAATGGTCAAGTGTAGGGGATTTGATAGGTGTGAAAACACCCATCTTTTCTACCACTTAATTACAATAATAACCGAGCCAAAACGTGTATTTTATGTCTTTTATGTCGGAATTATGCGTGGTTTGTGTTTTTGTTGTGATTTAGGACGAAATTGTGAAAAGTGGAGAAAACACGGCATTTACGGGCTTTTATTGAAGAAAAAGATGAAAGATGAAGTCGAGAAGTCGAGAGTGCAAAAAAAACGGAAGTCCAAGACCAATTCTGAAAATTTATCGAAGAAAAAGTCAAAAGACGGAAGTTTACCAAAAGCCGAAGAACTCGAGTCTTATTTATTGAAGAATTAAAAGACGAGTTTAAAGAAATCCCGAGCCAAAAGTCCTTAAAGTCCAAGATTAACAAAAGACTAAGAAGGAAGGACTTAATGGTGCAAATAACAAGAAAGGAAGGAGAGGAGGAAGCTTCCTCTAACCACTCTCCTAATCTCCTATAAATAGACCATTAGTATCTCATTTTCATTTTTGTTGGCTAACTTGACAAATTAGCTCTTCCACTTTTATTTTATGCACCTTTAATTACTTGTCATTTTTAATACATGTTTTGCACTTTAATTATCCTTTTAATTCCAAGTAAGTTTTTAATTTGCGGTCTTTAAATTCGTGTCTTTAATCTTTCTTTATCATTTGATCAAGCTTATTTTTACCAATCTCATTCTACTCTTATTCTTTTTGATTCGGTTTGAATTTCGGATTAAGCAAAGTTTTGCTTAATCCATTGCTTATTTGATTAAAAGTCTTGCCTTTTCTTTTTCCTTTTAGCTTCCATACGAAATAGCCATAAGTTCGACAATCTTATGTGCTTATTTGGTATTTAGCTTAATTGTTTTGAAAGTTTTCTTAAAAGTTTTACTTTTTAAAATCCATTTCATTAAGTTTCGTTTTTTTAGTTTTGAAAGTTTTTAACTTTTTAGCTTATTTTCTCGTATTGTTTCCATTTCATTCAAGTTTTTGGTTACTGCTTATTAGAATTAGCTTATTTGGATTTAAGCTTATTGTGAATTTGTGATCCATCAGAAAAGAAGGGTTAACACACATTGCGACGGGTGCTTTCTCCATATTCCGATCGTGACAGGTTTGGATTAAGGTTTGTATTCCGATCCGGGATTGCGATAGAGTGAATTACCCCCTTATTCTGATCAAGATTCCGATCGCACATTGCGATCGGGATTGCGACGGCTCTTAAGGCTTCACTAAAACGAAGTGGTGCCCAATTTTCCTAAGCGACATTCCGATCTGAACTGCATTGCGATATGAAACTTTCCGATCTGAACCATATTCTGATCTGGGGTTGTTTGGTTATCCCGATCTGAAAAGGTGACACATTCCGATCTGGTGTTTTCAATCAACATTTCGATAGGGGCTGTGTGTTCATTCCGATGGTAGGGGTGTTTTACTATTTTGTCTTTTTTAATTTTTAAGTTCTCATTTTAATACTTTGTCTAATTTTAATTTTCGTCACGCTTTAATTCAAGTCATTTAATTATTTTACTTTAAAATTTTTAAATATTGCACAAGTTAAATTTTAATTAGTCCTAGATTTAATTTTAACGCCCTTTACTTTAATGACATTTGCTTTTTGGTCTTTGCACATTTAAATTTAAAAACAACTAAAAATATTTGTTTCACCAAAAACAATAGAGTCACACATAGAGAACCTAGATCAATTCGATTAGACATACTAGAACGATAAATCTTTTTATACGGGCCAAAAGCTTAGTATTAACGATCCGAGGAGCTATCGAATGCGTACTCAAATTATGAAAACATAGGATATATTCATATTCGTTAAATGTTTTCGTCTGTATCTGATTTGAAATTCTCTCGCATAGATTATGCGTTGACCTTACTCTTTTAATAGTAGTTGTGTCTCCATATATACCTGAATTTGTGAAGGATTTAGAGTTATTATTAGTCTTTTGAGAAGTTCACATCTTATTGACGGCAATAAAACTGGAAAGTTGATAGTGCCAGTAGAATGGATTGATTGATTATGACATGACGACATTGTCTTAATTGATGGGAACTCGAGTAGAATTCCCCTAAATGATAAAATGTTGATTATCAAAAGTGATCTAAATAATTCTTGATGGATGTCCATATCCTGCACTTAGACTTGAAATTTTACAATGAATGGTTGTGAACTAGTTATAGATATTGTAATCTAGAAGAACCTAATATGAATTTATTAAAAGATGTTTATGTTATCTGAAACTTTAGGAGGTATTTGTTGGTAAATTACCTAGACTTTTGCCATTAAGGAAAGTTGAATTTGGTATTGATTATATTTCCGGTGCTGCACCTGTGGCTTGTGCACTGTACGTCAGCACCATCTGAATTTAAAAGAATTACTGTACAACTGAGAGAGTTGTCGGAGAAAGATTTTATTCTACCAAGCTCGTCATCATGAAGAGCTATGGTGTTATTATTCCTTATATTTATAGATTACTGTGAACTGAGTAAATTGACAATCGAAAACGGTATCCATAACTCGAAATGGAAGATTTGTTCGATCATTTACAAGGTTCTAGCGTATGTTTTAAAGATTTGATCCATGGCATGGTTATCATCAAATTCGCGTCCGCGAAAACGATTATCTATTCCAATCACTACATCCGATACTTGTAATAAACGTTATGAGTTTCACGTGATGTCGTTTGGATTGACAAATTCACATGTAGCATCCATAAATTTGGTGGATCACGTGTGTAGGCTGTAATTTGATAAATTCTTGCTTGCGATCATTAAGGACCATTTGTTTGTTTATAAGAATAAGAATGAGTTAATAATTATTTATAGATTGCCCTAAATTGGCCGAACAATGAAAACTTGTACCTTGAATAATTTACAAGTGATTTAAGACTTAATCCTTTATATTAAATGACCGTTTGATTAATGATGGTAAGATATATATATATATATATATATATATATATATATATATATATATATATATATATATATATATATATATATATATATATATATATATTGACTCTTTAAAAATTAAGAGCCCTTTTAAGACTTTGAGTATTACTAAAAAGAGAAAGTGCAAATGTGTCTTGACAAATGTTTTGACAAATAATTTATCAAAGGATTTTTAAGGGATTATTCTCTTATACACAAATCATTTAACTAAACTCTTGTTTAGGGGTAAATGTTTGTGTATACCTCAAGACAACCTAAGAGGGGTTGAGGAAACCATTTAAACCATGACTTGAAATTTGAAACGATAATTTACGCTTTTCAACTAAGAAAATTTTTACCAAAGAATAAACGAAGGTTTTTTTTCGAACATTTACGGATCTTACTAATTACTTTCGATAAATCAACAAAAATTGTGTTAATTAAATTCAAATTTATTTTGAACATTTTTTTATATAATTGGACAAACTGAGAAAATTTAAAAACTTTTTGCGTTTACGTTTCATAAAAATTAAATATTTATTATTTAATTACTTGTAGTAACTACCGACGCTTTAAACGTCGGATTGAGCAAAACTGATAAAAATAATAGTTGAGATAGAACTAAGACTTAGAAAATGTGAAGAAAGAATTTTCGAATAAATACGGTCATGATATTTATTCCATCTAGGAAGGTGAACATAATTACTAACACATTATGTAGAAAATATAAAGAACCAATTAGGACATGTTCCTTAGTAATGAAGGTGCAAAATAAATTGCCGAACAATATAAAAATAAACAATGTTTGTAAAAAGGATAATATAGATAATAAAAAGGGGTTCGCGGCTAATATGAACTAGTAGAATTGAGAAGCCGATGGCGCTAAATGATTAAAAGGCTACTTGCGATGGCCTAAATGTGAAGGATTGTAAGATATAGTTATGTTGGAATCTTGTAATTATAAGTATTCTATTTATGTCATTTATGACTAAAAGTATCTTTATCTGAAGAAGATGTACTAGTCACAAGTTATGAAGGCAGACACCGCCTCATACATTAGTAAACGTCTAGCTATTGCAAAGGTCATCATCTGAATTTGATTCGATTTGGGTCATCGTCGACAGACTGACCAAATCTGCTAATATCATTCCTGTTAATGATAGATTCTTGATGAAGAAATTGACTCTTTTATATTTAAAGGAGTTGTGTAAACATGGTGTGCCTGTATCGATCATCTCTATCAAGATCCTCGCTTCGCATCGAATTTCTAGAGGTTTGCTCAGGAGTCATTGAGAATGAATCTTGAAGAGAGTACTGTTTACCACCCCAAATCGAAGGGATGAGGTAAAGTAGCGATACAAAATACTATAAGTGTTGTTCTATGTTTGAATGATTGACCTTTGGTAATAAAATGTAAAATCATTTTCCTTTGGAGAGATTGTCATTGCTAATTATCGTATTAGGATCGAGATCGAACATTGTTAAGATTTATATATTAGAGCATCTGTAAGCAGGAGTTGAGATAAAGACACCCGACATACACCCATTGTGAGTTGGACATGTCTTTTAGGTTTAAGGTTTCCTATGATGGCGAACCTAACCTTACAAAATACTCGACCCGCGAGACCTGAAATAATTGTTGAAATTAGGATCTGATTATTGACAGCCGATAGTCGGCAAGAGGTTATGTGAATATGAAATGTAGATCTTGAAGTGCCAGATGGGTAGCGAAGTTATGCCGAACATTTTAACCATGGAAAAATGAACTGATGATCTGAAAGATCATGGGATATAAGTCCCCGTTGTATGGGACCATTGAGATGATGTAAAAGATTGGTTTGAATGGCATATAAGCTGGATCTACCCTAGGACTTCAAGAGCTGCGTGAATTATATATCGAACTTGATAAAATGCCTATCAAGTGAAAATCTGACTATTCCTTAATGAAGTTTAGATCGGCGAAAGTTGCATTCATCAGAAACCCGTGAACATCATGGATAGAGAAAGTAAGTCAACATTTAGCCTGATCTTATTCCCATAGTTATGTTTGATGAAACTCGCGTATTGTAATGGATTACACTTGTGAGAAAAGACCGAATGTGGAGGAAATACCCACATGGCTTTAAATCTATAAGAAGCGAGTAGTAAGATGATCTTTGAGGACAAAGATCCTGTTTAGGGGTAAATGCTGTGACAATCCGTCAATTTATGGTTGATATTTTATTCTCAATGTTTATTTGAAAACATTATTTTAATGTTACATTATGAACTCACTTATTTTTTGGAAGAAATTTGGATTTACGTCTTGAAGTAGAATCGACTACGTCTAAACCGGAGGATTCTACGTTACGTGCTTACGTTTACATACACCGTTTTGTTGACAGTCCGACATTTCAGGAAATAAATTTATCCGTGAATATTATTTTGAGATTTTAAATTTATGTTGGTTCATAAAGTCACAAATTTACGAGAAGAGATTAGGACTTACGATTTTATTTTAACGTCCTTTACGACTAAACCGGAAACCTTAGGATTACGTATTTACGTTTTCGAACACCGTTTTTAATGAGACAATTTTTATTAGATTCGTTTTGTGCCGTTGATTCATAATTTATAAAAACGTTTTTCGTAAAACGACCCGAGGGTACGCAAATCGAGGAAACTAGAATCGAGGAGTACCCGTATTTAAATGGGGATAAGACAAGTGGGACACTTGCCCCACCCCCACAAACCCACGGCTAAAACAAGGACACACACATTTGTGATGTGTCAAGCTTGCAACAAACTTGCTACACATGTAACTTGTAAGCTTACAATGTAAGCTACATCTTTCAAAACCACTAACTAGCTCAAACACAAACCACTAGTCTCATTTCTCTCATGCAAATCCACTCAAAATTCTCTCTCACTCTCTCTTTGAGCCGTCCCATTTCCACCTTAAACCACCATCATTGATCAAAAGTAACCATGAAATTTTATGTTATTTACACACATGTTGAAGCCCTTTTGAAACCCTATTGATTGGTGGTGATTATAACATCCAAGGAGGAGTTTCCATGGTGTCTTGGGTCTGATTTTCCACAAGGTGTTCATGAATAATGGTGGTCTTGAAGATGGTCTTGGTTATTCACAAGTTTGTCCATCAAAATCCATGTCTTGATCACAACCTACATCATCATGGTGGTATAAAGATAGTTCTTCCCATCCTCTTGTTAATTTTGGTTATGTAATCATGTATTTTATTCCTAAATGTATATGTATATGATGATTATATGATGATAAAAATATTGTGTGGGGATTTGGTGTTGATAATCATGGGTAAAAAGATGAAAAACTATAAGAAACAAGGCAAAAATCTTGATTAATTTGTTGACTGTATAAAACAGTAAAGAACCATGTGATGAACTGATAAAATGGCATAGATTAATGGATATACAGTAAGTAATATGTCTTGTACACATGTGAGAGTTGGCAATGCAATGGAATCATTAGGATGAGTGAGATATGATCAAAACAATTTTAAAATACAAATCTGAGTTCACTGTTTTGGACGATTTTTAGAAAATACTTAGAGGCTGAGTCAACAGTAGCTATAGTAGAGTTAAATGTAGCACATATCATTTAGTTTAGGTCATAAAAATTTGAGCTTCTATCTCCATATAGAACTCTAGATATGGTAGTTTTGGTGAACATGAAAATAAAAATCAGATTTTGGGAAATTAAAGTATAATAGTATTATATAAGCACTCAAATAAAAATAGTATAAAATGTGAATTAAAACCCACTAACTTATATAATACATTTATATAAATATATATAAGGATAAACAAATGGAAATTTTATAAAAATGGTAGTTTGATAAGTTTTATAAGTTATAAAACTATAAACATGATTTTTACGACTTTTTCGGCTATTACCGTAAAATTAACGTTTTTGTTAGATAAAACTTAGACGGTTGGACCCGTCTAATGTAAACTTTTATAAACTCATATACTGATATATAAACATATATAACAAGTAAAAACCGATAAAACCCGAACTATATAACATACGAACATTAACGGGCTAAGTTAACGTTATTGGACTAATAATACAACAAAATGGGCTAAAACACCTATAAACTTATTTATTGGGCTTAACCCATTTGGGCCCAACATGTAAAGTGTAGATACTGATAATAAAAGTATAAAATGGATTAATACAAGTTAATGAACTTATAATAGGCTTAATGGACCTAAAACACGTAAATAGGTAAAACTAGTAAACTAGTAAGAAGTTACCAAAACATAAACACTAAAACGAGTAAAAGAGAATATGTAAACCCACTTGATCATCATATATATAAAATCATAATATGTATACATAATTGTTATTTTTATAAAGTCATTGGACAAGAGTCTAAGACGAATATTATTTGTCTAGGTTTCCGTGATTGAAGCACGTACCGTACGTCCGAATTGTCGATAACCCGCCTTCCCACATCAACGTGAGTTCATAGCCTCGCACTCTTTTAAATGTTTTTATGAAATGTTTTATAAACCCGCGAAGGAGATAACATGTTAGTTTTTATAAAATAGGACACCATTTTTCCCGATTGTTTGTTTATTGATTTGGACCCGAATGATTGTATGACCCGATTGTATGACCCGATAAATGATTAAATGACCCGATAGATGAAATTAAATGGATTATTAAAGTTTGGTTATGTCACTAGAAGTCCCATTAGCATGAATTGTGAACTACCGGGATTTGGTAGACGCTTATGCATATAATAGTACTATTTGGGGACGATCACCCCAGTTCGCGCCTTGACGGTTGATCCCCGTCGTGCCACATTGATTGGTAAGCGAATTTATGTATGAGAAGATTTCCATAGCGTGACCTTTGTGACGACACGCTAATTTAGATGGGCAAATTGAGTTTCGGGCTAGCTACCCGTTGTTTGGTTTAGTAAGGTAACAATGTCATGCGGCTTATAATAATCCAAATTAACGAAATACTGCTATACGCACCGAATTACGATGTATTGCCTGACTAGCAATACGGGGTCATACTATTGATATTATGTTCGTGTTTTGGTTTTATATAACCATATTCATATAACGGTTTTTATTTAATCTATACAACGTTATAAAACGTATTGTATGATGTTTTTACGACATTGGCTCGTATAATGATTTTTAAGGCAAATGCCTATATTATGATTTTCGATAAGGATTTGTATAAAAATGACTTTGGCTATTTTATGGCCTATTACAATGATTTGTACGAAATGATTTTTGGTAATAATTTTATACCAAAGTTATATTGATGTAATTTATTAAACTCTATGAATTCACTCGGCGTTATCGCTGACCTTTTCTTTTAACATGTTTTATCTCAGGTACTTGAAGGTAATTCTCGGGAAGACAACAAGAATTCATGGCCCACACTTAAATATTAATTTCCATTCAAATGCTTTGTAAAACCTGTATAAAATACAATGACTTGGGACCTATGTAAATTTGATAGCTATGAATGGAAATGCTTTATAAATAAACGACGCGATTTTTAAGCGTTGTCTATGATCTGAGTAATGTGCTATCCCGTAACACCAACGAGTCTTTCGCTGTATTGAGTTGTATAAACTTGGGGGTGTTACATAGCTGAAGCTCTAACAGATTTGAAGAGGCAACCAGGTTTTGATGTTTCATTGGTTACTCCTACAAATTTGAATTTATCTTTTACTGAGATGATGGAGCTGTTCACAAGAAGTGCTGACAAGAGTAAGGTGAGCGTTGACAAGCAGATTTTTAACGCTGACAAGCCAAGCGCTGATAGGAGTAAGTTAGGCATTGAAACACAGGTTTTGGATGTTGATAGACCTGCAGGTATGGTTGATGTATTCTAGTCATCAGCTATCATCAAGGAAGTGTCTTCATAGGTGCTTTACCCATCATTGATACATTAGATAAGGGTAAAGGGATTATGGTAGAAACAGTGGTTCCCAAGGATGCAGCTCAAGTAAAATTTGATTCCATGTTGGCTGCACAACTTGAGAAAGAAGATAGGGTGAAGGAAACTGCTATTGAGTGTAAGAAAAGCAGTGATGATGAGAGTACATATTCAAGTGTTATGATTATTGAAGAACCAGAAAGACTTGAATATGGTGATGTGTTGGCAAGGGAGAAACTTGCAGAATTGAAGATGAAGTTGGATATGATATGCCTGAAGTTGCCCAGATGTACTTTGCATGGGAGAATAAGATCATGGAGAATCCAGAGATGTCCTTATCAGATCAGATTTAGGGATTGGAGATTCTACTTAGGATTTAAAGAGATTGTCAGGTAATTCTAAAGTATAAGGCCAGCAAAGTTTTCTCACAATCAAAAAGGGATAGAAGGGAGCTTTATTATATGTTGCTTAGATATCATCAAGGGGGTTGGACTTTTCAGAAGTTGCAGGGATTGTCCTTTGATGAATTAGAGTATAAAGCTTATCCTATTTGGGCAAGAGTGCAAGAAATGAACACTATCAGACTTCTTTCAGATGAAAGAAAGGAAGAGCTTGTAGAAGAGATGTAGATTCAACAGGCTTTAATTGTACCAAGACCTAAGAAGAAGGGAGTTCCACTTGAGTTCCCAGGAAATATGGATAGAGTGAATCCTAGTGAAGATGTTATTATAAGGAGCATTAAGCTCTCATCCTTGGAAGTTACACATATGGTGGAAGTATTACCTCATGATTCCAGAAACCGTATAGTTAGCTATGAAGAAGATGCAAGTGGGTTCTGGATGATTGGCAGATATGGGAAAGAGGTACATACTTTTACTACTCTTATGTCTTTGTTTGCAAGCTTGGATAGAGAAGACTTGGCAGACCTTTGGAGGTTACTGCAGGCCAAGTATGAGACTGAAGCACCTACTTCAGTCGATGGAATAAAGATCTGGTCAACATTCAAGAAAATGTGTGCACCAGATGAAGAAGATCCTATTTGGAAGGATCTTGATGATGATATCAGTGGACTTCAATGGCGTCTATATTCAGCAGATGGTGTGTATCATTTGAGTACTACAAAGTTTTCTGAGTATCTTCTTGTGGATGCTGAGTATCCTATGTTCAAAGAAGTTTTGAAGAAAATGATGACAACACAGTTGAAGATAGACTACTCAAATGACGTAGCCAAAGATTTGATTAGATATATTTATTTCCAATTTGATAAGATTTGTAAGAATCCTCCTAGTTCTTAGTTTTTATTCAGAAACTTGAATACTATAGTAGATATCAAGTTTAGGGGAGGATTGTTGGGAATAAAATGTAGCCAATACACTTGGACGCTGACAAGAGCAATTTGGACGTTGATAGGAAGAAATCAAGCGTTGACAGGACAAGCGTTGACCGTAAGAAGTCAAGCGTTGATAAGAAGAAGTCAAGCACTCATAGAAGACTTAGTCTACACGTTTTATGTTTCTAGTATGTTTCTAGTAAAGATATGTTCGACAATGTATTTTCTATGTTTATCTTTACCAAGAATAGCTGATACGTAGACTCTTGTACAAGGTTCCTTAATATATAAAAGGAGGCCTTTAGGTTTTAGTTTAATATACGTTTTACACTTTCATTGTACACAAGTTCGATTTATCAATCAAAGTGAAAGTTTGGTTTATCTTGTTTGTGTGTTCTTGTTTGAGTATTAATTCCGCATAATACTTGAATTGTTTCATATACAACAAAGTTTCTCTACATGTTTAACTTGATTTAATCTCGTTTACACAAGCTAAATCGATCTAAGTTTGGGATCAATAGTAATACACCAAATGGTATGGTTACACGCATGTGAATACACGTGTAAATAAACACGAGGCATGAGAGAGAAGCTCTCGGTCGACTATGAGAGAGATGAGATTATCTCTCTCGAGGTTTGATAATTAATATCCACAAGAAAATATATAGATATCTAGTACTAATTCGGTGGCACACGACTCACTACTATCACCTTCGAAAGACCCACAAGGAAGCGGAAAAACGAGGCGGCGCGTAGCACTTAAGAGCCTGCTTCTTTAGAATGTGAAATAAACTCGCCTTATACCCCCTACACAGTTGCCTCTGTCGTAATTTCAAATAGATTGTAGTAATTATCTATTGTGCCTTAATTATCTTAGATCGATACACGTAAGTGGCACCTGAACGCCGCAACAAACGGTGTATTGCAATGCAATACTTATGGAAGTAGGTAGATTGGTTGTTTGTATATACGTATACTTATTTACATATAATAATATAGAGAATATATTTTTGTATTTATTTGATTTTTTAAGAAAATATAATATGTACGTAAAAACGATTGACAACAATATATACAATATATTTTCGGTGTAATCTTTTAGGAAAAAGATTAGTTTTGTATTTTTATTTTTATGGTTCAATTATTAGGAAAGAATTGATTTTTATGATTTTTTTTATTTTTTATATTTGTATCTTTTAGATTTTTTTTATGTTTTTGATTAGCAACAAAAAATAACATTCACAAAGTGAACTGATCCCAAAATCCAATACGTCTCAATAGAAACCGTCAATCTTGAAAAGAACCGGCTGTGGCGCCATTTAATATTTGCTTTTAAGTTCATTTTTCTTGATTCAATCCGAATTGATTTAACGTTTTCAAGCAAAGAATTAATTGGTTTTGGTAAACAATAGGCTTGATTGATATTTATTTCTACTTGACACAAAGCATTTAAAAAGGTAAAAATATCTACTACTACATATCCATACTATTCTACAAGATATTGCAAGTACCACATTTAAGTGCACGAAGTACAATAACAACTAATAAAATGTAACAAACAAATTGTAATAACAAGAAAAATAACAAAAATGTAACTACCTAGCAAAATGTAACAAACTAACAAATTTAACAAATCTAACAAACTTGCCCAACTAGGAAAATGTAACAAAATTTCGAACAAAATTTCAAACTAACTTTATTATCAAAATGTAACTAACTTTTTAATAAAATTCTATCTAACTTTAAACTAACAATTTTTGTACAAGTAAAAAAAATTACAAAAATCTTATCAACTCTAAATTTTACAAAAGTAATATTGAATTTTTTTTATAAAAATTACATTAAGTTGAATGATCTTAATGTTTTGAAATGCTAAGAATATTTTGCTTGTTATTTAAACCGGCCCAAATTCAATAGCAGCCCATGAACATGTAATTCTACAACTTGGACTAGATTTGTAAAAACTTGACAGAATGTTAAGTGCACATAGGACTGTCTCTGAAATACTTCAATTCAAGATTAGGGACTAAACTCGTACTACATCAATTTCACATGAAATCTAACAGAATTCAAACTGTAACATGCAGATTTTTCTGTATCAGTTTTAATAAGCATGTAGTGATATTTATACTAAGAAAAACTCAAACAAAACGTAACAAGTGCTTAACCATGGTATTTGAAGGCTTCATTGATGCCGAAGGTGAGCTCTGAGCTACCTTGATTTGAACACCACAACACTTGTACTCCTTCGATCAATCACCTCTTTAATGAACCTAACAATATCGTTCTGAACTGTTGGACATCAAAAGCTTAAGCTTTTCGTTAAAGTTGTACCAAATGCTTGTCACAGCTTCATCAAAATAGAAAATCCACCATCGAGAAAAAAACCACAAGAACATCTTCTAAAATCGATGTACGTCTAGTTGAATCTCGAATAGCAATTATCAATCAACAGGGCACACGTAACTCATCAACACTATTATCAATACGAAATCATGTCACTTGCAACAAATCAGCTTCGATCTTCAAACATAATCACTAATGGCAGAGTTGTATGAAACATAACAGTAATTGAGAGAGAATGTTTTAAGGAGAATGTAAAGTGAGTTTTTTATTGATTGAAATGGTGAGTACAACTGATTTCATAACTAACTAAACACAGTTATAACAAACCAATATGTGTGAGGTTACACACACTAGTTTCTAGGATGAAGAAAGAAAATTAGAAGTTCCCTATTCTATCTACTGTGTGTGTGTTTTAACACAGTAACTACTTGCCACTAATGAAGAAAACGAAGCTATTTATAGAAAAAATTGAGTTGCTGTTGAGTGGTGATGACATGTTTTTAACAAATAGGAATCTGCCACTTGGAAGGAACTTATATGATGTGAAGAAGTTCAATCATGTAAAATGTGTCTTGAGTTGTGATTGGAAGAAAAAGCTACGTTGAGATTAATAATCAATGGTTTTAGTTGCTGAAGATTCGGTCATAAAATACGGTCCATAATGTTGTGGAATATTCGGCTCATTTATTGTAATCATTGCATTTATTTGCCACTAATATATTCCATAATAAATGCCTCATGATTATGATTCGGTTTAATGGTGGCTAAAAATAGGCTCCATTAATGCTGCTATGATTGATGACGGTATCTCAGATAATTAAGGCAGCTGTCTTCTTGCCATTTAATTGTTTTTTGCTGTTCCTATAAATGAGCCAATGATTTGGCTATGTTAATGAGACTCGGTTATTAATGCCGTTGTGTAGATTCTTGATATTAATTAGCTAATGATTGACCAATATAATGATCCCTGGAGTCAATGTTTCAACAAAAGGCAGCTTCCAACATTAAACTTATCAAACTGTCTTATTAAGCCCCTTAAACTTTGTAACTTTTGATCTTCGACCTCTCAATCTTCATTAATATAGCAAAAGTAGTCCTTGGAGCTTCATCAAATTTCAACATTGGCCCTTGATCTTCACATATCTTGTATCTTTGGTCATCATTAGATTCTTTTGTCATTTTCTTCATCTTTTGTCAGATAAATCCCAAGAAAACGCATGTTTGTTTCATAATGTATCTTTTTTTCCTGAAAACACATATACACAAAATACCCGCTTAGTTCCGATATTATAAGATATAAACTGATATTATTTACCGTGTTTTAAGTGTTTTTGGGTTATAACTGATGAGTGTTTTCACACTTATCACAGTCGAATATTCTTTTGTGAGCCGACCCAGAGGCGTTCACATTCGTTCCATATCATGATGCTTCATTGAAGTTTTGACTAGTATGGATTGGACAACAGTCATCCACATTTAGTCCTAGAATGTAAATTTCTATACATGACAGTTCTCGTAAAAATTTGACAAGTATGGATCAAACCATAATCATCCATACTTAGTCACATGTTTCTCATTCGAATTTGGTGGATTGAACCACACCCATCCACACCATTTGTTGTTAAACCCCAGTTGATTATACTCTTAGGTTCTTTGTAACAATCAAGTTCTCACAATCTCACGTTGATATCGTTTTCATGTTGATTCAGTTTCATGTCTCCTTATAAGGATTATGTTATCAACAGGGTGATGATGTTTTCATGCTAAGGCACAGAAGGATTACAGTAAAATCCTGTTTCATGATAAATCATGTTTGGTCTTCATCAATCATGTCTTCATGCTGACCATTTTTGAAACTACGTTTAATCATACTTTTGAGCCTCTATACAACCAGCATTAAGTCTACGCAAAAATTGCCAGACTATCATGTTACTCATTTCAGTTCGGTTTGCTAACCGGTAAAATCAATTTAATTCCTTTGATCATGTTAGACGATTGACACCAGTACGAATCATTCCATAAAATTTGTAAAACCCGCATGCTTTTACCATGAACAATACACTTAGTAAACGTATGTACATATAAAAAGTTTCCTTTTATAGCATGAACACGTGTCACGATTATTAATTACAGAAGTTATGTACGTATTATTAGAAGATAAGTATTAAATACGTGATAGCACACGATAATTATTAACAATAATAATTATAATCACGAATATGAAATCATGAACATAAAAACCACGAACAAGTAATTACGTACTTAATTAATATAAAACGATTAATATCGTTATGTACAAGTATTTATATATAACACGAACATTTAATTATATTATAACACGAAAACACGAACATACGAACACGTAATATATAACACGGGAAAAACTTCGGGTTTTTCCCTTGTGGGCCCTACATGCCGCGGCACCAAGAGAGAAAAGGGCCAAGCCCATGTTTGTTTTTACTAAAATAACAAAAAGGGAAAAACAATTTCACTTTATAGAGTTTGCACAAAAAATCAAAAAACCTAGCTCCCTTTTTCTTCTCTTTGGCCACCGGTAAGAACAAACACCAAGGAGGTGTTTGATTGAGTTTTGGTTAATTAAATTCAAGCATCGTGTTCGTGTTATTGTTCTCCATTTGTTCAACGCATTCGGTAATCCGTAAACCCTTCTCTTTTATTCTTTTTAATTAATTATGAACATGTAACCATAGGTTTATAAAAACAAGAATTTAAAAACATGTTAAACTAATCATGGGGGTAAATTAAAAGGTGTTTGTGGGTTGGTTTTGTTCGGCCTACACCCAACCAAGAGCCCCAAGGCTCTCGGCGTGTCTTGGTTCGCACCACCAACCGAGACCTCGAGTCTCGGTCGGCAGCAGGGACAAGGGACCCCGACACAAGTCGGGGTGTCCTTGTGGTGTTTGGGGGACTCGGCAGCAAGCAGCCACCACCACCGGCACACAGCCGGTGGCGGTTTTGGTCAAGAAGGGGGAACGCGGGCTGCAACAGAGGAACCACCAGCACACAGGCGATGGGAACCTGTTCTGGTCAGCGGCTAGCCGAAAGGAAACCACCGGCTGCAGCCGGTGGTGAAGTTGCACAAGCAGTGGCAACCGACCGAGCCGGTTTGCCACTGCTAAAGGGGTGTTTGTTTGGTCTGGTTCAAGGGTTTATTCTGTCCAGTTCACGACATGTCTAACTTAAATTCACAGGTCTGGTTCATGACTAAAATTGTACAAGTAATTTAATTTTACAAGTAATTATTTTTAACAAGATAATTTAATTAATTAATTTAACATGACTAATAATTAATTTAATTAATCATGGACTTAGGTTAATATTATTTATAAAATAATACATGTTTTAACCTAAGTATTTATTTATTTAATTTAGAAAACAGTATTAATTAATTATTAAGACATGAAATATAATTAATTAATAAACATGACTTAGGTTATAATTAATAAAGTATTAATACATGTTTTAACCTAAGTATTTTATACACCTTAGTTTAATTAAATCATGCTTATATTATAATTAAATCTTATTACCTATAGTTTATTTGATTAACATGATATTATTAATAAACAATACTAATAATCACATGACTTATGATATTTACTAGTAAACTTAATCTTATATTATTAGCTTATTAATCCAGCTTAATTCTAAATATGGAAACTTTCTATTTCAGGAAACTTACTATTTTTGGAAACTTTCTATTTTTTAAAACTGGTCTATTTTAAGAAGTTAATCTATTTTGGAAACTTTTATATTTTAGGAAACCTGCTATTTCTAGAAAGTTACTTATTATTACACAACAGGTATAATAATACAAGAAATACATGTAATACTTAATCAGAATACATAGAATACATTATAAACACAACATAACCTTAAAATCAGTAAAACAAGGCATGAACATATAAAACAAGTTAAGATACGATATAAAATTAGTTAAATACTCAGTAAACAGAATACCTATACATGTACCCTATTTTATGTAGCATTAGTGAGATCGAAGTAGGACTTTCATTCTTTCGTCTTCTTCGTTCACTGGACATAAGGTACGGATTTCCCGTCCCTTTAGTATGGACATTCTTTCCTTATTAGGATTCCCCGTTCGTAGCCAACTGTTTTCTCAGTATTGTTTTATATGTTTGATTACATATGTTAGTTTAAGAGCCTAAGCCGTATACATGCATGACTAGTGTCACCTAGTTATGGAGGTACCATAACCATAACACTGGAGGAACAAGTGTTATGACTTCCCCATGGTGAAGTGATTGCTCGTGGCGTCCCTTTTTCAGTTTTGGCCATTATATTATGTTATCAGGTGGGGCGTACGGGTGCATCCTAGTTACATGTTTATCAGTATTATCAGAGTGAATGCGATGTGTGCCTTGCATCCTTCACTAGGAGTTTATCCCTCCTACCCAAACTAATTAATTAGAGGTAACCCTCTAATTGCATGACGAGGTCTCCCTTCCAAGTATTCATGCACGGTGGAACCTCATGACCTATATGGGCTATTTGGCTAATTAATATAGATTTTCATAGAAACATAAGTCTTTTCAAACTATAAAACCAATTTTATGAACATGATTCCAGATTGCTTAGAACTTATATTATTCTGCTGCTATTAGTCTTTATGCTTACGTTATTTCATGCTATGCTTGTATATCTGTGCACAGAGCGTTATGCACAGCCGTTTTCCTTTCATGTTCCTAAACGGTAGGTACTCAAGGGCGCTCGTAGACTTTAAGAGTACGTGCATATGGATTGGAATCTATCTAGCCTTCTCTACTTTATGCATTTCATCATACATTTTTCTACTTATTTCTTTGGATATTGTTTAGTCCTTTTCCTTTACAGTACTTATGTTTGTGTGTGATGAGCTTATACTTAGGGTACCGATGTTTGTTTACAGTATTTCCTTTCGTGGTCATTGAATTTTTTTAAGACATTTACCGTGTATGCTTTGATGACATGACATAATCACACGTGACATTCCATTTACCAAAATGGGGTGTTACAATTATGGTATCAGAACCAAGGTTTCGACCTGTAGGCTCTCAAAACATGACCTGCGATTAACGGGTAGTGACTTATTATTCCATAGCTATGAAGACTTTCTAGCTACCAGTTAAGACCCGATTTCTGAAGTTCCTTAAATCCATGGTCAGCAGATTATTCTAGAGTTTTCAGATATATTTCCAAAAGGGTTTCCAGAAATTCCTCCCTAACCACGAGACAGAATTTAAAACATCGAGCTTGTTTCAAGGATAGAACCTGTTTTCAAAACTCCTTATCACGGGGTCTCAATTGAGTTAAAGGATTGTCGGATTAGCTACAAAAGTTCCTAACACGAGGCTTTATCCGCCGAGTGCACCACCATGAGGTGCACCATTTCTGTCTGTCAAGAAGAAGGCCCGTAGCATGAGATCATGTATCGACCACTGAAAAATTTTTTGTCAAGATCACCATTCATAATCGCTATTCATTCCATGTATAGAAGGTTATCTGATCTGCTACGAAGCCTTAAACATTTTTCCAATAACAATTTACAAATCATGCTACCATTAGTGGTGAGAGAAAGAACAGGACATTTGCAAGACTGCTTTTGCAGACATTATGGTCTCTCTAAAATTTTGATTTATGCTTTTGAGCTCCCAAATGCTCCAGCTATATTATGAAATTGAGGAATCAAATTTTTTTTCCATGAATTCTCACACAAAATCGTCAGTATATTCATTAATAACATTTTGATCTGCTAAATTCTAGAGAAGAACACGAGAATCATCTTCTCAAGGTCATGCAGATTCTCAGATAGGAGAAAATTATATACACAGCTTTCCAGATGTGAATTCTAGCTGAATAAGTAGGCATTTCTGGACCATATTATTTTAGCAGAAAGAAATTTTAGAAATCTTGCGAAGGTGAAGGCCATCACCAGATGGTCAAGACCGATGTCTGTGACTGAAGTACAAAATTTTCTAGAATTCAGTTGACTACTACCGCAGAAATTGCTGACAGTACTTACGATTAGTGTAACACCCCCAAGTTGGTCAAATGCAGCGGAATAGTAACTGGGGTGTTACTTTGGTGGATCGATAGCAAATAGTATACAGAGCATGATCATAAAGTATCATTTAAAACATATTACATGAATTTAACTTTACAATTTAAATAAACTGTCTTGAAATCAACATTTATTAATTTCTAGAAATATCCCAGCCCGATGGTAAATATGATGCTTCCTATGATGCTGGAATCCAATGCACATGAACCTGCTTATTTCCTGAGAAAACATGTTAAAATCGGTCAACATAAAGTTGGTGAATTCATAGAGTTTAGTTGAAAAAGTATAAGTATTTATATGCCAAACACGACGATGGTAGCAGGACATCACAGCCCAACGCTACAGTAGTTCCTACTGCCCTGTAATAGAAGCTAGACATGATTCTCAGTACGCCCATTGGGTCTATCCTGATTGAGGTTTCCCTAAATCCGACAATGACATAAACCTGCTGCTCGGCCTAAGCAATACGTGACAGCTGATCACGACAGGCCGGGTGTTGTCAATACCCGAATAGATCTATCCATACATTTCGCGCTACACTATTAACTAATACAGTCAACGGGAATGGGGCAAACAGTAGGCAAATAAATTGTTGTTGTCTGTGCATGCTTGCATATAAATAGTTTTGTATGTTTTCTCCCCCAGTTATAAAACAGTAAAGATGGGGCCATGAACTCACCTCAGTAGTAATGATGTAGTGATGATGTCACTGAATGTACTGGCACAGTATGATCACGAAGCAGTAGAATTACCTAAGTAATTTATATGACTCAGTATATGCATAATAAAAATGCACATAATAATGAAAATGCATGATCACATATTTATTAAGTTGTTATCGTTTTAAATGTTAAACTTATAGTAAGTTATTGTAATAAGTACACCTTTAATTTAATAAAGTGTATTTACCTCGTTTGAATGGTAATAGTTTAAATGAATAAAATAAAATGATTTTTATTTAATTAAGTCTTATAAAAATAATATTTCATAAAAAGTCTTTCAAGTTTTCGTTATCGTAATAATAATGTACAATGCATATAATCCCCTAGTATGTGCTTGAGTTTATTAAGTAAATCGATGGTTTTAATAATTGTGAAAGTTTTAGTGGTTTAATAATAATGTAGTCGTTCAATCGGGATATATTTAGGAATACTAAATATTTTGTTGTCGGACCAGTTTATTTATTCGGGCTATTTAATGGGTCAAATATCCTAAATATATTATATTTTTATTATAAAATATAATTAATTATATTAATTAAATATTTAATATAAAAGTTTTCAAATCATGAAACATGTCCCTTTTAAGGAAACTAAACATGTTTGTGTTGGGAAAACATGAGACAAAGTTGTTGGTGTTGGGGAAACAAGAAGCATTTTATAGAAAATGGAAGTTCATGCTACGTACTTTTTGTTTCTTTTAAATTTCTCCAACAGTGGCTAGTTTTAACTAACAGTGGCAACTAATAAACTAACGGTGGCAATATTTATATGGTGCATTGTTTTCGAAAGTGAATAGCGAGTTCAATATTGATTCGTAGTATAAACTAAAAACATCGTTGGAAAGCTAGTCGGGTCGTCTAGAGACCCGTATGTTTAGTTTTATAAATCGAGATTGTTTGATAGGGTAAAATCATGTTCGAAATAGGTGTCGAGAACTATTTTAAAAGACAAGTGTTTGTCGAGTCACTTTCGATCTAGTCTACGGTTTTCGATAAAGAGTTTTGGTTCAAACTAAAAATAGGCTCGTGTAGGCGACATGGCCGTCTACAACTTTCATTCTTTACCCGACTTGGGGCGAGGTCGTTTAGAGGGTCAACAGTGGGCCGTAAAAGGTTGCGTTTAAAACACTCAATTAACTTATATATTTCGACTAAAATAGTTTATGTTCGGCATGTTTCGGTACGTGATTTCTAGTTCGTTTCTTAACCATTTTAAGTGATTCGAGTTGTGTTAAAATCTTGGGACTATGGGCTACGTTTTGGGTCTCAAACATTGAGGTTTCTGTAGCATCTATATATTTAAAGTTCACTGTTGGTTCGGAAGGAGTTTACTTTTTGTTTTAAACAAATCAACTTAATGAAACACAGTAGGGCTTCTCGCATGGTTTGTGCTTTGTTTAAAAAGGAACGGATAGCTTACAAGATCTCACGTATATAGTTTCTATCCATGAAATGATACTTTATTATTCAAGGCTTTGATAACTCGGGGTACTTTAGCTTCTACCTATTACTACAACTTAAAATCTCATGTTTTTCTTATGCGTTTAAGATTAATGTGACCTAAGGTTCTTAGTTGTGGGTTTATAACATAATGTTTTGTAAACATGTTCTTTTGTTTTCAAGCACATAGCAAGGGATCTACGAAGGAAAATAAGATGAGAAAGAAAGCTTACATGAACTTGAGATGAAACGAAACGAAAGGTGTTGAAATGGTCCGAGACGATGCGAATATTGAAACTCGTTGGCTTCACTACTTGACAAAGACCTCGTCCTTCCTCTTACTTGGCTTCTAAACACTTCGGACCATGGCTAGTTTCACACGAATAAAAGAGGGAAAGGTTTGTATGTGTTTGTGTCTGCTTGTGTCTCAACAAGAAACACTAACCAGGAACATGCGATTGGGTTTGAGTTTGATGTTGTTTCAAAGCACACAAAATAAGAGATGAGAAAACTACAACCTCTTGTTTTATTTGCTGTTGATGGTGAGTCGCGGGCATATGTAGCCGAGAGAGATATATGAATATGGGGAGTGTTAAGCTTAGTTTATATGGAGCATAAGTAGAGACTTAAGGCTGAGTTTGGTATGGAGTATGGCACTGGTATAGGCCACGTCTCTCACTTGTCCTCCATGGACATGGGATTTAAATCTTTGGATGGAAGGTATGGTTGATAGATAGAAGACGTCAACCATATGTAGTATCTTAGGGAAAAAGAAAACTTCTCCTAGGTTAGTATAATGTGAAACTAACAAGTGGTTACCATGAAGCAACATCATTACATTCCAAAATATCAAGGCCTTGGGGTGATGTGTTCTAAAATTATGGAAGGGATGTTGTACTAGGATAGATTTGTTTAGGATTTTTCATGTACTAAAAGATCTAGCAACATTTGGTGAGACGTGTACATTGTCAAAACCAAATGAGGGTGTGACTTGTTAGATTTGTTTTTGTGGTTCCATGTTATACACGGCTAGTAGTAGATGAGAATATTTTGATAGATTTAGTATAGCTTAGTAAACATCATAATACACATCTTAATTAGGAGATTTAAGTAATATACTTAGGTTTGTGGTATGGGACGTGTACAATATTGGGGCCAAGGGAAGCTTGATTTATATTTTATATAATATCCTATGTGTAGAATAAAAAGGGATTCAAGGAAGTCTTAGCTTTATAACTTTGTTTAGTTTAAGATTTTGTTCTTGTGTTGTCATGAACACGAGATATATAATTTTTAGGTTGATATAAGACAAGTATGGGTAAATTGGTACAAATGTTTTGTGTTTAAAAATTTATATATAGTTTTAATGCGTAGTATTTTGGGTCGTCATTATTAATTATAATAAATGTGATTATTTATAAAATGTGTCTAAAAATAAAATAAGTCCATTGTTAAAACGTCAAGTTTTTAAGAAATATAAGTAAATATATAATATTTACTATATTATGATTTCGTTTGTAACGGTCGTTGATAAAAATATTATAGGATGAACGATATTAATAATGAGACCGGTGACGTGTTAAAAGCCCAAAATTTGGGGTTTTACAGCACTTACCCGTTATTTTAGCTTTGTCCTCAAAGCTTAAGATGAAGTTACTCGTCAGGGAATAAGTGAGGACACTTTTTCTTGAACGTGTAATCTTGTGAACTCAAGTTTAGACTCTCAGGTGATATTTAAAATGTAGTTATTGATCGTATGCCTCTGAGGAGTAAATTTTAATGCCCAAAGTAATTTTTCTTTCATGTTTTGATAATTTACACATTTGGTCCTTCTATTTTGTAATGTGGCCCTTAGGGCACAAATATTTTACCAACAAAATAACCTAGGGCTTAAATTTAGTTTTAAAAGTGGCAAAATCAACCCCTAGGGTTTTTAATCCGTGTTAAATCAAGTAGGGCTTCTTTTAAGTTCATTGGAATCCATGCTTATTCTTTAGAGTTTTGTCTTATTATCCTAGGGCTAATAATATGTTTGATAAATGGCAACATAAGTCCCTGATAGTTTATAAGGTTGGATAAAATAGTGCACGTTCGTTTTAAGTCTTGGCTCTATTAAGTGTGTTTCATGGGCTTTATCGGGCCTCAATGTGCATAGATAAGGCTTGTTAATATTTTAATAGTCCTGCAAGGGATTTTTAAGTCCATTAAGCTTATGTGATGTTGGGTTAAAAATAAGCTAAGAATCAATAGCTCAACGCTATGGTCCAAGAGAGATGAACATGAATCTTTATAAGGATATAAAGTATTTTGGACGAACCGTGAGTAAAAGAAATACGCTCCATAACTGGAAAAATAATATCGATAATGAGTCACGTCGAATATATTTAAGCCCACTTGTTTATAAATTTTTATTTACATCGATAAGCGTCCTCATCCATGTAAAGTAAAAATTTATAACTTCATGGTTCGGTGACCTATGATTTCTTTATTCAAACGAAAAAGCGTCCTAATTCGTTTCAATAAGGATTTCATAGCCCAACCTACTCAAATATTCCCGGCAAGGCTTACCATCAAAACGAATATAATATCTAAAAATAAATATTACGAAACCAAAGTGTATGAGTCAATGAGTTGTGTTCCGTGAGTAGATGTTCAAATCTAAGGTGATTGGTTAAGGTGAAAGTATAAGTAGTAATTATAAAACGTATAGTTTAGTAGTATAAAACGTATAGTTTTAGTATTATAAAATGTATGACACTTATTAAAATTGATAAGTGTGAAGTTGAAATGTAAAAAGGTGGCTTTCGTTGACCCGTATTATTACTTATAGTATAAAGAGGGTATGTGTATATTTATTTTGTAGTGAGTTTACATACTTGGTAAACTTAAATACTTGTGATCATGGTTTTAGATTTTATAAAATCTAAAATAATGTATGCATATGCTCATATGTTCCAGGTGACTTAATAGTCCCAAAAATGATCAATTGTATGTTTTGTATGCTCATAAAGATGTAGTCATACGAAATGTTTAATGAATAATAGTATGTCTGTATGTTCATAAAAATGTAGTCATACGAAATGTTCCTGTGATCCTATGATTGAATACTCACAATCATAGTGTATTGTTCAAAGTTCCAGTGATCAAAATAAATGAATGCTCATGATGCATATGATAGTGCAATGTTGCTGTAAAACATTATGCAATGTTTGAAAAAATTAGAGAGTAATTTTACCCACTAGCTAGTAATAGTAGCTAAAAATTTAGTATGAAATTTGTTAAGTTTAGTTAGATACTAAATGATTTTGTTAGATTTCCAAAGACAAAATTTCCAAAGAGTAAATAAGATTTCCAAAGAGTTAGTACGAATAAGGTTTCTCAAGGTTTACAAAAATCTAGTTAGATTTTTCAAGATCTATCGTAATCCATTTATATTTTCCAAGGATTTATAAAGTGTTGGTTAGATTTCCAAAGATTTACAAAATCTAGTTATGATTCTCAAAAGGTTGCAAAAATCTTGTTAGATTTTTAAAGATTTACTAAGATCTAATTATATTTTCAAAGATTTATAAAATCTTTTTAGATTTTTCCAAAGATTTCACAGTATTTAGTTAGAATTTTAAAGATTATAAAATCTTATTAGATTTTCTAAATATTTATAAAGATTTAGTTAGATTGTATTTAGATATTTCTAAGGGTTGTTATGTACAAAAGTTGTTCGTGGTTACAATGCATTGTTCAGGTCATCATACTTCAGAAGCCATTATTAAACGATTGAGGAGCGAGGGCACTTTAAATCGTAAACCCAACCACCCAGTCAAAACGTAATATCGAGATGGAACATCTTTAGTATAAAGCTCCCTACTAACATGGCATATTTGTATTCCAAATAGGGTTTCATTAAATACCTTAAGTATTTTAATAGCTTCATAAGGGTATTACACAATTGTAATATGTAAAGCACGTAAAGGGTTAGTTCACATAATATGTATGCTCTATATGCTATATGCCTAACTATTAGGGTCCCCAAAAATAATTTTTTTTTTTTAAACTGATTTTTATATTCAGTTATAGTCCAGTTTTAAAATTTTAAAAAATTTTAAGTTTTTGATCTGGTTCTCTATAACTATCGCTCTGATACCATTTCTGTAACACCCCCAAGTTGGTCAAATGCAGCGGAATAGTAACTGGGGTGTTACTTTGGTGGATCGATAGCAAATAGTATACAGAGCATGATCATAAAGTATCATTTAAAACATATTACATGAATTTAACTTTACAATTTAAATAAACTGTCTTGAAATCAACATTTATTAATTTCTAGAAATATCCCAGCCCGATGGTAAATATGATGCTTCCTATGATGCTGGAATCCAATGCACATGAACCTGCTTATTTCCTGAGAAAACATGTTAAAATCGGTCAACATAAAGTTGGTGAATTCATAGAGTTTAGTTGAAAAAGTATAAGTATTTATATGCCAAACACCACGATGGTAGCAGGACATCATAGCCCAACGCTACAGTAGTTCCTACTGCCCTGTAATAGAAGCTAGACATGATTCTCAGTACGCCCATTGGGTCTATCCTGATTGAGGTTTCCCTAAATCCGACAATGACATAAACCTGCTGCTCGGCCTAAGCAATACGTGACAGCTGATCACGACAGGCCGGGTGTTGTCAATACCCGAATAGATCTATCCATACATTTCGTGCTACACTATTAACTAATACAGTCCACGGGAATGGGGCAAACAGTAGGCAAATAAATTGTTGTTGTCTGTGCATGCTTGCATATAAATAGTTTTGTATGTTTTCTCCCCCAGTTATAAAACAGTAAAGATGGGGCCATGAACTCACCTCAGTAGTAATGATGTAGTGATGATGTCACTGAATGTACTGGCACAGTATGATCACGAAGCAGTAGAATTACCTAAGTAATTTATATGACTCAGTATATGCATAATAAAAATGCACATAATAATGAAAATGCATGATCACATATTTATTAAGTTGTTATCGTTTTAAGTGTTAAACTTATAGTAAGTTATTGTAATAAGTACACCTTTAATTTAATAAAGTGTATTTACCTCGTTTGAATGGTAATAGTTTAAATGAATAAAATAAAATGATTTTTATTTAATTAAGTCTTATAAAAATAATATTTCATAAAAAGTCTTTCAAGTTTTCGTTATCGTAATAATAATGTACAATGCATATAATCCCCTAGTATGTGCTTGAGTTTATTAAGTAAATCGATGGTTTTAATAATTGTGAAAGTTTTAGTGGTTTAATAATAATGTAGTCGTTCAATCGGGATATATTTAGGAATACTAAATATTTTGTTGTCGGACCAGTTTATTTATTCGGGCTATTTAATGGGTCAAATATCCTAAATATATTATATTTTTATTATAAAAAATAATTAATTATATTAATTAAATATTTAATATAAAAGTTTTCAAATCATGAAACATGTCCCTTTTAAGGAAACTAAACATGTTTGTGTTGGGGAAACATGAGACAAAGTTGTTGGTGTTGGGGAAACAAGAAGCATTTTATAGAAAATGGAAGTTCATGCTACGTACTTTTTGTTTCTTTTAAATTTCTCCAACAGTGGCTAGTTTTAACTAACAGTGGCAACTAATAAACTAACGGTGGCAATATTTATATGGTGCATTGTTTTCGAAAGTGAATAGCGAGTTCAATATTGATTCGTAGTATCAACTAAAAACATCGTTGGAAAGCTAGCCGGGTCGTCTAGAGACCCGTATGTTTAGTTTTATAAATCGAGATTGTTTGATAGGGTAAAATCATGTCCGAAATAGGTGTCGAGAACTATTTTAAAAGACAAGTGTTTGTCGAGTCACTTTCGATCTAGTCTACGGTTTTCGATAAAGAGTTTTGGTTCAAACTAAAAATAGGCTCGTGTAGGCGACATGGCCGTCTACAACTTTCATTCTTTACCCGACTTGGGGCGAGGTCGTTTAGAGGGTCAACAGTGGGTCGTAAAAGGTTGGGTTTAAAACACTCAATTAACTTATATATTTCGACTAAAATATTTTAAGTTCGGCATGTTTCGGTACGTGATTTCTAGTTCGTTTCTTAACCATTTTAAGTGATTCGAGTTGTGTTAAAATCTTGGGACTATGGGCTACGTTTTGGGTCTCAAACATTGAGGTTTCTCTAGCATCTATATATTTAAAGTTCACTGTTGGTTCGGAAGGAGTTTACTTTCTGTTTTAAACAAATCAACTTAATGAAACACAGTAGGGCTTCTCGCATGGTTTGTGCTTTGTTTAAAAAGGAACGGATAGCTTACAAGATCTCACGTATATAGTTTCTATCCATGAAATGATACTTTTTTATTAAAGGCTTTGATAACTCGGGATACTTTAGCTTCTACCTATTACTGCAACTTAAAATCTCATGTTTTTCTTATGCGTTTAAGATTAATGTGACCTAAGGTTCTTAGTTGTGGGTTTATAACAGAATGTTTTGTAAACATGTTCTTTTGTTTTCAAGCACATAGCAAGGGATCTACGAAGGAAAATAAGATGAGAAAGAAAGCTTACATGAACTTGAGATGAAACGAAACGAAAGGTGTTGAAATGGTCCGAGACGATGCGAATATTGAAACTCGTTGGCTTCACTACTTGACAAAGACCTCGTCCTTCCTCTTACTTGGCTTCTAAACACTTCGGACCATGGCTAGTTTCACACGAATAAAAGAGGGAAAGGTTTGTATGTGTTTGTGTCTGCTTGTGTCTCAACAAGAAACACTAACCAGGAACATGCGATTGGGTTTGAGTTTGATGTTGTTTCAAAGCACACAAAATAAGAGATGAGAAAACTACAACCTCTTGTTTTATTTGCTGTTGATGGTGAGTCGTGGGCATATGTAGCCGAGAGAGATATATGAATATGGGGAGTGTTAAGCTTAGTTTATATGGAGCATAAGTAGAGACTTAAGGCTGAGTTTGGTATGGAGAATGGCACTGGTATAGGCCACGTCTCTCACTTGTCCTCCAATGACATGGGATTTAAATCTTTGGATGGAAGGTATGGTTGATAGATAGAAGACGTCAACCATATGTAGTATCTTAGGGAAAAAGAAAACTTCTCCTAGGTTAGTATAATGTGAAACTAACAAGTGTTTACCATGAAGCAACATCATCACTTTCCAAAATATCAAGGCCTTGGGGTGATGTGTTCTAAAATTGTGGAAGGGATGTTGTACTAGGATAGATTTGTTTAGGATTTTTCATGTAATAAAAGATCTAGCAACATTTGGTGAGACGTGTACATTGTCAAAACCAAATGAGGGTGTGACTTGTTAGATTTGTTTTTGTGGTTCCATGTTATACACGGCTAGTAGTAGATGAGAATATTTTGATAGATTTAGTATAGCTTAGTAAACATCATAATACACATCTTAATTAGGAGATTTAAGTAATATACTTAGGTTTGTGGTATGGGACGTGTACAATATTGGGGCCAAGGGAAGCTTGATTTATATTTTGTATAATATCCTATGTGTAGAATAAAAAGGGATTCAAGGAAGTCTTAGCTTTATAACTTTGTTTAGTTTAAGATTTTGTTCTTGTGTTGTCATGAACACGAGATATATAATTTTTAGGTTGATATAAGACAAGTATGGGTAAATTGGTACAAATGTTTTGTGTTTAAAAATTTATATATAGTTTTAATGCGTAGTATTTTGGGTCGTCATTATTAATTATAATAAATGTGATTATTTATAAAATGTGTCTAAAAATAAAATAAGTCCATTGTTAAAACGTCAAGTTTTTAAGAAATATAAGTAAATATATAATATTTACTATATTATGATTTCGTTTGTAACGGTCGTTGATAAAAATATTATAGGATGAACGATATTAATAATGAGACCGGTGACGTGTTAAAAGCCCAAAATTTTGGGTTTTACAATTAGCTTTCCATGACTAAGCTTACGTATAAAGGGGAGAATCTACACTAATACTTTGTATTTCATAAGGTCCTACGCTAGGGGAAGTCTAAGCTACCGAAACTCATAACTCCAGGCAGATTTTGATAAAAAGCAGTATAATACGTTGAGACAGCTATGTTCATATCTGGATGCCTGACATGCCAATAGGTTCAAGATAGAACGCCGACATGCTAGTGAGTTATTACAACCATTAGATATTCTGAACAGAAATGAGACAAGATTCCATGGAAGTTGTGATCAATTACCACAGACTCAAAAGAAGTATGATAATATCTAAGTCATTGTCGATCATTTAACCCAGCCTACACGTTTTCTTTCATCCGAAAGGATTTCGTAGTAGCAGATCTACAGGAAGTTCAGCAGTAGATCGTACGATTTCAAGGTATTCCATCAACCACCATATCATATAGAAATTCATGTTCATGATCACGTTCACCTTTACATTCCTGTCCATGCTTATGTTCATCTTCACGTGCACGTTTACGTGTCATGTCCATAGTTATGATTTTGTTCATATGTTGTCCAGCTCATGATTTACATCTACGTTCTCATTCGTGACATCGGTCACGTTCAGGTTCGTGTTCCATCTCAGTATATATGTTCCAGGTCTTGTACCGGATTTGGTTATAGACTCAAGTTTAGCATAGCTTTTCCATACCAAGGCAGACGTTTCACGTCTCATGTTGTATCGTTTGGCATTCCTCTCGCAGTCAGTATACGTTCATGATATGTCCACGTATCATGTTCACAGTATGTTTCATGTATCACATTCACGATATATTCCATGCTCAACGTTCCTCATATAATCGCGAACCACGTTCACAATTGCTCACGTAGCATGTTCACAATTGTTCACGTAGTTCATCCCAATATGTTTTCAGCAGCTTTGCCCAGAGATATAAATTTATCTTTTCAGGTTATTTGTACGTATCGTTTCATGTATCCTACATGTTAAATCTTACTCATTCGATCAGATATAGAAAATCCATCTTAAGTATGGACCCAGAAGCTTTTTAGCATCTCAGGACAGGTTCATTTAAGACCAAGATTCTCATTGTGTCAAGATCGTTTGGAGGAACCGTTTCGAGCAGGAAACCACTTGAACGGAGGAGTCCATCTGTACTTTTCATCCTTTTTTTCCTTTCGTAATTCAGTGATGTTCTTTCAGTCCTGTCACGTTCCACGTCCTCTTCATCCATGTCACCTTCATGTCCTTTCAGCTTACATGTCTTTTCAGCTTATGTACCCGTTTAACTTTTATAACTCCATCAGCTTATTTTATCTTTTATTCGAGGACGAATGATCGTTTTAGAGGGGAAGAATTATAAAACCGCAGCATTATTTTATCTCGAATTCGAGGTCGAAATATTCTTTTAGAAGGGAAGAGATGTAAAATCCGTTCTAGAAAGTCATGAACATTTATTACACGAAACCACAAATTTAAATTTAACGTTCATTAATTAAATGTACGACAAGAATATTTAATGTCCGTATCCAAGTATTACGCATAATATTATTTGTTCACATAAAATAAATAATACTTGATCATGAAACACGAACTCACAACACGAATATTAATACACGATATTTTTAGAAAGTCGAGAAACAAAAATCATATGGTTGTGTTTGGGCTGCGGAATAAAAAAGAAAAGAAGGAAAGGGTGGGCTATAAGTCCAGTCCATCTAGCAAATAAACCACCAGGGAGTTAACCACACTTCATTTTTTCATAAACAAGAAAAATATAATTAGGGTTGTGGTGCTGAGGGTGCCGCCGGCTGGGATCAAAAGAAAAAGGGAAACGAGTTTGATTCTTGGCAGTGACTCGGTTCATGTTCGTTGTGGCTACCATAGATCATCATAAAAACAGTAATGATGTTAATCCTTCTCTTTTTATTGTCTTAATCATGAATCTATCAAAGGATCTATGAACTTCGATTTATAAAACATGCATAATCATTAAACAAGATAAGGTTACGTGGGGTTCTCGAAAACCGAGACCATCTAGGTCTCGGAGGTGATATTCCAACCAGCCGCGACCCATTAAGGGTGTGGGGTGACTTGGGTTTGGGACGACAGCATCATAAAACCACCAGACGAGTGTTTGTTTCATAACGGGGGGGGGGGGGGGGGGGGTGTTTGGATTTGTAAACGATGGGAACAAAAACCATCAATGGTGTTGGCTTATAAACAGTGGGTAAAACAAGAGGTCAAGGGGAACCCGAGAGCCCTAGGGCTCTCGGTGGAATATATTAGTACAGCAGGGGGTCCGGTTCAAATTAAAATTCAGGATTAGCGACAGTTTACCGACATAAATTTTTGTCACAGTTTGCTATTGGCAGTTTTGGTACAGTTTTAGCGACTTTTTAGCGACAGAAAATTTTGTCGCTAATCCGGCTGTGAGTTTGTTGTTTGTAGTTGATTTGTTTTAGTGCGACCGGGAGGGGTATCTCGGTAGGCTCGGGTGCCCGATTAAATGTTAAAAGCAAGGGTTTACTTGTCTAATATTTAATCATTTCACAATAAGTTTATTTCAAAATTTAACAAGTATAAATGTTTTATTAATTTAATTAGTAAATTAAACTAAGATGTTTTAATTAGTTTATTAATTAAAATGTTTGGTCTTGTTTAAATGATTTAATTAATTGTGAAACTATTTTGGAAACTTTCTATTTTGGGAAGCTTTCTATTTTAGGGAACTTTCCATTTTTAGCACGTTATTTATAACAGTATTATAATACTAGAATACAGTAAAATACACTATTCAGAATACAATATAATATACAGTAATAAGAAGTACAAGATATACACTAATCAGTAAATATTCAAAGACAGTCATAGTTATCAGATTTTACACAAACAGTACAGCAATACAAGAACATAATAAAGCAAGTTAAGAATAGTAAAGAAATCAGTAAAAGTAAATAGATATCAGAAAAATCATTCGCGTCCTTTATTCATGTATCTTTTGTGAAGTCAGAGTATGAGTTTCATCGGTTTTCCTTGTAGTCAGTTACTAGACACAAGGTACGGATTTTCCGTCCTTCAGTATGGACTTCCTTTCCTATGCATGATTAGGATTTCCCGTCTGCAGCCAAATGTTTTCCCCAGTATATGTTACAAACTTTACATGAATTTCCATGATAACTATATTAAATTGCCTGAGCTTTATATACATGCATGACCAGTTATTACTAGTTACGGAGGTACCGTGACCATGACACTTGAGGCACCGGTGTCATGACTCCTCTGTGGGGGAGTGATTTCTCGCAGCGTCCCTTTTATTTCAGCTTGGCCATTTATCAGTATTATCAGCGGGGAGTATGGATGCATACTAGTTTATCAGTTTATAGTTTATCAAGTGAATGTGATTTGTGCTCTACATCCTTCACATTGGAGTTGATCCCTCCACCCAGCTTATCAGTTAGAGGTCACCCCTCTACAGCATGACGAGGTCACCCCTCTATGTATTCATGCATACGTTGTTACAGTACATGACCTATATAATCTCTTGGAACTTAAAATACAGTAAATGCATGTTTTCAGATTTAACTGATAATAGTTCAGCTTTACTAATAATAAACCAGACTTTTCAGAACATACATAGTTTTTCGATGCACATTACATATCAGTCTTATAGTTTCAGTATTTTTTATCTGTTTCATTCCAATACTTTTTTTCATGCTTTATATCCGTTCACTGGGCGCTATGCTCAGTCGTAGTTTTTCCTTTCATCTTCCAAACGGCAGGTACACAAGGACGTTCTTAGGATTCTGAGAGTATGTGCATTTGGATGGAAGCTATCCAGACTTCTTTAGTTTATGAACATCATACATTACTTTGCTTGTTTGGTAATTGTTTAGTCCTTCCTCTCAGTACTTAATTATTCATGTTTGAGCTTATGTTTGGACTACCGATGTTTGATTCTGGTATTTCCTTTATGGTCAGTTAATGTTTTAAGAAATTTGCCTTGCATGCTTTGATGACACGCCATAAATACACGTAACGGTCCACTTATCCAAGTGGGGTGTTACAGCCGAAGTCCAGGTACTCTACTTATGACTTGGAGTTTTATGCAGTGGTCCAAGCTGTGAAGCATGCGCCATTATTTGTTTCATACGGAGTTTGTTTTGTTTACTGATCATGATTCCTTAAGGCATATTCGTACTCAAGATAAGGTTTCACATAAGCATGGCCGTTGGTTGGCTTTTCTTGAGAAATTTACTTTTGTGGTGAAACACAAAACTGGTGCTTCCAATCGTGCTGCTGATGCTTTAAGCAGGAGGAGTATTTTACTTGTAACCATGCAGGTTGATGTTCCAGGACTTAATGTCATTCATGACATGGTGACTGTGGATCCATACATTTCAGTTCTTTTGCTGGATTTGCAATCCGGAGAGAAAACAAATTTCGTTATGCATGATGGCTTCCTATTCAAATGGAATCAACTTTGTATTCCTGATTCAAGTCTTCGCTTGCAAATTATTAAGGAGTTTCATGGTGAAGAACATGTTGGTCATGATCGCACTTACAGTTGGTTCAAGCTTCTTATTTTTGGCCTACTATAAGGAAGGAAGTGGATCGTTACGTCAAGAGGTGTCGTATTTTTCAAGTTTCAAAGGGGACGGCTACTAATGTAGGACTTCATATGCCTTTTTCAGTTCCTTTGCAGCCTTGGGTTGATATTAGCATGGATTTTGTGTTGGGGCTACCTCGTACTCAAAGGGGTAATGATTCAATATTTGTTGTTGTTGATCGGTTTTCTAAGATGGTTTATTCTATTCTTTGAAAGAAGACAACAAATGCAGTTAATGTAGCCTAACTTTTATTTAGGATGTGTATCGTCTACATGGTGTACCTTCCTCCATTGTTTCTGATCGGGACACCAGGTTTTTGAGTCATTTTTGGCATAGTTTGTGGAAGATAATACTCAACTCAATTTTAGTAGTGATTATCATCTTCAAACTGATGGGCAAACTGAAGTTGTTAATAGGTCATTTGGTAACTTATTAAGGTGTTTGGTGGGTGATCATGTGAAGGCATGGGATCAGAAGTTGTATCAAGCTGAGTTTGCTCATAATCATGTTGTTAATCGGAGTAATGGGTTTAGTCCATTCTAGGTGGTTTATTCTGCTCACCCACATGGTCCTCCTGATCTTATGACTTCTCAGGTTTATATGTCTGTTCTGAAGAAAGTGCAAGATTTTGTTAAGGGGTTGCATTATGTTCATAAATATGTTCGTAACAACTTGGTTCACGCTAATTCGAAGTACAAGTAGGATGTAGATCAAAAGAGGAGACATGTTGACTTTGAAGTAGGAGAATTTGTGTGGGTTGTTTTAACTAAGGATCGTTTTCCAGTTGGTGAATATAATAAGTTGTCTCCTCATAAGATTGGTCCAGTGGAAATTGTGGATAAGATGAACTCAAATGCTTATCGTTTAAAGTTGCCAAGCCATATTCGTTTTTCTGATGTTTTTAATGTGAAGCACTTGTTGCCTTACAATGGTGATTCTTTAGATGATGATACAACTGGGTATTCGAGGACGAATTTTTCCTATCCATGGGGAAATGATGGAGGCCCAAGTGTTGAAGAACGGGATGACTTGTTTTTGGAGGCCCGAGATCGCGTGGCGAAGAGGGGTTTAGTAAAAAGGGAATAACTTTTGCATCCTAAGTCCATTTTCAGCCCGTGACCTGTCAAAACGCGCATAAAAAGGAGGCAGATGACGCTGTAACAAACTTTTAGCAGGTTATGGATTTTTTAGAGCCTGAAAAACCTTTTTACTATCAGTTTTTTTTACATATTTATGTTTTTTTCACTTTCAGTTGGATTTTGTCTTTGGGCTATGGTACAGCCCGTTGGATTTTTAGGGTTTTTCTTTGTTTGCAGTCATTATTTAAGGAATCTGTTGTAACCCTAGCAAGACAGTTATCAGTTTAATAAAAGTTAAACCACTGGCCGTTGTGTTGCCGTGTTTTACCCTAATTATCGGGCATTCTTCAGAATCAACGATTATTAGCAGAATTTTTCTGGTATTCTTTTGAATCAACATATCCAATTACTTATATTTGTTACTTTGATTTAATAGTCTACATCATATGCCCAAACGGTCACGAAAGAGGAACAGAAGACACCAGATCGAGGTACTCCCCTGAAGGGAAGAACAACCTCAACCGCGCAATGTCTTTGAACAAATTGGCGACAGGATACTCGAGGATCAGGAGGCAAATCAGGAGGACACAAACCTCTCGGACGGATCCACAGAGCGTGTTGTCCAAGAGACGCCGCAAGAAGACACCCACCGAGATAGTGTTTTCAAAAGGATTGATCCTCCAGGGGAAGGAGCATCACTCCACTTCCGCGGTCGAACAACTATCGCAGTTGATCAAGGCGTGGAAGGCGCTCACCCATCTATGACTCATCTGGATCTGACTTCGATGATCATCATCCAAGGCATCACCGAACTAGATATCTCTCTTCTGAATCCTCAGACAGCAGTAGGGAACACAAGAGGCGGTCACGCTGCCGCTCCCAGCGGGGTGATGATGGCCTTTCCCTCCCATGATGGCGGGAGAGGGAGGACGCATTCACAAGTCGTATTCGGGACTACTCCAAGGACAAGAAGATGTGTATGCCCACGTGTGTGAAAACCTATGATGGGTTCGGTGATCCAGATGACCATCTAAAAGTTTTTGAAACACAAGCAAAGATTGAACGATGGCCTATACCTCTGTGGTGCCAGATGTTTAATTCAACACTCATTGGAAAAGCTCGCGACTGGTTTGAAAGACTCCCGCGTCGAAGCATAGATAACTTTGAGGAATTGCGGAGTGCATTCAGAAGGAATTATACTCAGAGAAAGAAGAATAATAGGGACCCTGTTTCATTAGCCATGGTGATACAGAAGCACGGAGAGTCTACGGAAGACTTCACAGAGCGCTTCAAAGACGAGTGCACGAAAATCCTAGAATTCCCCGAAGTTCTAAAGTTATATGACTATATGCACGCCATAACGGATAAGGCGCTGATCAGACGGCTGAACGACAAGCGTCTGGAAACATTTGATGAATTAATGAAGCCGGTAAGATCCTTTGTGGAAGGAGAGACCGCGGTCTCAGTGGCCTACTCCACAAAGGGAAACCAAAGCTATCGAAATCACGATCAACCCAAAAAATAATCAAACCAGGTGAATGGAAGGAGCCTTGACTATCGTGGTTCGCAAAAATGGGGGCGGGCCAATGACAAGTTCACTCCTCTAAGAATGTCTCCACGAGAGATATTATTATTGGAGGGCACAAACTTCTCAAGACCACCTCTTATGACAACTCCAGTAGACCGCGTCAAGGGAACCGGTTCTGTGAATTCCATAATGATAAGGGCCATGGCATAAACGAGTGCATCCAGCATAACAAGTACATTGAGTCGCTGGTAAAGTCAGGCTAGCTCAAACATCTCGCCAAAGACTGGAAGGATGGGAAGGACAACAAAAAGAATGACAGAAAAGATCACCCTAAGGATAAGCCCACAACCATATTCATGGTACAATCATGGCAGCAGAGGACTAAGCAGAAAATTAGTCAAAAAGATTCTCGCGGTAAGGAGATCTCATTCCCTCCCATCACATCAAGCAATGTCGCTCAAGGGCCTCTCACAATTGAAGTAAACATAGGGGTACCACAATGTCCACCGCATGTATGTTGACGGAGGGTCATCAGCTGAAATACTCTCAAAACATTGCTTTGAAAGGCTACGCCCAGAAGTGAAGAAACAGCTGATGTCGGCCACGTCACCGCTCATTGGCTTCAGTGGAGAAACCATCTGTCCTCTCGGCCAGTTGCGACTCCTAGTAACCATCAAAGATGACGAACACTCAACCACAAGATTGATGAATTTCATGGTGATACGTTCACCATCGCCGTAAAATGGTATCATTGCAAGGCCAAGGATATTGGCTATCCGAGCAGTGCCATCCACGACACATGGAATGATTAAATTCCATGTGGAAGGAGGAATCGTTACTATCTTCAACACGGTGGTACTGCCATCAGAGTGTCATGCGGTAGCACTACCATCACACCCAATTCCCAAGGGAAAAGAGTCACCACCAACAAACTAGAAGGTAGCAATCCACCCAGACTACCCGGATCAAGAGATAGAAACAGGAGGAACCTTAACTGACAAAGGCAAGAGTGCTATGTGCGACCTCCTAAAGGAAAATCTCGACGTATTCTCCTGGGAACCAAAGGACATGACGGGCGTACCGCGCTCGATAGCAGAGCACAAGTTACAAATCCGACCAGGATATCCCCTGATAGAGCAAAAGAAGCGCAAACAAGCGCCAGAGCGAAGTTAAGTGATACTTCAAAAAGTGAAGAAGCGGGTGGGCGCGGGCATTATGCGAGAGGTTTACTACCACGATTGGATCTCTAATCCTGTCATGGTAAAGAAGCACGATGGGAGCTAGCGCATGTGTGTTGACTTCACGGATCTAAACAAAGCATGTCCACGAGACTGCTACCTGCTTCCAGAGATTGATTGGAAAGTGGAATCTTTGTGTGGATATCCTTTCAAGTGCTTCTTGGACGCATACAAGGGATATCACCAAATTCAGATGGCTGTCGAGGATGAGAAAAAACGGCGTTCCACACAAGCCAAGGTGTCTACTATTACACCAAGATTCCGTTCGGCCTCAAGAACGCAGGGGCAACGTATCAACGGTTGGTTGACAAAGCCTTTGAAAATCAGATTGGGCGTAACCTGGAAGTCTATGTCGATGAATTGGTTATAAAAAGCCATACAGAAGAAGATCTTATCCGGGATATTGAGGAAACCTTCGTCATGTTGCGAAAGATCAATATGAAGCTAAATCCAAAGAAGTCAAGGTTCGGAGCTACTAAAGGAATGTTCTTGGGATACATGATTGATCCCAATCAAATCAGACCATGCCCTGATAAGACGGAAGCCAAGAACGCTTAAAGAGTTACAGTCTCTTAACGGTAAGAATGCGTGTAACACCCCCAAATTTACACAATTCAATACAGCGGAAGACTCGTTGGTGTTACGGGATAGCACATTACTCACATAATAGACAACGCTTAAAAAACGCGTCGTTTGATAATAAAGCATTTCTATTCATAAATATCAAGTTTACATAGGTACCAAGTCATTGTATTTCATACAAGTTTTATGAATAATTTGAATGGAAATTATAATTTAAGTGCGGGCCATGAATTCTTGTTGTCTTCCCAAGAATTACCTTCAAGTACCTGAGATAAAACATGTTAAAAGAAAAGGTCAGCGATAACGCCGAGTGAATTCATAGAGTTTAATAAATTACATCAATATAACTTTGGTATAAAATTATTACCAAAAATCATTTCGTACAAATCATTGTAATAGGCCATAAAATAGCCAAAATCATTTTATACAAATCTTTATCAAAATCATAATATAGGCATTTGCCTTAAAAATCATTATACGAGCCAATATCGTAAAAGCATCATACAATACGTCTTATGACGTTGTATAAAGTTAAATAAAAACCGTATATGAATATGGTTACGAAAACCAAAACACGAACATAATATCAATAGTATGACCCTGTATTGCTAGTCAGGCAATACATCGTAATCCGGCGCGTATAGCAGTATTTTGTTAATTTGGATTATTATAAGCCGCATGACATTGTTACCTTATTACAACAATCAACGGGTAGCTAACCTGATACTCAATTTGCCCATCTAAATTAGCGTGTCGTCACAAAGGTCACGCTATGGAAACCTTCTCATACATAAATTCGCTTACCAATCAATGTGGCACGACGGGGATCAACCGTCAAGGCGCGAACTGGGGTGATCGTCCCCAAATAGTACTATTATATGCATAAGCGTCTACCAAATCCCGGTAGTTCACAATTCATGCTAATGGGACTTTTAGTGACATAACCTAACTTTGATAATCCATTTAATTTCATCTATCGGGTCCTTTAATCATTTATCGGGTCATACAATCGGGTCATACAATCATTCGGGTCCAAATCAATAAACAAACAATCAGGACAAATGGTGTCCTATTTTATAAAAACTAACATGTTATCTCCCTCGCGGGTTTATAAAACATTTCATAAAAACATTTAAAAGAGTGCGAGGCTATGAACTCACGTTGATTTGGGAAGGCGGGTTATCGGCAATTCGGACGTACGGTACGTGCTTCAATCACGGAAACCTAGAAAAATAATACTCGTCTTAGACTCATGTCCAATGACTTTATAAAAATAACAATTATGTATATATATGATGATTATATATATATGATGATCAAGTGGGTTTACATATTCTCGTTTACTCATTTTAGTGTTATGTTTCGGTAACGTTTATACTAGTTTACTAGTTTCACCTATTTACGTGTTTTAGGTCCAATAAGCCTATTATAAGTTTATTAACTTGTATTAATCCATGTTATACTTATATTATCAGTATCTACACTTTACAAGTTGGGCCTAAATGGGTTAAGCCAAATAATAAGTTTATAAGTGTTTTAGTCCATTTTTGTTGTATTATTAGTCCAATAACGTTAATTTAGTCCGTTAACGTCCGTATGTCCTATAGTTTGGGTCTTATCGGTTTTTACTTGTTATACATGTTTATATATCAGTATATAAGTTTTATAAAGTTTACATTAGACGGGTCCAACCATCTAAGTTTTATTTAACAAAAACGTTAATTTTACGGTATTAGCCGAAAAAGTCGTAAAAATCATGTTTATAGTTTTATAACTTATAAAACTTAACAAGTCACCATTTTTATAAAATGTCCACTTATTTACCATTGTACATATTTATATAAATGTATCATATGAGTTAGTGGGTTTTTATTCACATTTTATACTATATAATTTTGAGTAGTTATATAATAGTATTATACTTTAATTTCCAAAATCTGATTTTTATCTTCACTTTCACCAAAACTGCCATATCTAGAGTTCTATATGGAGATAGAAGCTCAAATTTTTATCACATAAACTACATGATAGTTGCTCCATTTAACTCTCCTATAGCTACTGTTGAATCATCCTCCAAGTATTTTCTAAAAATCGTCCAAAACAGTAAACTCAGATTTGTACCCTAAACTTGTTTTGATCATATCTCACTCATTACAATGATTCCATTGCATGGCCAATTCTCACATGTGTACAAGACCCATAGCTTACTGTAAATCCATTAATCTATGCCATTTTTATCAGTTCATCATTTGATTCTTTACTGTTTTATACAACCAACAAATTTAAACAAGATTTTAACCTTATTTCTTATAGTTTTTCATCTTTTTAAGCATGTTTATCAAATCTGTCAACACCAAATCCCCACATAATATTTTTAAATCATCATTCATCATCATATACATATACATAAATAAAGTAAATACAAGATTACATAATCAAAATAACAAGAGGATAGAAAGAAACAATCTCTATACCACCAATAGTGATGAAAAGATGAGGTTTGTGATGAAAGGCTTGGTTCCTTGTTACCAAACCTTCAACCTTTTAAGACAACTTCTTTGGTTCTTCAAATGGATGAACACCTCCATGAAATCATCCCTAAACTCCTTCTTGAAAATCAGCCCAAAGACCTCCATGAAAACTCCTTTTTATAAGTTACAATCACCTCCAATCTTTATGTTTTTAATTAGCTATCAACATATGTTGATTATAGCTTAAGTTGTAGGTTAAAAATTGATGATAATGGTGATTTTGTGGTGATGTTGGACGAATTTAGAGAGAGAGATGAGAGGATTTTGAGGTGGTTTGCATGTGAAAATGGAAGCATATGGTAAGTGTTAGTGGTTTTGTAGTTTAGTGGGATAAGTAGCTTACTTGTTAAGCTTATGCTTACAAGTGTAAGCTATTTTGTTACAAGGGTGCCACATCAAATGATGTGGTGTCCCTTTTAGTTAGTGGGGTGGGATAAACTTGTTTTGTCCAATCCCGCTAATTTACGGGTATTCCTCGATTCTAGTTTCCTTGATTTGCGTGCCCTCGGGTCGTTTTACGAAAAACATTTTTATAAATTATGAATCAACGGCACAAAACAAATCTAATTAAAATTGTCTCATCAAAAACGGAGTTCAAAAACATAAATACGTAATCCTAAGGTTTCCGGTTTAGTCGTAAAGGACGTTAAATTATAATCGTAAGTCCTAATCTCTTCTCGTAAATTTGTGAGTTTATGAACCAACACAAATTTAAAATTCCAAAATAATATTCACGGATAAATTTATTTTCCTGAAATGTCGGACTGTCAACAAAACGGTGTATGTAAACGTAAGCACGTAACGTAGAGTCCTCCGGTTTAGACGTAGTCGATGCTACTTCAAGACGTAAATCCAAATTTCTTCCCAAAAATAAGTGAGTTCATAATATAACATTAAAATAATGTTTTTAAATAACACTTGAGAATAAAATATCAACCATAAATTGACGGATTGTCACAGCATTTACCCCTAAACAGGATCTTTGTCCTCAAAGATCATCTTATCTTACTACTCGCTTCTTATCGAGTTAAAGCCATGTGGGTATTTCCTCCACATTCGGTTTTTTCTCACAAGTGTAATCCATTACAATACGCGAGTTTCATCAAACATATCTATGGGAAAAAGATCAGGCTTAATGTTGACTTACTTTCTCTATCCATGATGTTCACGGGTTTTTGATGAATGCAACTTTTCGCCGATCTAAATTTCATTAAGGAATATTCAGATTTTCACTTGATAGACATTTCATCAAGTTCGATATACGAAACATAATTCACGCAGCCCTTGAAGTCCTATGGTAGATCCAGCTTATATGCCTTTCAAACCAATCTTTTATATCATCTCAATGGTCCCATACAACGGGGACTTATATCCCATGATCTTTCCGATCATCAATTCATTTTTCCATGGTTAAATTTTTTGGCATAACTTCGCTACCCATCTGGCACTTCAAGATCTACATTTCATATTCACATAACCTCCTGCCCACTACCAGCAGTCAATAATCAGATCCTAATTTCAACAATCATTTCAGGTCTCGCGGGTCGGGTATTTTGCAAGGATAGGTTCGCCATTATAGGAAACCTTAAACCTAAAAGACATGTCCAACTTACAATGGGTGTATGTCGGGTGTCTTCATCTCAACTCCTGCTTATAGATGCTCTAATTTCTAAATCTTAACAAGATTCGATCTCGATCCTAATACGATAGTTATCAATGATAATATCTCCAAAAGAAAACCATTATGTGGTTTATTACCAAAGGTCAATCATTCAAATATAAAACAGCACTTATATTACTTTGTATCGTTACTTTACCTCGTCCCTTCGATTGGGTGGTACATAGTACTCTCATCAAGGTTCGTTCTCAATGACTTCTGAGCAAATCTCTAGAAATTCAATGCAAAGCGAGGATCTTGATAAAGATGTTCGATACAGGCACACTATGTTTAGACAACTCCTTTAAATACAAAAGAGTCAATTTCTTCATCAAGAATCTATCATTAACGGGAATGATATTAGTAGATTTGGTTAGTCTGTCGACGATGATCCAAATCGAATCAAATTCAGATGATGACCTTTGCAATAGCTAGACGTTTACTAATGTATGAGGCGATGTCTGCCTTCATAATTGCCATCAGTACAACTTCTTCAGACAAAGATACTTTTAGTCATAAATGACATAAATAGAATACTTATACTTACAAATTCCAACATACTATATCTCACAATCTCCATATTTAGACAATCACAAGTGGTCTTTAAAATATTTAAGGCTATCGGCTTCTCAATTCTAATGGTTCACACTAGCCGCGAACCCCTTTTTATTATCTATATTATCCTTTTTACAAACATTGTTTATTTTTATATCGTTCGGCAATTTATTTTGCACCTTCATTATTAAGGAACATGTCCTAATTGGTTCTTTATCTTTTCTACATAATGCGTCAGTAATTATGTTCACTTTCCTGATGAAATAAATATCATAACCGTATTTATTTAAAATTATTTCTTTATATTTTCTAAGTTTTAGTTTCGTCTCAACTATCATTTTTATCAGTTTTGCCTAATTTGACGTTTTAAAGCGTCGATAATTATTACAACTAATTAAATAATAATTATTAAATTTTTATGAAACGTAAACGTAAAAATTTTAAATTTCTTAGTTCGACCAATTATATAAAATGTTCAAAATAAAATTTGAATTTAATTAACACGATTTTTGGTTGATTTATTGAAAATAATTAATAAGATTCGTAAATATTCGAAAAATCTTTGGTTATACTTTGGTCAAAATTTTCTTAGTTGAAAAGCAAAAATTGTCGTTTCAAATTCCAAGTTATGGTTTAAATGGTTTCCTCAATTCCTCTTAGGTTATCTTGAGGTATACACAAACATTTACCCCTAAACAGAAGTTTAGTTAAATGGTTTGTGTATAAGGGAATAATCCCTTAAAATCCTTTGTTAAAACATTTGTCAAAATATTTTTGCACTTTCTTTTTAGTATAACTCAAAGTCTTAAATGACTTCTAAATTTTGAAGAGTCAATTTATTCCATTATCTATTAATCACACGGTTAAATCATGTAAAGGATTAAGTCTTTAATCACATGTTAAATATTTAAGATACAGGTTTTTAATTGTTCGGCCAATTCAGAGCAATCTATAACTAATTATTAACTCATTCTTATTTTTATAAACAAACAAATAGTCCTGAATGATCACAAGCATGAATTTATCAAATTACAGCCTACACACGTGATTCACCAAATTTATGAATGCTACATGTGCATTGGTCAATCCCAACGACATCACGTGAAACTCATAACATTCATTACAAGTACTGGATGTAGTGATTGGAATAGATAATCTTCTTCGCAGATGCGAAGTTGATGATAACCATGTCGTGGATCAAATCTTTAAAACATACGCTAAAACCTTGTAAATGATCGAACAAATCTTCCATTTCAAGTTATGGATATCGTTTTCGATTGTCAATTTACTCAGTCACAGTAATCTATAAATATAAGGAATAATATCACCATAGATCTTCATGATGACAGGCTTGGTATAATAAAATCTTTCTCCGACAACTCTCTCAGTTGTACGGTAATTCCTTAAATTCAGATGGTGCTGACGTACAGTGCACAAGCCACAGGTGCAGCACCGGAAATAAAATCAATACCAATTTCAACTTGCCTAAGTGGCAAAAGTCTAGGTAACTCATCAACAAATACTTCCTAAGGTTTCAGATAACAGAAACATCTTTTAATAAATCATATTAGGTTCTTTCTAGATTACAATATCTATAACTAGTTCACAACCATTCATGGTAATATTTCAAGTCTTAATACAGGATATGGTCATCCATCAAGAATTATTTAGATCACTTTTGATAATCAACATCTTATCATTTAGGGGAATTCTACTCGAGTTCCCATCAATTAAGACAATGTCGTCATGTCATAATCAATCAATTCATTCTACTGGCACTATCAACTTTTCAGTTTCATTATCGATAAGATGTGAACTTCTCAAAAGACTAATAATAACTCATAATCCCTCACAAATTCAGGGATATTAGGATACACAACTACTATTAAAAGAGTAAGGTCAACGCATAATCTATGCGAGAGAATTTCAAATAAGATACAGACGAAAAGATTTAATGAATATGAATATATCCATGTTTTCATAATTTGAGTACGCATTCTAAAGCTCCTCGGATCGTTACCCAGGTCATTCAAATGAAATCAAATCAAAAGAAATGATAGGAACGTCGATACATCCAGTCAGGTATCAACACTCGGTAATCAGATACTTTTCCTAAGAATCTTACTACGGGAGAATCGGACAAGAAATAATTGTCAGTTGTCAAATAAGACAATTTCCATAGATGAGTAAATTCAACTCAGAAGAATAGATGCTACTGGCACATATGTAGGTGTCCCTAACACTATGTCCTTATTTTTCACTTCTTGCAGATCTCATAAAATTTAACCTTTCACAATCTTCAAAGAGAATGTAGTGTTTATTCATTAGTTTTATGGTGACTACTAATCAACCTTGCATGGTCCATTCCAAATTGTATGTAGGCGCGCAACTATATACAATTTCAAGATTAACGATGCAATACTCAGTTCGTCAAAATTTTACCATCATGTTTATAATAAAAACATTTTCATGCTTAATTCTTAAATAAGAATCAAAAATAAATTTACAAAGATTTTCTTTGTTATGAAATCAATTAAGTTTTCCAAGGTGTTTTATAAACAACTTCATTTCGATAACGATCACTTATAAATCTCACTTTGAATAATCCTAATAGGGATGAAAATTCAATTTTTCCTCAAGGGATACTGTTTTATCTTATAAAAACAATGAGTGATCTGCAAAAGAGTGATGAAAACTTGTTCACCAAGGACTAAATACAATATGCTAGGAAATGAGCTTTAGCCAAATAATCATGAGGTTCATGACCTTGATGGCACTTACGAAGAATGATTCACAACGTAACTCAAATCAAGATGAGTACTTGTTCAATGGTTGCATCACTAATGCGAACATTAGGATGAAGCAATAAAAGATAGATAACATCGATACATGTAGGATTTAGCAATCAAAGGTAGTCTTTTCATTAATCACAAACAAGTCAAAATTGTACCGTAACACATTACGTGTCACTATGTCATACAATTCTCAGAACTCATCCTACCAACTGATATCTCAGTTAAGTTAGGGATTTTTAAAAGATACCACAATGAATACTAACCTACAAGAGTCATTAGGTGTCCCACCTGTCCCGGAAGATCCATCGGTCCCAATTTAGAAGAAGATTTCTTCAATTTATTTCTTGGACACTGGGCATCCTCGTTAGTGGACAATGGTCTAGGAACAACCCTTAACACGAACCTACAATCAATTAAAACCTTATAATTTAATCACAGGACTCAACAACTTACATTAACAATCTCATATTCCATACGGGTTAAATTTTACTTCATTCAAGTTTCAATCAACTTATACTCAAGGTGATACCCTACCTCATTCTCCAATATTTTCAATCTTATTCTTAGACCTTCAAAGGGCAATAAAAGCTCGATATGAATCAACACTTAATTTTTAATCCTATAGCTCTTACAACAACAATTATCAAATGAGTCACTAGTATGAGATGACTCATACATTCAATTAGACTTCTCTGAAAGGTATTAGTGGCATGAGGCTTTTGGGTAATGGTTCCAATGACAGCCTCAAGTGCAACATTCACCCTTTCGATTCTCAAATTTAAGAATTGGGTGACAACGAATCAGATGACATCTTTCTAGGTGGTAACGTTTTGTCAAACTCCACTCTATAAGGAAAGATCGTCATGACATCGATACCAGATTTAATCTTACCAATTCTTCTTCAATATCACAATCAGCTAATATCTACATTTCTACGAATATCAATCATTTGTTGGGATCATAAATATCCACAACTTGGTTTAGATCTAAGATAGCTAGAATTCCTACGAGAATAGATTCGATTAATTACTAGGGAAGTTAGGGTTTCTTTGTGACAATCTACGTCGTATAAATATCTCGTATAAAAATCAAAATAATCATCAAACAATCATGTAATAAAATTTCATCATATATATATTAAAATAACACTTCTCAGTCTTGGCCTTGTCGGTAACTCGGGAATTCTTCGGCACCGTTATAGTCAAAAGATTTTTTTTAGACATTTTTAGAAAAATGTTTTTAGTTAAAAGATTTTGAAAAGTTTTATTCAAAACCTTGGTTTTAAAAATCTTTCGTTCTCTATAACGAGAGCTCTGATACCAAACTGTAACACCCCCAAATTTACACAATTCAATACAGCGGAAGACTCGTTGGTGTTACGGGATAGCACATTACTCACATCATAGACAACGCTTAAAAATCGCGTCGTTTGATAATAAAGCATTTCCATTCATAAATATCAAGTTTAAATAGGTCCCAAGTCATTGTATTTCATACAAGTTTTACGAAGAATTTGAATGGAAATTATAATTTAAGTGCGGGCCATGAATTCTTGTTGTCTTCCCGAGAATTACCTTCAAGTACCTGAGATAAAACATGTTAAAAGAAAAGGTCAGCGATAACGCCGAGTGAATTCATAGAGTTTAATAAATTACATCAATATAACTTTGGTATAAAATTATTACCAAAAATCATTTCGTACAAATCATTGTAATAGGCCATAAAATAGCCAAAATCATTTTATACAAATCTTTATCAAAATCATAATATAGGCATTTGCCTTAAAAATCATTATACGAGCCAATGTCGTAAAAGCATCATACAATACGTCTTATGACGTTGTATAAAGTTAAATAAAAACCGTATATGAATATGGTTACGAAAACCAAAACACGAACATAATATCAATAGTATGACCCTGTATTGCTAGTCAGGCAATACATCGTAACCGGCGCGTATAGCAGCATTTTGTTAATTTGGATTATTATAAGCCGCATGACATTGTTACCTTACTACAACAAACAACGGGTAGCTAACCCGATACTCAATTTGCCCATCTAAATTAGCGTGTCGTCACAAAGGTCACGCTATGGAAACCTTCTTATACATAAATTCGCTTACCAATCAATGTGGCACGACGGGGATCAACCGTCAAGGCGCGAACTGGGGTGATCGTCCCCAAATAGTACTATTATATGCATAAGCGTCTACCAAATCCCGGTAGTTCACAATTCATTCTAATGGGACTTTTAGTGACATAACCTAACTTTGATAATCCATTTAATTTCATCTATCGGGTCCTTTAATCATTTATCGGATCATACAATCGGGTCATACAATCATTCGGGTCCAAATCAATAAACAAACAATCGGGACAAATGGTGTCCTATTTTATAAAAACTAACATGTTATCTACCTCGCGGGTTTATAAAACATTTCATAAAAACATTTAAAAGAGTGTGAGGCTATGAACTCACGTTGATGTGGGAAGGCGGGTTATCGGCAATTCGGACGTACGGTACGTGCTTCAATCACGGAAACCTAGACAAATAATACTCGTCTTAGACTCATGTCCAATGACTTTATAAAAATAACAATTATGTATACATATGATGATTATATATATATGATGATCAAGTGGGTTTACATATTCTCGTTTACTCATTTTAGTGTTATGTTTCGGTAACGTTTATACTAGTTTACTAGTTTCACCTATTTACGTGTTTTAGGTCCAATAAGCCTATTATAAGTTTATTAACTTGTATTAATCCATGTTATACTTATATTATCAGTATCTACACTTTACAAGTTGGGCCTAAATTGGTTAAGCCCAATAATAAGTTTATAAGTGTTTTAGTCCATTTTTGTTGTATTATTAGTCCAATAACGTTAATTTAGTCCGTTAACGTCCGTATGTCCTATAGTTCAGGTCTTATCGGTTTTTACTTGTTATACATGTTTATATATCAGTATATAAGTTTTATAAAGTTTACATTAGACGGGTCCAACCATCTAAGTTTTATTTAACAAAAACGTTAATTTTACGGTATTAGCCGAAAAAGTCGTAAAAATCATGTTTATAGTTTTATATCTTATAAAACTTAACAAGTTACCATTTTTATAAAATGTCCACTTATTTACCATTTTACATATTTATATAAATGTATCATATGAGTTAGTGGGTTTTTATTCACATTTTATACTATATAATTTTGAGTACTTATATACTAGTATTATACTTTAATTTCCAAAATCTGATTTTTGTCTTCACTTTCACCAAAACTGCCATATCTAGAGTTCTATATGGAGATAGAAGCTCAAATTTTTATCACATAAACTACATGATAGTTGCTCCATTTAACTCTCCTATAGCTACTGTTGAATCATCCTCCAAGTATTTTCTAAAAATCGTCCAAAACAGTAAACTCAGATTTGTACCCTAAACTTGTTTTGATCATATCTCACTCATTACAATGATTCCATTGCATGGCCAACTCTCACATGTGTACAAGACCCATAGCTTACTGTAAATCCATTAATCTATGCCATTTTTATCAGTTCATCATTTGATTCTTTACTGTTTTATATAGCCAACAAATTTAAACAAGATTTTAACCTTATTTCTTATAGTTTTTCATCTTTTTAAGCATGTTTATCAAATCTATCAACACCAAATCCCCACATAATATTTTTAAATCATCATTCATAGTCATATACATATACATAAATAAAGTAAATACAAGATTACATAATCAAAATAACAAGAGGATAGAAAGAAACAATCTCTATACCACCAATAGTGATGAAAAGATGAGGTTTGTGATGAACAAGGCTTGGTTCCTTGTTACCAAACCTTCAACCTTTTAAGACAACTTCTTTGGTTCTTCAAATGGATGAACACCTCCATGAAATCATCCCTAAACTCCTTCTTGAAAATCATCCCAAAGACCTCCATGAAAACTCCTTTTTACAAGTTACAATCACCTCCAATCTTTATCTTTTTAATTAGCTATCAACATATGTTGATTATAGCTTAAGTTGTAGGTTAAAAATTGATGATAATGGTGATTTTGTGGTGATGTTGGACGAATTTAGAGAGAGAGATGAGAGGATTTTGAGGTGGTTTGCATGTGAAAATGGAAGCATATGGTAAGTGTTAGTGGTTTTGTGGTTTAGTGGGATAAGTAGCTTACTTGTTAAGCTTATGCTTACAAGTGTAAGCTATTTTGTTACAAGGGTGCCACATCAAATGATGTGGTGTCCCTTTTAGTTAGTGGGGTGGGATAAACTTGTTTTGTCCAATCCCGCTAATTTACGGGTATTCCTCGATTCTAGTTTCCTCGATTTGCGTGCCCTCGGGTCGTTTTACGAAAAACATTTTTATAAATTATGAATCAACGGCACAAAACGAATCTAATTAAAATTGTCTCATCAAAAACGGAGTTCAAAAACATAAATACGTAATCCTAAGGTTTCCGGTTTAGTCGTAAAGGACGTTAAATTATAATCGTAAGTCCTAATCTCTTCTCGTAAATTTATGAGTTTATGAACCAACACAAATTTAAAATTCCAAAATAATATTCACGGATAAATTTATTTTCCTGAAATGTCGGACTGTCAACAAAACGGTGTATGTAAACGTAAGCCCGTAACGTGGAGTCCTCCGGTTTAGACGTAGTCGATGCTACTTCAAGACGTAAATCCAAATTTCTTCCCAAAAATAAGTGAGTTCATAATATAACATTAAAATAATGTTTTTAAATAACACTTGAGAATAAAATATCAACCATAAATTGACGGATTGTCACAGCATTTACCCCTAAACAGGATCTTTGTCCTCAAAGATCATCTTATCTTACTACTCGCTTCTTATCGAGTTAAAGCCATGTGGGTATTTCCTTCACATTCGGTTTTTTCTCACAAGTGTAATCCATTACAATACGCGAGTTTCATCAAACATAACTACGGGAAAAAGATCAGGCTTAATGTTGACTTACTTTCTTTATCCATGATGTTCACGGGTTTTTGATGAATGCAACTTTTCGCCGATCTAAATTTCATTAAGGAATAGTCAGATTTTCACTTGATAGACATTTCATCAAGTTCGATATACGAAACATAATTCACGCAGCCCTTGAAGTCCTAGGGTAGATCCAGCTTATATGCCTTTCAAACCAATCTTTTATATCATCTCAATGGTCCCATACAACGGGGACTTATATCCCATGATCTTTCCGATCATCAATTCATTTTTCCATGGTTAAAATTTTTGGCATAACTTCGCTACCCATCTGGCACTTCAAGATCTACTTTTCATATTCACATAACCTCCTGCCCACTACCAGCAGTCAATAATCAGATCCTAATTTCAACAATCATTTCAGGTCTCGCGGGTCGGGTATTTTGCAAGGATAGGTTCGCCATTATAGGAAACCTTAAACCTAAAAGACATGTCCAACTTACAATGGGTGTATGTCGGGTGTCTTCATCTCAACTCCTGCTTACAGATGCTCTAATTTCTAAATCTTAACAAGATTCGATCTCGATCCTAATACGATAGTTATCAATGATAATATCTCCAAAGGAAAGCCATTATGCGGTTTATTACCAAAGGTCAATCATTCAAATATAAAACAGCACTTATATTACTTTGTATCGTTACTTTACCTCGTCCCTTCGATTGGGGTGGTACATAGTACTCTCATCAAGGTTCGTTCTCAATGACTTCTGAGCAAATCTCTAGAAATTCAATGCAAAGCGAGGATCTTGATAAAAATGTTCGATACAGGCACACTATGTTTAGACAACTCCTTTAAATACAAAAGAGTCAATTTCTTCATCAAGAATTTATCATTAACGGGAATGATATTAGTAGATTTGGTTAGTCTGTCGACGATGATCCAAATCAAATCAAATTCAGATGATGACCTTTGCAATAGCTAGACGTTTACTAATGTATGAGGCGATGTCTGCCTTCATAATTGCCATCAGTACAACTTCTTCAGACAAAGATACTTTTAGTCATAAATGACATAAATAGAATACTTATACTTACAAATTCCAACATACTATATCTCACAATCTCCATATTTAGACAATCACAAGTGGTCTTTAAAATATTTAAGGCTATCGGCTTCTCAATTCTAATGGTTCACACTAGCCGCGAACCCCTTTTTATTATCTATATTATCCTTTTTACAAACATTGTTTATTTTTATATCGTTCGGCAATTTATTTTGCACCTTCATTATTAAAGAACATGTCCTAATTGGTTCTTTATCTTTTCTACATAATGCGTCAGTAATTATGTTCACTTTCCTGGTGAAATAAATATCATAACCGTATTTATTCAAAATTCTTTCTTTATATTTTCTAAGTTTTAGTTTCGTCTCAACTATCATTTTTATCAGTTTTGCCTAATCTGACGTTTTAAAGCGTCGATAATTATTACAACTAATTAAATAATAATTATTAAATTTTTATGAAACGTAAACGTAAAAATTTTAAATTTCTTAGTTCGACCAATTATATAAAATGTTCAAAATAAAATTTGAATTTAATTAACACGATTTTTGGTTGATTTATTGAAAATAATTAATAAGATTCGTAAATATTCGAAAAATCTTTGGTTATACTTTGGTCAAATTTTCTTAGTTGAAAAGCAAAAATTGTCGTTTCAAATTCCAAGTTATGGTTTAAATGGTTTCCTCAATTCCTCTTAGGTTATCTTGAGGTATACACAAACATTTACCCCTAAACAGAAGTTTAGTTAAATGGTTTGTGTATAAGGGAATAATCCCTTAAAATCCTTTGTTAAAACATATGTCAAAATATTTTTGCACTTTCTTTTTAGTATAACTCAAAGTCTTAAATGACTTCTAAATTTTGAAGAGTCAATTTATTCCATTATCTATTAATCACACGGTTAAATCATGTAAAGGATTAAGTCTTTAATCACATGTTAAATATTTAAGATACAGGTTTTTAATTGTTCGGCCAATTCAGAGCAATCTATAACTAATTATTAACTCATTCTTATGTTTATAAACAAACAAATAGTCCTGAATGATCACAAGCATGAATTTATCAAATTACAGCCTACACACGTGATTCACCAAATTTATGAATGCTACATGTGCATTGGTCAATCCCAACGACATCACGTGAAACTCATAACATTCATTACAAGTACCAGATGTAGTGATTGAATAGATAATCTTCTTCGCAGATGCGAAGTTGATGATAACCATGCCGTGGATCAAATCTTTAAAACATACGCTAAAACCTTGTAAATGATCGAACAAATCTTCCATTTCGAGTTATGGATATCGTTTTCGATTGTCAATTTACTCAGTCACAGTAATCTATAAATATAAGGAATGATATCACCATAGCTCTTCATGATGACAGGCTTGGTATAATAAAATCTTTCTCCGACAACTCTCTCAGTTGTACGGTAATTCCTTAAATTCAGATGGTGCTGACGTACAGTGCACAAGCCACAGGTGCAGCACCGGAAATATAATCAATACCAATTTCAACTTGCCTAAGTGGCAAAAGTCTAGGTAACTCATCAACAAATACTTCCTAAGGTTTCAGATAACAGAAACATCTTTTAATAAATCATATTAGGTTCTTTCTAGATTACAATATCTATAACTAGTTCACAACCATTCATGGTAATATTTCAAGTCTTAATACAGGATATGGTCATCCATCAAGAATTATTTAGATCACTTTTGATAATCAACATCTTATCATTTAGGGGAATTCTACTCGAGTTCCCATCAATTAAGACAATGTCGTCATGTCATAATCAATCAATTCTATCTACTGGCACTATCAACTTTTCAGTTTCATTGTCGTCGATAAGATGTGAACTTCTCAAAAGACTAATAATAACTCATAATCCCTCACAAATTCAGGGATATTAGGATACACAACTACTATTAAAAGCGTAAGGTCAACGCATAATCTATGTGAGAGAATTTCAAATCAGATACAGACGAAAAGATTTAATGAATATGAATATATCCCATGTTTTCATAATTTGAGTACGCATTCGAAAGCTCCTCGGATCGTTACCCAGGTCATTCAAATGAAATCAAATCAAAAGAAATGATAGGAACGTCGATACATCCAGTCAGGTATCAACACTCGGTAATCAGATACTTTTCCTAAGAATCTTACTACGGGAGAATCGGACAAGAAATAATTGTCAATTGTCAAATAAGACAATTTCCATAGATGAGTAAATTCAACTCAGAAGAATAGATGCTACAGGCACATATGTAGGTGTCCCTAACACTATGTCCTTATTTTTCACTTCTTGCAGATCTCATAAAATTTAACCTTTCACAATCTTCAAAGAGAATGTAGTGTTTATTCATTAGTTTTATGGTGACTACTAATCAACCTTGCATGGTCCATTCCAAATTGTATGTAGGCGCGCAACTATATACAATTTCAAGATTAACGATGCAATACTCAGTTCGTCAAAATTTTATCATCATGTTTATAATAAAAACATTTTCATGCTTAATTCTTAAATAAGAATCAAAAATAAATTTACAAAGATTTTCTTTGTTATGAAATCAATTAAGTTTTCTAAGGTGTTTTATAAACAACTTCATTTCGATAACGATCACTTATAAATCTCACTTTGAATAATCCTTATAGGGATGAAAATTCAATTTTTCCTCAAGGGATACTGTTTTATCTTATAAAAACAATGAGTGATCTACAAAAGAGTGATGAAAACTTGTTCACCAAGGACTAAATACAATATGCTAGGAAATGAGCTTTAGCCAAATAATCATGAGGTTCATGACCTTGATGGCACTCACGAAGAATGATTCACAACGTAACTCAAATCAAGATGAGTACTTGTTCAATGGTTGCATCACTAATGCGAACATTAGGATGAAGAAATAAAAGATAGATAACATCGATACATGTAGGATTTAGCAATCAAAGGTAGTCTTTTCATTAATCACAAACAAGTCAAAATTGTACCGTAACACATTACATGTCACTATGTCATACAATTCTCAGAACTCATCCTACCAACTGATATCTCAGTTAAGTTAGGGATTTTTAAAAGATACCACAATGAATACTAACCTACAAGAGTCATTAGGTGTCCCACCTGTCCCGGAAGATCCATCGGTCCCAATTTAGAAGAAGATTTCTTCAATTTATTTCTTGGACACTGGGCATCCTCGTTAGTGGACAATGGTCTAGGAACAACCCTTAACACGAACCTACAATCAATTAAAACCTTATAATTTAATCACAGGACTCAACAACTTATATTAACAATCTCATATTCCATACGGGTTAAATTTTACTTCATTCAAGTTTCAATCAACTTTTACTCAAGGTGATATCCTACCTCATTCTCCAATATTTTCAATCTTATTCTTAGACCTTAAAAGGGCAATAAAAGCTCGATATGAATCAACACTTAATTTCTAATCCTATAGCTCTTACAACAACAATTATCAAATGAGTCACTAGTATGAGATGACTCATACATTCAATTAGACTTCTCGGAAAGGTATTAGTGGCATGAGGCTTTTGGGTAATGGTTCCAATGACAGCCTCAAGTGCAACATTCACCCTTTCGATTCTCAAATTTAAGAATTGGGTGACAACGAATCAGATGACATCTTTCTAGGTGGTAACGTTTTGTCAAACTCCACTCTATAAGGAAAGATCGTCATGACATCGATATCAGATTTAATCTTACCAATTCTTCTTCAATATCACAATCAGCTAATATCTACATTTCTACGAATATCAATCATTTGTTGGGATCATAAATATCCACAACTTGGTTTAGATCTAGGATAGCTAGAATTCCTACGAGAATAGCTTCGATTAATTACTAGGGAAGTTAGGGTTTCTTTGTGACAATCTACGTCGTATAAATATCTCGTATAAAAATCAAAATAATCATCAAACAATCATGTAATAAAATTACATCATATATATATATAATCCAAGTTATATATATTAAAATAACACTTCTCAGTCTTGGCCTTGTCGGTAACTCGGGAATTCTTCGGCACCGTTATAGTTAAAAGATTTTTTTTAGACATTTTTAGAAAAATGTTTTTAGTTAAAAGATTTTGAAAAGTTTTATTTAAAACCTTGGTTTTAAAAATCTTTCGTTCTCTATAACGAGAGCTCTGATACCAAACTGTAACACCCCCAAATTTACACAATTCAATACAGCGGAAGACTCGTTGGTGTTACGGGATAGCACATTACTCACATCATAGACAACGCTTAAAAATCGCGTCGTTTGATAATAAAGCATTTCCATTCATAAATATCAAGTTTACATAGGTCCCAAGTCATTGTATTTCATACAAGTTTTACGAAGAATTTGAATGGAAATTATAATTTAAGTGCGGGCCATGAATTCTTGTTGTCTTTCCGAGAATTACCTTCAAGTACCTGAGATAAAACATGTTAAAAGAAAAGGTCAGCGATAACGCCGAGTGAATTCATAGAGTTTAATAAATTACATCAATATAACTTTGGTATAAAACTATTACCAAAAATCATTTCGTACAAATCATTGTAATAGGCCATAAAATAGCCAAAATCATTTTATACAAATCTTTATCAAAATCATAATATAGGCATTTGCCTTAAAAATCATTATACGAGCCAATGTCGTAAAAGCATCATACAATACGTCTTATGACGTTGTATAAAGTTAAATAAAAACCGTATATGAATATGGTTACGAAAACCAAAACACGAACATAATATCAATAGTATGACCCTGTATTGCTAGTCAGGCAATACATCGTAACCGGCGCGTATAGCAGTATTTTGTTAATTTGGATTATTATAAGCCGCATGACATTGTTACCTTACTACAACAAACAACGGGTAGCTAACCTGATACTCAATTTGCCCATCTAAATTAGCGTGTCGTCACAAAGGTCACGCTATGGAAACCTTCTCATACATAAATTCGCTTACCAATCAATGTGGCACGACGGGGATCAACCGTCAAGGCGCGAACTGGGGTGATCGTCCCAAAATAGTACTATTATGTGCATAAGCGTCTACGAAATCCCGGTAGTTCACAATTCATGCTAATGGGACTTTTAGTGACATAAACTAACTTTAATAATCCATTTAATTTCATCTATCGGGTCCTTTAATCATTTATCAGGTCATACAATCGGGTCATACAATCATTCGGGTCCAAATCAATAAACAAACAATCGGGACAAATGGTGTCCTATTTTATAAAAACTAACATGTTATCTCCCTCGCGGGTTTATAAAACATTTCATAAAAACATTTAAAAGAGTGCGAGGCTATGAACTCACGTTGATGTGGGAAGGCGGGTTATCGGCAATTCGGACGTACGGTACGTGCTTCAATCACGGAAACCTAGAAAAATAATACTCGTCTTAGACTCATGTCCAATGACTTTATAAAAATAAAAATTATATATACATATGATGATTATATATATATGATGATCAAGTGGGTTTACATATTCTCGTTTACTCATTTTAGTGTTATGTTTCGGTAACGTTTATACTAGTTTACTAGTTTCACCTATTTACGTGTTTTAGGTCCAATAAGCCTATTATAAGTTTATTAACTTGTATTAATCCATGTTATACTTATATTATCAGTATCTACACTTTACAAGTTGGGCCTAAATAGGTTAAGCCCAATAATAAGTTTATAAGTGTTTTAGTCCATTTTTGTTGTATTATTAGTCCAATAACGTTAATTTAGTCCGTTAACGTCCGTATGTCCTATAGTTCGGGTCTTATCGGTTTTTACATATTATACATGTTTATATATCAGTATATAAGTTTTATAAAGTTTACATTAGACGGGTCCAACCATCTAAGTTTTATTTAACAAAAACGTTAATTTTACGGTATTAGCCGAAAAAGTCGTAAAAATCATGTTTATAATTTTATAACTTATAAAACTTAACAAGTTACCATTTTTATAAAATGTCCACTTATTTACCCTTGTACATATTTATATAAATTTATTATATGAGTTAGTGGGTTTTTATTCACATTTTATACTATATAATTTTGAGTACTTATATAATAGTATTATACTTTAATTTCCAAAATCTGATTTTTATCTTCACTTTCACCAAAACTGCCATATCTAGAGTTCTATATGGAGATAGAAGCTCAAATTTTTATCACATAAACTACATGATATTTTCTCCATTTAACTCTTCTATAGCTACTGTTGAATCATCCTCCAAGTATTTTCTAAAAATCGTCCAAAACAGTAAACTCAGATTTGTACCCTAAACTTGTTTTGATCATATCTCACTCATTACAATGATTCCATTGCATGGACAACTCTCACATGTGTACAAGACCCATAGCTTACTGTAAATCCATTAATCTATGCCATTTTTATCATTTCATCATTTGATTCTTTACTGTTTTATACAGCCAACAAATTTAAACAAGATTTTAACCTTATTTCTTATAGTTTTTCATCTTTTTAAGCATGTTTATCAAATCTATCAACACCAAATCCCCACATAATATTTTTAAATCATCATTCATCATCATATACATATACATAAATAAAGTAAATACAAGATTACATAATCAAAATAACAAGAGGATAGAAAGAAACAATCTCTATACCACCAATAGTGATGAAAAGATGAGGTTTATGATGAACAAGGCTTGGTTCCTTGTTACCAAACCTTCAAGCTTTTAAGAAAACATCTTTGTTTCTTCAAATGGATGAACACCTCCATGAAATCATCCCTAAACTCCTTCTTGAAAATCAGCCCAAAGACCTCCATGAAAACTCCTTTTTACAAGTTACAATCACCTCCAATCTTTATCTTTTTAATTAGCTATCAACATATGTTGATTATAGATTAAGTTGTAGGTTAAAAATTGATGATAATGGTGATTTTGTGGTGATGTTGGACGAATTTAGAGAGAGAGATGAGAGGATTTTGAGGTGGTTTGCATGTGAAAATGGAAGCATATGGTAAGTGTTAGTGGTTTTGTGGTTTAGTGGGATAAGTAGCTTACTTGTTAAGCTTATGCTTACAAGTGTAAGCTATTTTGTTACAAGGGTGCCACATCAAATGATGTGGTGTCCCTTTTAGTTAGTGGGGTGGGATAAACTTGTTTTGTCCCATCCCGCTAATTTACGGGTATTCCTCGATTCTAGTTTCCTCGATTTGCGTGCCCTCGGGTCGTTTTACGAAAAACGTTTTTATAAATTATGAATCAACGGCACAAAACGAATCTAATTAAAATTGTCTCATCAAAAACGGAGTTCAAAAACATAAATACGTAATCCTAAGGTTTCCGGTTTAGTCGTAAAGGACGTTAAATTATAATCGTAAGTCCTAATCTCTTCTCGTAAATTTGTGAGTTTATGAACCAACACAAATTTAAAATTCCAAAATAATATTCACGGATAAATTTATTTTCCTGAAATGTCGGACTGTCAACAAAACGGTGTATGTAAACGTAAGCACGTAACGTGGAGTCCTCCGGTTTAGACGTAGTCGATGCTACTTCAAGACGTAAATCCAAATTTCTTCCCAAAAATAAGTGAGTTCATAATATAACATTAAAATAATGTTTTTAAATAACACTTGAGAATAAAATATCAACCATAAATTGACGGATTGTCACAATGCGGGCCTGGATAGGTTCCTATCCAAGTCCGCTGAAAAGTCATTGCCTTTATTCAAAACACTCAAGAAGTGTATGAAGAAGAGTGCCTTTAATTGGACAAAGGAGGAAGAGGAAGCTTTCAATGGACTCAAAAATCATTTGGCGTCCCTCCCAATGTTGGTCAAACCTCAGCCAAAGGAGGAGTTGATCATCTACCTATCAGCCACTCATGGCGTGATCAGCGCAGTTTGATGACAGATAGGAACACGGTGTAGATGCCCATCTACTTTGTTAGTCGGCCGCTACAAGGACCAGATTTGAATTACACACCGATGGAAAAGATGGTTCTATCACTAGTATATGCCACAAAGCGCCTGCTTTGGTACTTCCAGGCGCATCCTATCGTAGTACTTACGGACCAACCAATCAAGCAGGTCATATCAAAGGCGGACACGACGAGGCGCTTGCAAAAATGGAGTGTTCTTTTAGCAAAAAAACAATATCTCATATAGGCCTCGCACGGCTGTCAAAGGCCAAATCTTGGTTGACTTTATAATAGAAAAGCCGGAGGAGGAAAGCATGGAGGCCCCCAATGAGGAAAAGCTCCAAGACCCATGGGTCTTATTCACAGACGGATCATCATGTACAAATAAACCTCGCGTAGGCCTTATACTCACAAATCCAAAAGGGAAGGAGTTCAGATATGCCTTGCGATTTGAGTTCACTATGACGAATAATGAAGCTGAGTATGAAGCATTGATCACGGGCTTAAGAATAGCTAGGAGGATGGGAGTACGCAACCTAGAGGCATACGTCGACTCACGTTTAGTCGTGAATCACATCCTTGGGGAGTACGAACCCAAAGAGGATAACATGGTCCAATACCTCGAGAAGGTAAAGTCGTTCATTGCAGGATTCAACAGGTTCACCATAAAGCAAATGCCTAGGGGCGAGAACAAGAAGGCGGATGGCCTAAGAAAAATTACGTCCACTAGCTTTGCTCACTTGTCCAAACAAGTTTTGGTAGAGATACTCAAGGATAAATCGATTGCAGGAGAAGAAGTTTGGTCAATAGTCGAGGAGGAGGGACCTACGTGGATGACCCCGCTCATTGAGTACTTGACAAATGAAACTCTCCTGGATGATGAACTTGAAGCACGCCGCATTCGGCGAAAGTCGCAGGGGTTTAAAATCCGTGATGGGATCTTATATAAAAGGTCATTCTTGCAACCCTGGCTGCGATGCGTCGGACCGAAACAGGCAAGCTATATGATTAGTGAAATTTATGAGGGGTCATGCAGCATGCATGCAGGCCTGAGATCAGTCGTAGCAAGAGCCTTGCGGACAGGATACTATTGGCCAACCATGCACAAGGACGCACGAGACCTAATACTCAAGTGTAATGACTACCAAGTGCACAGGCCCGTGCCACATCATCTAAAACAAGAGTTAACACCTATTACATCCCCATGGCCAATCTACAAGTTGGGAATTGATATCGCAAGCCCATTCCCGGTGGCAGCCGGAGGTGTTAAGTTTTAGATTGTCGCCATGGACTTTTCACTCGATGGATCGAAGCCAAAGCTGTAGCAACAATCACGGGCAAGAAGGTAAAAAAGTTTGTTTGGGAAAATATTGTATGTCGTTTTGGTTTACTAGGGGAAATAGTCTTGGACAATGGCAAGCAGTTCGCGTACAATCCGTTCAAAGACTGGTGTGCAACGTTGAATTTCACGCAGCGTTTCACATCTGTCAAACAGCCGTAAACCAATTTCAACACCCCACTTTGATAAGTAGACCGCTACATGATAATTATGGCGTGTCATCAAAGCATGCAAGGTAATATGTCTTAAAAACATAAATGACCAGAAAGGAAAACCGGAATCAAACATCGGTCCCCAAACATAAGCTCACACATGCATAAAGTAAAGAATGTAGAAAAAGGACTAAATAATGTCCAAGCAAGCATAAGCATATGAAATGCAAAATGAAAAGAAGTCTAGGGTAGCTTCCATCCTATGCACGTACTCTCAGTTGCTCAAGTTCGTCCCTATGTACAAGCCGTATGGGACATGGAAAGAAAATACGCCTGAGCAATACGCTCAGTGAACGGATATAATGAAATGATAAGAATGATTGAAACATAACTAAAGTATGAAATGCAGTGGAAAATGTGTATGTCCTGGAAAACCTGGAACATGTTTTATAAACTGAAAAGTCGTATGTTTAAACATGAAAATGTAATTTAAATGCCAAAGAGCTCATATAGGTCATGAAAGGTATCAACGTGCATGAATACATAGAGGGGTGACCTCGTCATGCAATTAGAGGGGTGAACTCTAATTATATTAGTCTGGGTGGAGGGATCAGCTCCAATGTGACGGATGTAGAGCACACACCACAGTCACATTGTAAACCTACAAAGCATGTACTAGGATGTACCCATACGTCCCACATGATAATAATAATAATGGCCAAATAACTGAAAGGGACGCCGCGAGAAATTACTCTCGTCGCGGAAGAGTCATAACACCGGTGCCTCAAGTGTCATGGTTATGGTACCTCCATAATAATGTGAGCATGGTCATGCATGTATATAGCTCAGGAAATTTCAAATGATAACATGTTAAATTACTGAAAAGTTTTATAACATGTAAACTATTGAAGAAAACAGATGGCAACAAACGGGGAATCCTAATCATGCATAGACAGAGAATGTTCATACTTAAGGACGATATATCTGTACCTTATGTCCAGTACTGAATGAAAGATGAAAGGCAGAAAGTACTACTCCGACTTCACGATTGCTACATAATAAAGGACGTGAATGAGTTGTATGTTAATGTATAACGGACTGGTTCTTAGTTTACTTTAGTTGTTCTTGACTTGTTTTACTGTTTCATGTTTTGTCATGTATTTCTTAGTGTTTCATGTGTTCTTGATTAACGTATTTCATGTTTCATGTGTTATTCTACTTGTTATTTCCATAAAGAGTAACTTTTTAAAAATAGCAGCTTTCTATATATAGTAACTTTACAAAATAGCAGGTTTCTATGTATAGCAACTTTCCAAAAATAGTAAGTTTCCATAAATAGAAAGTTTCCATAATTAGTAAGTTTCCAAAAATAGAAAGTTTCCATAATTAGTATGTTTCCATAAGTAGTATGTTTCCATAAGTAGTATGTTTCCAAAAATAGCACGTTTCCATATAGTATAGTTATTTATTAAATAAGATAACATGTCATAATCTTATGGTTAATTATTAATTAATAATATAACATGATTTTCTAAAATAATTATTAATTAATAATAAAGCATGGGTTATATTTTAATAAAATTTTACTATAACTTGGTTATTGTATAATTAAACTAAAGTAAATATTAATTTAATTAAACCATGGTTAACATGTTATTAAATAAAATAAGCTAATTCTTTAATTAATTAAACTGAATAGTGCCATATTAATATCATGAATAATTATATGAAACAATTATTATAAGTTTAAATTAATTTAATTAATGGGGTCATGATTAAATCATTAATAATTAAATAATTTAATTATATCCTAAGTTTCAATTTAATTAAGCAAAAATAATAACCAAACACTCCCTTGGTTCGGTTTAGCCGAGCCCGTACATTAAGCCCACCGAGACTCCCATGTCTCGGCCGCACACACAACCAAATACCACAGCCCCGTGGTTGTGGCTTCTTGCCACCGGTCGGCCAAAACAGCCACCGATTGTTGCTGGTTTCCACTGCCGGCTCAAACCCTCCACCGTGATAAGCTAGACACCCCACTATGGAGTTGTTTGGTGTTGCGACTGACCACAGAAAACAGCCACCGAGACCCTTATGGGCTCGGCTAGCCGGCTTCCCCACCGAGAGCCTTTGGCTCTCGGTTTCCGTGACCGAACAACCCAAAACCCCGAACCAACTTGTTTTATTCATTCAACTCATATGTTCATAACTTAATTATATTAATTCATGATCAAAAGAAAGAATAGATTATAAAAGAAGGATTTAAGTGATACCGCAATTTGATACCATTAAAGAAGCAAACACGAACACACACTTATAATTGATTAAAAATCAAAAACCTTTTCTCCTTCCCTTTTCCTTTGCAAAACTGGTGGCCAAGTATGATAGGGCTAGGGTTTCTTTGGAATAGTTTTGTTACTAGTAATTTGATTAACGGGCTGGGCCATGGGCCCTCTTGTTCTTTTCTTTTTATGGTCGGCCAAACAAACACGCATAAGGTATATATTTTGTTTTCTTGTTGTAAATTTCTTGTGTATTAATATCCGTGACTTATGCTCGTGTTTTATCATTTTATGATATATTTAATATACTTAAGTACTTGTGTAATAACTAACATAAATAATACTTGTCGTAAATAAATAAATAATATATGTAATACTTGTATTTATTCATTAAATGTTCATGATACTTGTCGTGTAGTAATTAATTATAAAGTTTTAATTAATTTGTCTTTTCATGTAATTAATGTCTTCATGTATTTTATGCGGGTTTTACAACTCTTCCCCTCTAAAAAGAGTAATTTGTCCTCGAATTAGAGATACGATAAGCTGAAAAGCACATACCCGAATCATAGACGCAAATGAGGATAAGAAGTCTAGATAAACTCCTCCGTTTCCCAAGTGGATTCCCGCTCGGGATGGTCCCTCAAAAGGATCTTGACAAATGTTATAATCTTTCTCCTCATGACTCGATCCTGGATCTAGAACTGCCTCGGGTTCTTCAACAAAGGATAGATCCTCACGAATCTGATCGAGTGGATACGTGACAATGTGTAGATGATGATAATTGTATCCTCTGAGTAAGGACACGTGGAACACATTGTGAACATGAGATAGCTAAGGAGGTAACGCAAAACGATACGATACCTCACTGACACGTTCGATGATCTCGAACGATCTGATGAAACGAGGACTGAGCTTGCCCTTAATACCGAAACGCTTGACTCCATGTATTGGTGATACTTTTAAGAAAACATGATCACCAAGCTGAACTTCTAATGATCTGCGATCTTTATCAGAATAGCTCTTCTGACAAGCACAAGCTTCCTAAAGCTTCGCCTTGGCAATGGCGACGTTCTCATTGGTCACCTCAATTATCTCTGGACCCTCAATGATTCGTTCATCAACATGATCCCAGCATATTGGAGCACGACACATCCTGCCATATAGCATCTCGAAAGGTGCACACTTGATATTTGCGTGCCAACTGTTGTTGTAAGAAAACTCAACCAAACAGATGTAGTCATCTGAATTTCATGTCCATTCTAATGCACAAGCACGTAACATGTCTTCCAAAGTCTGAATAGTACTCTTTGACTGACCGTTGGTCTGAGGATGGAAAGCTGTGCTAAGCTTGAGTCTGGTGCCCCAAGCTTTCTGTAAACCTCTCTAGAAACGAGATGTAAGTCGTGGGTCTATGTCTGAGATGATGTTTGATGGAGTACCGTGTAGTTGCATGATCTCCTTCTTGAATATTTCATCCAATCTGCTAACTGGGTAATCCTAGAGAATTGAAAGGAAATGTGCAGACTTTGTCAAACGGTTGACAATGACCCAGATGGCATAATGCTTTCTCTGAGTCTGTGGTAGTCCGGTAACAAAATCCATGGAGATTTTGTCCCACTTCCATTCGGGAATTTCTAATGGTTTTATAAAAGCACTAGCTCGCTGATGTTCTATCTTAACCTGCTGACAGGTCAGACATTTTGAAACGAAAGTAGCAACATCTTGTTTCGTGCCTGATGAGATGGCATTTATACACGATCTCATCATCCTTTTCGGGCTTTAAATGCATAAAATGTCTTAAAATACCATATATATGCTTGTGTTTGTTTAATTGTGTATTTTAGGTATGGATATCGTGAAAAAGACAAAAGATCACAAGAAACAAGGAAAAACGAACACGAGAAACGAAGCCGCATAATAAACCGGGCCCTAGTTTGTGATTTATCAAAGAAAAACCCTTGAAGACTTGAAGATGTACAAGATTGATCCCTCATTTATGAAGAATTGACACAAAATACCCTTGTATATTCATAATTATAAGTTTGGTCCCTTAAGTTTGTCAAAATGACAAAAAGGTCCTTCGTCTTTGAAGAATTGGCAAGTTTACTCTCTCAACAAAACTAAATTGTCAATAATGGTCCCTCATGAAGTCAAAGATTTAATGAAGACCCTTGAATTTCAAGAATATTACATTTCCAGTCCTTGGTTTATGATTTAAAACACAAAAGGACTAAAATTGTAATTACACCAAAGTTGTATAAGCCCTAAAATCCTTTTCATAAAGTTTTTGTGGCCAAACTCTAAATTTTGAAACTTGATTAACAAAGGGAGTCGTGTTTGCAAGCTGAATAAACTTTGTTTACAACCTTTGCCAAAGAATGAGGACCAATGTTGCAACAACCAAACATTTAAACCAGTATTTACGCCAAACACAAACACTTCCCCTAATTTCGGATCAAAACCTTTTACTATTCACCATATGAAACCCATAATTACCTGCCACTTAAACAAAGGGTAAATGGAAATTACCCAATCCCACGCTTGGTTCACCTCTAACCAAACTCATCCCACACCAAAATTCCCAAATTCCACTACCCATGTGACCCCACACTCAACCCCGTTAGCCATTAGAAACCCAACTTCCTCTCCAACAAATCTGATGTGGCAAGATCAACGCTTTATGGTTACTACTTGGTCCCCAAGCACAAAATGAACAGCCAAGATCAAATTTGACAACACATCAACAACAAACGCGTCTATAAGGCCAAGGGAATTTTTGAGACTTCATAGCTAGGGTTTCTCATGTATTTTGATTCTAGAATTGTCTTAAATAGTCTATAAAAGGAGACCTCAACATGTGAGAGTCCCTTTGTTCCAAATTTTAGCTAATCTCTTGTAATTCCTTTTTATGAAATAAAAGTTTGGTTTTCTAAAAATTGTGATTTCCCTTTTGTGTTTTATAAAAGTTTGGTGTTTGATTAGCTAAAGTCTGAGTTCCATTAATCTGTTTGATTGTTTATTAGGAAAGGTTTTATGGTTTAAAACTCTTGTTTTCAAAAAAATCAGTTTTCATTGTTATTTGTTCATCCTTGTGTTTGTTGATTCTTAGCAGGTACAAGGAAGCTGATGCTTGTTTAGCTAGAACCTAATCTCACACATCCCAAAGCATGGATGTATTTTTTGGAGGTGCTCATCTCTAAACCTTTTTTATTTTTCTGAATTTTTCATGTTTTGTGGTGAACCTGAGATTTATTGCTTGATTGTGTATTATTGTGGTTGGATCTTGTGTTTTAAGGTTTGATTGTTGATACTGAGTTGGTTTAGACTTGATTTGTGGGGTAAATCTAGCACAACCTTTGAAAAATTGTTTAATCAATGATTAAAGGGGTGTTTGGGTTTGTAGGTCCTTAATTTCTTATGATTAAGCAAGTGTTTGATTTATATAATGAATGGAAGAAGATAAAGAATTAGAGAGAGAGAGAGAGAGTTAGAGAGAGAAAGAGAGAAAGGGAGAAAGATGGAAATAACAGAATGTCATAACTAAGTGCTCAACCCCTCCTAACATGCTAGGAAGGGTATATATAGCCCATCCTACATGTGGGCTATATGGGCTAAATGTTGATATAATGGATCATGAGCCCAATACTTGAATATATCGTTAGAGTGACCGATCCTTTCTAAATACGTAAAAACGTATTTCCAACAACCTCCCCCGAAGGGAGGTCACTCCAAGTTACAATGTCCTAAATAGTCTATTGCTCGTGATCTATGCTAACAATGATGTGACCGAGACTTTCTTTGTAAAAACGTATTTCCAACAATATCTCCCCCTAAGCGAGGTCACACCATTTTACAAAATCTTAAACCTAGCATACTATGCTTGAGTTTTCGATCTTGTTCTTGTGAATATGCTGATGAGGTCTTTGACTTTAGTCTTGAGCATGTTTTATTGCCTTGACCTTGTGCATTCATCACTTGTGAAATTTGCCTCCTCGTGACTTCATGTTCCACATACTTATACCTTTATAATTCTTGAAAGCTTCAGAATTAGATACAGCGGAAGACTTGACTTTTAGGCTTTCTTGAATTTGTTAAAGTATTAAGTGTAGAAAGCATAAGCATGTGTTGACGACTTCTTCCGGATTGTACACCATAATTCCACCTTCTTGTTATGCTCCGTTCGGTGAAGACCGTTGGACGATATAAAATATCGTACTTGTGTTAAATAGTTTCAATTAAGAACCTCCTTGACAAGATTCCGCGGGTAAACCCGTTCTCTTTATTCGATCGTCCAAAGCTGACTGTGAACATAAAGAGTGAATCATTTGGATAATAATATCCGCATGATTTGAAGCCGTCAATTCATGTTCCTGGAACAAGTGAAATTCAATTAAGAACCGCACCATCCTCGCTTTCCAGTTGTCACGAGCTTGATTCGTATAGAATCTTGCAAGTTACCTACCAAGTGCTGTTTGTGGTTAACACTAGAAGGATTTCCACTCATCACTGTGAACACTAAGGTATCACTCTGAGTGTTCTGGCAAGATCACTAAGATATTGCGTAGAGGCCTGGAACGTGTTTAAATTCAGTTAAGAATTAAACCACTGTTGCTTTCCAGTTATCACAAGTTTGATTCATAAAGAATCGCACAAGTCACCTACCATGAGCTTTTTGATATTCGCTCAAGAAGGATTTCTATCTTCATTGTAAATACTTTCGTATTACTCGGATGTTCAGGCAAGATCATGAAAATTTTGCGTAGGACTCTTAAGATCTTTCTTACTTTTCACAGTGTGTGAAGAAGCAAGGAATTATGAAAGTGTGTCCTAATGAGATATTTGATGATCTTAAATGGCTCTAGGCTCGATCGTTCATTATTGATTTTAGTGATCGGAGGCTGGAGAGGAGTTCCACCATTTCAATACCAATTTATTCGGAGTGAATAAATCAATAGATAATGTGTTGTGTCCGTGTGATTAAAACAAATATCTTTTAAGAGATATCCGAGTTAGTTGGGATGGGTTTTGCATTGCATCACTGGGTCCATGATGTCTATCTTCTATATCAAGAATCATTTAAAATGATCTCAATAGCATATGTATCGACCCGGTTTCTGCCTAAGGTTGTAAGGAGGGCTTCTTTCTTTACACCCTTTATCATTACAATTCTTTTTCATTCTTAAACCCCTTCAATTATTACCAAAACGTCATAACTAGCACCTTGTTGTGATTGTTCTAGTGCTAACTTAAGTACTTGGTTGGCATTCAGCTACGTTCACAATCTTTCTCCATCTTTCCTAAGGACTACTATTTCTAGGTATGGAATGTCCTTGGGAAGATTCCTCTGGTTCTAGAGGAATCATTGGACTTTAACCTATCCTACCATCCTTATGTCACCATAATCTTCACTGTCATGAATAGAGATGTTTTGGGTAAGTGTATGTCACCATGAAATCCATTTTGAAGTGCAAATCCATTTTGCTCCCCCTTAACAAATGTCATGATATCTGAAAACATTTCGCACATGTCGGGATGAGCCAGCACATTAAGTCAAACCATTTTTGATCTCAATATTAAATCACATTTTCTCCTCCATATTAAAAATATTAACCCAATCGATGTTTTTAATATCAATTGGTTTAATAGCATTTTAAGAAAAAATTGGGAAGAAAAATACAAATCCAATTATCTTCATGATTTTCACAAGCTCCTCCTCAAATTAATGAGGGTGTACTTGAAACGTAAATAAAAAACCTTTTAAACACAAGCGTAAGGTACTTATCACGTGCAAATATCATATATGATAATGTATTCACAAGATTAGCAATTTACGAGGTTGGACTTGAATGATGGAGAACATCATATGAAAGAATCACATGGTTCTTGTTCACGAATGTTGGTCGCCTCATCACGTCTAAAGTTATCTCTTGACTCCATGTGTACGATTGATATCGTTGTCTTAACACCAATATGTAACCTTGGCACTTTCGGCGTCAAAGATTCTCAATGCTGGACAATTGCTCCCCCTCAATTGTTCCCCCTCAATATGTGACCTTGGCACTTTCGTCGTTTGAGTAGTTGCATCGTCGAGTATGTAGATATCAATTGTAAATTGCTACGGTTGGTGGAGATGATAACTTCATAAAAACAAGATTTCTCTTGTTTCAACAAATAAATGCACTGACACGTACTTATATTCGTGTTAGATTGTGTTATAACGTAAACACAATCCCTTACATGGTTATAATGTAAACCATGCCCGAGAAAATTCATTCCGTTGTTGAGTCAAAGCTTTTTGGTGAAATGCTTGACTCGAATATGGAAGCGGGTTACTATCTGAAATAATAGCAAACCATTTTGAACATGTTTTAAATCATTTAAACTTCTGCTCAAACTTTATTTACAACCCCGTGTCATTGTTGAACGACATTTCTAGGTTCGTAAATATTATCGATTGCAGAAGACATGTTCTTTCTATCAAAACATTTTTGAACACACAATTTTGAAAGATTTAGAAAAAAAATCTTTTGATAAATTCTCAAAAAATTGTGTTCAAAGTTCTGAAAACCAATTACTTGAGCTTAAGATGTTGAATATCTTACAAAACGAGCTCAAGTCCGAGAAGTTGTAAGCTTCCCGTTGTTAGGTTAATTTTATCATCAGCGATAAACTTTCCTTTTAACTGAAGAACGAGTCCTAAGTTGATATTTACTTAGAAGTCGTTTTCATGAGCTTGAAAACTTTTGAATGTTTTAACGTAAAGCTCATGACCGAGAAAGATGAATTTCTCGTTGAGAAGAAAAGTTCTCTTATTTAAAAGATACACTTTACTTTATGAGCTTAAAACTTGGAATGTTTTAATACAAGCTCATGACAGATAAAAATTACTTTCTCGTTACAAGGAAAAGTTATCTTGAAAGATAAGCTTTCCTATAATTAAGGTCCGAGTTACATTCTAAAATTTAACTGTAAGTCTTTGTGCATGAGCTTAAAATCTTTAAATGTTATTAATATTAGCTCATGCCCGAGAAAAATTAATTCCTCGTCGTAAGGATAAGTTTATCATCGGCGATAAACTTTCCTTTCTTTGAAGTCCGGGGCATAATCTGAAATGTGATTATACGACATTTACACGAGCTTAAAAACCTTTGAATAGTTTTAATGTAAGCTCGTGTCCGAGAAAATTTAATTTCTCGTTAATGAGGATAAGTTTATCATCGGCGATAAACTTTCCTTTCTTAGAATCGCGGGTTACAATCTGACATGTGACTGCAAGCCGTTTTGCATGAGCTTAAAAACTTCGAATGTTTTTAACATAAGCTCATGCCCGAGAAAAATTAATTTCTCGTTGTGAGGGAAAGTTTTCATTGACAAGATAAACTTCCCTTTCTTTGAAGTTCGGGTCACAGACTGTGATTTGACTGTGAGCCAAATACACGATCTTAAAACTTTTGAATAGTTTTAATATAAGCTCGTGTCCGAGAAAAATTAATTTCTCGTTTTTAAGGTAAGTTATCGTTGCATCGATAAACTTCCCTTTCTTTGAAATCTGGGTCATCGTCTGTCATTTAACGAGGAGCCATATACACGAGCTTAAAAACTTTTGAATAATTTTAATAATAGCTCGTGTCCGAGAAAATTTATTTTCTTGTTTGAAGGATAAGTTTATCATCGGTGATAAACTTTCCTTAATTTGAAGAACGGGTCATTGTCTGACATTTAACAATGAACAATATACACGAGCTTAAAACCTTTAAATAATTTAAATGTAAGCTCGTGTCCGAGAAAAAATAATTTCTCGTTTTGAGGGTAAGTTATTGTTGACGAGATAAACTTCCCTTTCTCTGAAGTTCGGGTCACAGACTGTAATTTGAATGTGAGCCATTTTGCATGAGCTTAAAAACTTGGAATGTTTTTGATATAAGCTCATGCCCGAGAAAAATTAATTTCTCGTTGTAAGGATAAGTTTATCATCGGCGATAAACTTTCCTTTCTTTGATGAACGAGTTACAGTCTGTGATGTGACTATAAGTCCTTAGTATGACTTAACTGTGAGTCCCCTGAGACACTTGTTTCTTAGATATCAGCTTCTTCAGCAACCAAACTCTGAGAGTGTCCTTAATTGAATGGTATACAATGATTAGACCGCTTCGTTCTTTTGGAACATCCTCTTTGGTACCTGCATTCTCATTAGGAATTTGCATGCTTTGATAAGGGTTAGCGATATCTATTTTAGAACCATGTGGGGGTTCACAGTTGGCCTTACTTGTGCCAGAGGTGACCTGAGGAGATAATTCACTTGTCTTAGTTGGCAAACATTTCCTTTTATAGAAAACCTTAAGTTCAGGATTAAGTGATGTATCATCCTTTTCAATTTCCTCCCTAGTAGTCTTAGTAGAATCGGAGACTATCCTAGTTAAAGGTGTTAGAAATACGTTTTTACGTATATTAGAAGTATCGGTCACTCCACAATATTATTAATGTTGTAATAGCTCGTAGTTAATAGTTACTTATTTAGTTAAGTAAGAACCGGTCCATGGGCTTGTCATGGGCCGGCCCAAGTCCACATAAGACTTGGAAGTATAAATACCCCTTTCCTCCTTGGAAAGGGGTTGGTTGTTGTTCACTTTTAGTTTTCACTTAATAAAATATCACATAGTTTTCTCTCACTTTCCCTCTCTAGTTTCTCTCTCTAGAAAACATCAACCCACTTCATAGATTCATAGGTTATCAAGATTCTACATTTGGTATCAAGAGCTATGGGGTGATTTAAGGTAATGATTTGTGTGGTTTTTAGTTTTTGATTGTATTAGTGTTCTTTAAGAAGATCCATCTTGATTCTTGGTGTATTTGTTGTTTTTGTGATTGGGATTAGTAGATAAGTATTAGTTTTTACTTATTATTGTAGAAATCACAAAACTTTTTGGGTTATTTGGTAAAAATCTGGGTTTAAATCTTCTTTTTGATCGACTGTTCATACACGAACAACCTTCTGATTACCCAGCAAAAGTTCCGAACCAAAACATCCGAACCAAAAAGTTCCGGATCAACCAAAGTTCCAAACCAAAAGTTCCGGATCAAGGAAAGTTCCGGATCAAGGAAGTTCCGAACCAAAAGTTCCGGATCAAGGAAAAGTTCCGGATCAAGGAAGTTCCGAACCAAAAGTTCCGGATCAAGGAAAGTTCCGGATCAAGGAAGTTCCGAACCAAAAGTTCCGGATCAAGGAAAGTTCCGGATCAAGGAAGTTCCGAACCAAAAGTTTCGGATCAAGGAAAGTTCCGGATCAAGGAGAAAGTTCCGGATCAAGGAAAGTTCCGGATCAAGGGAGAAGTTCCGGATCAAGGGAAAGTTCCGGATCAAGACTTCCGAACCAAAAGTTCCAAATCAAGGTATTCCAAGACAAATCTTCCGAATCAAACTTCCGAATCAACAAAAAGTTCCGAATCAAGGGTTATTTTACTTGTTTTTTCGACGATTTTTTAGAGGATTTAATCTTGGTTTCTTACAACAAAAACTCAACACAATTCACAAGCTTTACTTCACTGCTCGATCAACCGATAATCTTTGTCTCTTTGAAGTGAAAAAAATGAATCCGAATTCAGTAATGCCTCAGATGACATCACTTACGGATATTTTCGTCATTACGGGAATGGATAATCGCCCGCCAATGCTCATCAAAGAAGTTTTTGAAGCATGGCATGGCCGGATGATGTCTTACCTTAAGGGAAAACCGGTATATGGGAGGCTTATGGTCAAGTCAATTTTAAATGGTCCACTTGACTATGGTACCATCGTGGTTAACAACGTGACTCGACCACGAGAATTTGAAGAACTCACTCCAGCTCAACAACTTGTTGCAGATGCAGACGAAAAAGCTCTTCAAACCATTCTCCAAGCCCTTCCACATGACATCTATCGAATGGTAAGTCAGTATACGGTGGCGAAGGATTTATGGGAACGTCTTAAGGTGTTACTACAAGGTACATCTCTCACCAAACAGGAAAGGGAATGTCAGTTGTATGATCTGTTTGATAGATTCACGTACAACCCAGGGGAAACGCTTCACGATTATTACTTCAGATTCACCACTCTCATGAATGATCTGAATGTATATAATCTCGTGATTGCTCCATTCCAGGTTAACACCAAAATCTTCAATACTTTACCTCAAGCTGAATGGGGTGAGTATATTACCGATGTTAAGTTAACCAGGGATTTGCATAAGTGCAATTTGGATCAACTATATGCTTTTCTTCAGCAACATGAGAAACATGTGATCATGCACCGTTTGCCTCGAGGTATGTACCCTGATTCATTAGCTTTGATGGTGAATCAACCAAGCTTGTCTCACAACAACACTCCTTATATCTTGGGACATCAAGCCTATCATCCATCACCTTACATGACACCAACCTTTCCCCAATACTCGATTCTACCACAACCACCCACCTCACATCAGCAACAATATCGGTTTAATTCACCTTCACCACACTATGCTTCACAACATCACCTAGCCAGCATTGCACCTTATGCTCAGCCTTCATATTCTTCTTATCAAGAGAATGCAGCATATCCATCAAGCTATTCTGATCACATGAGTATTCCTTCTGGTGATTATGCATCTCAACAAGACCAAGCAATGTATTGTGATGATGAGGAAGTCCCCATTCCTGTATTCAAACAAGGAGCTGACCCAGTTGAAGTGTTAACCACTATGTCTGCTTATCTCACAAGGACTTTAAGCAAACGAGGATTTAGGGGATCAGCTCCGACTAACAATCAGTTGAGGAATTCATCCAATTCTCGCCAACAAGCTACTATTGAGAAGGGCAGGGTAATGGTTCAACCTATTCAACCATATCAGGGGAGACCTACTACATCAACTACCAATGCACGCACGGTCAATCCTGCTCCAATGGTCAACACTCCTCCACGGGCTAATTCCACAGGCAAGTTGAGAATGATTACATGCTACAACTGCAAGGAAGAGGGTCACATGTCCATGGATTGTAAGAAACCCAAGAGGAGAAGGGATGGTCAATGGTTTGCAGAGAAGATTTATCTGGTGAATGCTCAGGCACAAGGAAGGGAACTTGATGAAGAGGAGCTTGCATTTCTTGCTGATCCAGGGATTGCTGAACAAGACGTTGTCACCACACATAATGCAGCATACCAAGCAGATGATCTTGATGGGTATGACTCAGACTGTGATGATTTTCAATCGGCAAAGGCAGCTCTTATGGCAACTATCTCCAGCTTAGGGCCAGAAAAGAGATCTGAGGTACTTATTAACACCATTGATAATACCACTGATGCTAGTATTCAACCACATCAAGTTGTGCAAGAGCGTGCTGATACGAATGAATCTTCGGTTGTGAGTCTTTCAAACGAGGAGACAATCAATGATAGTAATATCAATGTGAGTCCCCAGACTTTGAGTGAAACACAACCGGGAGTTATTTCGCATACGCATACTCCTGCTCAACAAGATTTGGTCATGGTTCCTGCTACATTACTTAGCCAAATGAATGCTGCACTCTTAGAAACCCTAGCTAAGAATAAGAATTTGTCTGATGAGCTTACCTTAAGCAACGAGAAAGTTCAAACTTTGGAATTAGTGCCTTCGTCTAGTGTTCTCACAAATCCCGAATATGATCACTTTCGAAACAAACAAATGGGTCACTTGCAAAAAATTGAAAACTTAAGAGCAAATCTTTCTAATGAACTTAAAGAAAAGGAGTTAGTGGTCACTAATTTTCAAAAACTTCAAACGGATTTTGAATTACTCGAGTCTAAGAAGAATGAAATGGAAATTAATGCGACTAATAAGATTAGAATTCTAGATTATTTGCTTTTAAGACAATACGCTGCCTCTCAATTAGTGCACTTATTTGATGCCTCGTTTAGAGAATTTAACTTATCACGTCAAAAAGGCCTTCCCCCTAACCCAAGGTATGCAAAACAAGCTTTAAGACATAGTCCAAGACTTTATAATGCAACCCAATTAGGATTGGTCTTAGACCCGATTGTTATTTTCGATGATCGAACAAGTAAGGATCTAGTTGATGAGGATCGGTCATACAATTCTGCAAAATATCTCGAGTGTGATTATTTTAAAATGAATAAGGAGCTTGCTAAAACGGATTTTAGAATTCGCTTCCATATGGACAAAGATCTCATTACAGCACCAACCTACATGTTGAATGAAGAAAACCCTAGTACATTTCCTACACTTGTCAACATGGAAGGTCCTAAGGAAATTCCAAAGGATCTTCCACCTGTTAGCACTGTATGGTTAAACTTGCAAGAGATTAATCAATACTTTACTAATTTTGACAAGGTCATTTTGGAATGTACGACTTCAAATGGCCTAAACGCCGGAGAATGGGCTTTCGAACACATGAACGAGGTGTTTAAAAATGAGATCAACCCATTTGTCGAAAGTCTAAAAGGAAGTTTTGCATCTCTTAAAGAAAATCTTGAGTTTGAAATTGGAGAAGTTCAAAAAGTGTTTTATGAAATGGACACCGCTTACGAACTACAACTGATTGAAAAGGAAAAGATTTTATCTGAATATGACCGATTCTTGTCCGAAGTAATCTCGTGTGATGTGCTTACTACTGTAAATGTTAATTATTCGAATGAGCTTACATCCGCTATGATTAATTGTGATGCTGTGAATATATGTGATGATGTTTGTGATCTCTCTGTAAATGTTGCTGATACTGTAAATGAGGTAGATAATCAGTCTTGTCACGAATCTAACGCTGAGTTTTTAAAGCTACAAGATTCTTACAATTTACTTTCAAAACGCTTTGATCAACTAGAACAACATTGTATATCTTTAGAACTGAAACAACAAACTCAAAATGAGGATCTTTTGATAACAAATAGTTGTGAAAACGGTGTTGAGACGAGTGACAAGATGATTGCAATAGTTAAGGCATAAGAGGAAGAGATTATGAGACTGAAGAGAGATGTGTCATCAAATGAAACACTAAAATTGGAACTAGAGGCTGCAGAGTCTAAAAACCAGGTCTTAGAAATTAGACTTTCGTTTGTTCTAGAGGAGATGGATCGGACAAGACAGGGACTATCCGCTCTTTATGGTTCACTAGAAGAACGCTTCGCTTTTAATGCGGCACAGCAACAATCTTATGTTGAACAACTGAACCAAAAGTGTGAGGAAATCTCTGACTTAAACATCCTGCTCATTGACAAAAACATGGTTTTGGCCGAGTTAAAGGATACACTTCTTCTCACCTGACAAGAAGTTGTTGATAACTTAGCTACCGACTCTGCACCGTCCACTAGTGCTCCAACAACCAAGTCAGTAGTGCTTTATAAGAACCCGCTTCATAAGAGAAACCCGGTTACCTACGATGATTATATGAGGAATGCCATTAAGCATGTAGATCTTGTTAGGGATATTTTAGACGATCTTTATGCCTTAGATCCCTCAAGTAGCTACTATTATTCGGCTCATGAATATATTAAGCGAGTTCAATATTGCTTAGCATATTTGCAATACATAGGTAAACCAGGCTCTACACTACTTACTAATAGGCCCATTGCTGTAACTCCATTCAATAAGACTCCAGGAGCAAAACCGTCACTGGCACCATCAAGTAAGGCACCTTTAAAATCTGTTGCTAATATTCCCACTTTGCCTTCTACAGGAGTAAAAGAGTCTACTAAGGCTAAAGGATCGCCACTCAAGAAAGATAAGATCAAGCCCTCCACTAGTAGTACCAACAAGAAGAACGTAGAAGCTCACCATAGGAATGTTAGTTCAGTTTTAAATAAAAAGAATCATGTTAAGTCTAAAAGCTCTGCGCCTGTGCAGAAGCCTAAACCATTCGTGAATTCTAATTTGAATTGTTGGAATTGTAATGAATGTATGTTTTCCCAACGTCATGATTTGTGTCTTATTGATCATGTGAATGAAATGAATGCCATTAGGAATGGTCTTAAATGGAAGCCAACAAGTAGAACTCGTGCCCAAGTTGGCTGGCAATGGCGTCCCACTGGTATGACCTATACATTAGATGGAAAAATGTGCCCTTTAACTAGGAATGCATCCATTGAGGTTAGGTCTGAGAGTCCTTTAATTAGGCACACTAGCACTAAAGTATGGAAACAGCGCCCTTTAATTAGGTCAGCCCCCACTATAGTGCCTATCAGTGAAGAAATACCACAGGATTTAATCCAACTAGAATCTAAACCACCAACTAGGAAGAAGAAGGCTAGGAAATCTAAGAAACCTAAAGTTAGCAAATCTAAGATTATTAAATCTATACCTGCTAATAACAAGGAACATTCAGATTCCGATACCTCTACATTGTCCTCATCTGGTGATATTTTCAGGTGGTCCAAATCATCCTCTGGTATTTGGACTCCGGTTGTTCAAAGCATATCACCGGAGATCACTCGATGCTCCGAAATTTCGTCAGCAAGTTTCTTGGTACGGTCAAATTCGGTAATGATCATATAGCAAAGATAATGGGGTATGGTGAATATCAGATTGGAAACGTTACGATTTCAAGGGTATACTATGTAGAAGGTCTTGGTCATAACTTATTCTCAGTAGGACAGTTTTGTGATTCCAACCTAGAGGTTGCTTTTCGACAACATACTTGTTTCATCCGCAACTTGTAAGGAAAAGATTTGTTGAAGGGATCTCGTGGTGCAAATCTTTATACGTTGTCCCTACAAGACATGATGGTCGCCTCTCTAGTTGTCTTCTCTCTAAAGCATCTAAGACCAAGTCATGGTTATGGCATCGCATATTATCTCATCTTAATTTTGATGCTATCAATCATCTGGCTAAAAACGAATTAGTTCGTGGTCTTCCAAAGATCAAATTTCACAAGGATCATTTATGTTCCGCGTGTTCAAGGGGGAAAAGTACCAAGAAATCATATAAGCCCAAAGCTGAAGACACCAATCAAGAAAAACTTCATCTTTTGCATATGGTTCTTTGTGGGCCAATGAGAACTGAAAGTGTGAGCAGTAAGAAATTCATTCTTGTCATTGTGGATGATTTCTCCAGGTTTACATGGGTTAGATTTCTACGTACAAAGGATGAAGCACCGAAGGCTATCATCACTTTTCTGAAATTCATTCAGGTACGTTTGAATACTACTGTCCGCCGTATTCGTACAGATAATGGAACAGAGTTCGTCAACAAGACTCTTCGTGATTACTATGAAGGAGTTGGTATCTCACATGAAACATCCGCTGCACGCACTCCACAACAAAACGGTGTCGTTGAAAGACAGAATCGTACGCTTATGGAAGCTGCTAGGACTATGCTCATTTATGCGAACGCTCCATTGTTCTTGTGGGCATAAGCTATATCTACTGCATGTTTCACCCAAAACCGTTCTATCATTCGGAAATGCCATGGAAAAACACCTTACGAGCTTCTACATGACCGTCAACCCGATGTCTCATTTTTTCATGTGTTTGGTGCTCTTTGTTATCCAAACATTAATAGTGAGAACTTGGGCAAGCTACAACCGAAAGCCGATATAGGTATTTTCATTGGTTACTCACCCTCCAAGAAAGCATACCGAATTTACAACCGTCGTCTTGGTAAGATTGTAGAAACTATGGACGCAGATTTCGATGAGCTGACAGCGATGGCTTCTGAGCAACACAGCTCTGAACCCGCGCTTCATGAGATGGGAACCGGTGCTATTAGTTCCGGATTAGTTCCCAATAATCCTACTTCTACATCATTTTTACCACCAACAAGGCCCGAGTGGGATAAACTGTTTCAACCGTTGTTTGACGAATTCTTTGATCCCCCAAATGATGAAGTTCCAGCACCTGTAGTGATAGCTCCAATCCCTGAAGTTGTTGCTCCTGCTAATGAAGCTTGATCAAATGCATCTTCAATTAACATTGAACCGGATGCACCCTCACCAAGTGATTCTCAAACTACACCTGAATCGTCACCCTTACTTGTGCCTAATGATGTGGAAGAGGATTCTATTGATCACGATTTGGAATATGCTCACCTGCAAGAGCTTCCTTTCTTTGGTGTAGCGATACCTGAAAACCCTTCAGCCGCGTCGACCTCAGAAGAAGTTCCTTCTATTGTTCACTCCAGACCACCTAGGATTGAAAAACATAGCACCAAATGGACAAAAGATCACCCAATTAGGAATGTCATTGGTAATCTTGATCGACCAGTCTCTACACGCCATCAATTACAAGAGAGTGCACTCTATTGCTACTTTGATGCATTTCTCTCCGAAGTTGAACCTAAAACTTGGCAACAGGCTATGACTCAATCATCTTGGATTGAGGCCATGCAGGAGGAACTAAATGAATTCCAACGACTTGAAGTATGGGAATTAGTTCCTCTCCCTGACAAGGTTAACATCCTTACCTTGTTATGGGTTTATAAGGTTAAACTTGATGAGATGGGTGCGGTATTGAAGAATAAGGCTAGATTGGTTGCTAGAGGATATAAACAAGCCTTGGGTATAGACTTTGAAGAATCTTTTGCTCCTGTGGCAAGATTGGAGGCTATTAGACTATTCCTTGCGTATGCTGCTCATATGAATATGATCGTCTATCAAATGGATGTGAAGACGGCATTTTTGAACGGTGAACTAAGGGAAGAGGTCTATGTTCGTCAGTCGGATGGGTTCGTTAGCACGGAGTTTCCTAATCATGTGTACAAGCTTAAGAAGGCTCTCTATGGGTTGAAACAAGCTCCACGCGCGTGGTATGATCTCCTCTCAACATATCTCATTTCGGAAGGCTTCTCCAAAGGCAAGGTGGACCCCACTCTATTCACTCTCAAGGAGGGCAACGACATGATACTGATACAAATTTATGTTAATGATATAATATTTGCTGCCACTAACATAGAATTGTCAAATCTATTTGAGAAGATAATGTCCACACGCTTTCAGATGTCAATGATGGGAAAAATCTCATTTTTCTTAGGATTACAGATTTCTCAAAATCCCAGAGGCATCTTTATTAATCAATCCAAATATGCTCTAGAATCTTTAAAGAAATATAACTTTGATAATTGTGACCCCGTGGACACTCCAATGGTGGAGAAATCGAAGTTAGATGAAGATAGGAATGGGACTATTATCGATCCAAAACTTTACCGTGGAATGATAGGCACCCTTCTCTATCTGACTGCTAGCAGGCCTGATTTGCAATTTGCTGTATGCATGTGTGCCCGGTATCAGGCTCGGCCTACCGAAAAGCACCTACATGTTGTTAAAAGGATCTTTCGGTATCTAAAAGGAACACTTCATCGTGGTCTATGGTATCCGAAAGATTCCTCTATTGTTTTAATATCATACGCAGATGCCGATCATGCTGGATGTCAAGACACGAGGCGTAGCACTTCTGGATCTGTGCAACTCCTTGGAGACAGATTGATCAGTTGGTCTTCAAAAAGGCAGAAAAGCACTGCAATTTCTAGCATGAAGGCTGAATACATCGCCATGTCCGGTTGTTGTGCTCAAGTCCTTTGGATGAGATCCCAATTAACTGACTACGGTTTGGAATTTAACAAAATCCCGATGTATTGTGACAACAAGAGCGCCATTGCCCTTTGCTGCAACTATGTTCAACACTCCCGGGTCAAGCACATAGACATTCGCTACCATTACATTAAGGAGCAGGTGGAGAACGGAGTGATCGAGCTGTATTTTGTCACTACTGAGTACCAGCTGGCGGATATTTTCACCAAAGCCTTAGATCGAGGACGAATCGAGTTTTTGATCGACAAGCTTGGCATGAAATCATTCACTCCAGCGACTCTCAAAGAGTTGGCAGAAGAATCAGCTGAATAGTCGTGGTAAACTATTCAGGCGTATCCTTTGTTCGTGATCATGTATATTATCGAAAATATATAAACCACAAAAGAAAAATACAAAAATATAAAACCAAGAAAAACCATAAAAAATATAAAACCTACAAAAACCATAAAAATTATAAAATCAAGAAAAACCAAAAATATTTTTCGTTTTTAAATCGGGCATGTCTTTTAGTACGGTAATATTTACGGCCTTAGAAATGTCGATCAATATTGACACGGTGCCATAAATAGAGTCCGTATAAAAGTTGTACATTTTTAAAACATGCCCATTATGGCTTGTAGTTATTTCTGACTGCAACCCGGTTTTCATATTAAAGTCACGTATTTCCTTGGAAAACGTTGGCTCAGAACGAGAATTAATTTTCTCGGGCATGATTTACAAGCTAAATCATGCAAAGGAATCAAGTTTACTTTATAACTTGGTCTAACACGAATCAATGTACGTCTCAGTGCATTAATTTGTTAAAATAAGAGAAATCTTATTGACACCACGAATCAATCTTTTTCAAGACATTAATTGGAAATGTTTTCATCAATATTTGACTCTTTAAACAATTACTACAACTCTTTAAATAGAAAACGGGTCATCGTTTAAGGGGGAGAAAATATTAAATCATCTTTGTCATCAAAACGATTTTCAACAGTGTTTGTGGAAAATTAATTGGTTAAATGATTTATGAGTGGTTTTGCTTTAGAATACGACTTGTGATAGGAATTGCTTTAGATCTTGGAGATTTGATTATTGGATGCGTTACTTAAGTTGTGTGAGATTGTCGTGATTAGTTTAGCTAAGCAAGGTTAACTTGGCTAAGCTTATTGATGGATAGGGAGACGAAAAAGGAAAAGTGAAAAGATAAGAACCAAAAAGAAAAAGAAAGAAAAGAGTAGGGACTTAAGGTGTTATTAGTGAAAAGTTGAATAACTTTTGACCTAAGTCAAATGCAAACCCCCCGCCCCCCATTTTTCTTTATCTCATTCACTGTTTCATCTTCTTGCCGCCATTAAAACACACACACAAGTTCTTTCAAATCGCATTCTACTCAATTTAATCCGGTTCATTCGATTTATAAGGTAATAAACATCAATCATTTAATTCCTAATTCGTTTAAATCTTGTAAATCCGGTTAATTAATTCAGATAATCAATTTAATCTAGTTAGGGTTCGTTCGCCTCAATTTAGGCTTAATTGATTAGGGATTTTTGATGGGTTTTATGCGAAATATCATTAGATTATGGTTGGTTACCTTAGATTGCCTTAGAACTCACAAACGCGCTTAGAATTAATCATCATAGCTACGTTTGAAAAGTTCCGGATGAACATGGATATAAACTTCCGAATGAAGGAATTTTCTGATGAACTTCCGAATGAAGGAAGTTCCGAATGAAGGACTTCCGAATGAAGGAAGTTCCGAATGAAGGACTTCCGAATGAAAGAAGTTCCGAATGAAGAACTTCCGAATGAAGGAAGTTCCGAATGAAGGACTTCCGAATGAAAGAAGTTCCGAATGAAGAACTTCCGAATGAAGGAAGTTCCGAATGAAGGACTTCCGAATGAAAGAAGTTCCGAATGAAGAACTTCCGAATGAAGAAGTTCCGAATGAAGGACTTCTGAATGAAGAAGTTCCGAATGAAGGACTTCCGAATGAAGAAGTTCCGAATGAAGAACTTCCGAATGAAGAAGTTCCGAATGAAGAAGTTCCGAATGAAGAAGTTCTGAATGAAGAACTTCCGAATGAAGAACTTCCGAATGAAGAAGTTCCGAATGAAGAACTTCCGAATGAAGAAGTTCCGAATGAAGGACTTCCGGATGAAGAGTTCCGAATGAAGGAAAGTTCCGGATGAAGAGTTGTTTGATTTATAGTTGTTTGCATGTTCTAAGTACTTGGTGAAATATGTTATGCTTAGAAATAAGAATGATACATATCTATCTATTATTGTGCATCAACCTTTCATGTCTTATCTTATGCAGATACAATGACTAATCCAACAGTACAAGCAATCCAAGACTCTAGAGAAGCTGCAATTGCTGAAGCACGAACCCTCAAGTTCATACCAAACAACCACCGGCTAAAACCAGTCTCAAAATCCACTCACCATGGTTTCAAAGTCGCCATAGCAATTCTTGATCAATCTCATTTCAAGAATGCTCTAAGGAGTACTGCCTCGGTGCCTTATGATTATATGTATGAGTTCTGGGCTACCAAGGAAATCACTTCAAACAAGATCACCTTCACCATCGACAACAAACAGTAGACACTTAATGTTCAGACTTCCGTAAGATATTTGGCATTAGGGATTCACCCAAAGGTATGGCATTCTCGAGGGATTCTACTAAAGACGAACTCATGGAGTTGTTCGATGCTATTGGATGTCCTAAAATACGAGTTGCGTCTGAGTTTACCACTGCTAAAGTAGGACAACCTTGGAGAGCAATGTTGGGTATTCTTAGTCGATGTCTTACACCGAAAACATCTGGGCATGATGCTTTGCGTAGTCCAAGAATGAACATCTTCCATGGGATGTACACAGGCGCAAATGCAGATTATGCATTATTGTTGTGGGAAGAATTCACCTTTCAACTCTTCCAAAACAAGAAGTTGGAGAATAACTTCTTTCCTTACCCCCGATTTATCAAGCTTATCATTAACTATTGTATGAAGAATGATGTTTCAATTGATAGGCGTGCAGCAAGTCATCATCACACAGAAGAGGCTGATCACACTATAGATCTAAGGCATGAAGGACCATCTGGTGGTGTTATTCCTGGTCCTATTCCCGATTACCTTCTGACTGATAGAATTAAAGGTTCTGCTGATTACAAGCTACTACAGCTAGAAATCAAGAAGCTGAAAGCAAGCCTTCAGACAGTAGAAGACTCGTCTACTACGGTCAAGAGTAAAGGTAAAAGCAAGCAACCAGTTGCTTTACCTGAACCCGAAACCAAGAAGAAGAAGACTGAGGTTAAGAAGGGAAAGGGTAAGGCTGATGAGTTAGTACTACGTGACGAAGAAGATGTTGTTGATCCTACTCTTGACAAGGCGGAGAGAAAAATGATGAAGATAGCTATTCAAAGGAGTAGGAAAGATACGGGCGGTAGTGGTTCAGGTGCAAGGATAAATATTGAAGAAGAGTACGAGGAGCCAGATGATATTGATGAGTTTGGGTCACCTGAACGGTATTTTACTTCGAAGGAGACATCCATTCCGGTTTCAGCAAGTGTTGAAAAGGAGTCTGTTGCTCCTACAATCATGGTGTCAACTCAACCGTTAGTAACTAAACCTTTAGCAACTCAACCTCCACCAATACAACCCTTACCAACCAGACCGGTTTCAACACCATTCCTTCCACCACCAATAACTCCCATCCTTAGTATCGTTGTCACAACCGAGCCTCTTCAACCAACCCAAAGTAGCTCTACATCATCTTCAATGGCTGCATTTGTTATGGCAGAGTTGTTGGATAAACACACGGATAGCCAAAGACAAGAGATGAAAAACCTTCGAGAAGAGCTACTTAGAAGAGTGCAAAGTGAAGAAGCCTCAAAGAAAGCACAAGAAGAGATGCTTGCTAAATTCGCTGCAGAGATGGAGACGACTCGTAAAGCTCATGTAGAAGAACTAGCTCAAGTTAAGCAGGCGGAGGCTGATAAGCATGCTGCACGAATCACAAGACTTCAAGCTATGAGGGATAAATACAAGGAGCAGAAAGAAGCACTTGAAGCAACTGTTGAAGAAAGAGTGAAAGAATCTGTTGAATCCATTATGCCAAAATTGCGTGATGAGATGAAGAAAATCGCAGCTGATAACTTGATGATCAAGTCATCCAATCCTTCTGAATCCGCCTACAGAATTGCTTATGAGTTGACGGATTTTGAATTAAAGAAGATCCTAAAAGCTCGAATGAGGGAACTTGGATCGTTTGATAAATCCAGGATTCAACGGGCTCTTTACAAATCCCTGAATGACGCTATCATGGAGGATGATAGGTTATTTAAAACGTTTGGAAGTGTGGTACCATACCACATTCTGCCTGAAGAGGAAAGGGAAGACAGTGAAGAAGAAGAGGGTACTGGTGAAGAAGAGGAAGAAGAAGGAGAAAAAGAAGAAAAGGATGATGACGATGACGACGATGATGAGGATGATGATGATGATGATGATGGTGATGATGGTGGTGATGGTAATGAGGAGAGTGCAAAGGGGAGCAACGAGGATAGCGACGAGGATGATGATGGGGGTAAACAGCCTGAAAAGGGAGATAAGGTTGCCAGCTCAAAGAAACCTGCTAAGTCTGGAACCAAGTCTAAGAAAGATGCTGAGCAGAAGGAAAAGTATACCTCAACGGAATCAAGACGTTCAAAGTGGCTCCACGATGTGAATGCTACTACGGCGTCATCGATTCCCGGTACATCTATTGTTGTATCTTTACCTATTACCACTAACCCCGTTAGTTCTGTTGTTGTTGCTCCTGTGATCGTAGAATCGGTAACTGAACCGGAAGCTGCACAACACTCACCCGTTCATGACACCGCCGAGATGCCTGAATCAGAACCAGCACGTGTTCAAGTCTCCTCTCCTCTACAACAAGAACCTACTGTTCCTGAGTCAAGCACACGGGACTGGGCAGACACGTTGGAGATTGACGAGACTGCACCACCACAGGCTTGGATCACGACAGCGGCGCAATATGATCCGATCACAGACGCTGACAGAGATGTTTTGTATCTTCGTATCCGCAGTCCGATTGACTTATGTGCATTTTTGGCTCATGAGTATAAGACTTCGGTTACTCCGTCTTTGGTGAAGAGAGCGCTGAAGGATAAGAGAATTCGCGCCAAAACCCGGTTAACCCGAATGGAGTTCGAGTACTATGCTGATGAGATCCTGAAAGCTCTGAATACCGTTCAACGGCCAGGTCTTCATGAATCAGAAAGAGCTCCACCTCCACTTGATCCTATTCAAGATAATCAGATTGTTGTCGACTTCTTCGTCACCTATGATCTTGAGTATCTTCTGAAGGGGTCATCAAAGTACGCTACCTCCTTGACTTTGCTGAAAGCTGCCAACTGGGGGACAATACCCTAGATCGAGGAAAAGGTAAACCGACTCTGGGTCCCAAGGGTAACTCGTAATTATGATATGTATGCTGTTATAGGTGCATCTCATTAGGACGAACGAGTCCGAAGGGCGTACAGGGGTTGCTGTCTAGTCAATTCAGGAAGCAACGTTAGATCAGATATCCGCATCTCCAGTATTTTAGGGCTGAAAACTGAAGCCAAGAATGGCTATTATCATGTGATGGAGATTCGTTTGAAAAGGGAGGATGATAGAGAATACAAAATCCAGCAGGGAGATTTTTCTATCATTCGCCTTGAGGATATCAAAGATATGTTTCTTCTGATGACCCGTGATCAACTCACACATATTCCTCGTGAAGACCTCATTGCCTTGAATACAGCACTTCGTATGTTCACACGAAGCGTTGTTATCAAGAAACGAGTTGAAGATCTTCAGTTGGGAGTCGAAAGTTACCAAAGGAAGCTTAACCTAACCCGTCCAGTGAATCAAGTGTTACCTCAACATGTCAACAGATGTCCCTATACCGGCATTTCTGTTCTGAATTGTGGGATTTTCTACTTGAACAGTCGAGGGTTAATGAAGTTTATGAGGGTGGGTGAGCTTTATAAGTACAGTGATGGGACTCTTCTATACGTCAGAGGAAAGTTGGAGCATCTCAATTCGGGTGGGACTTTACCAGAGATGACTGAGGATTGGCATCAGGGATATCGGCAGATGGCCAAGTATGTGATCAAGAAGATAGATCAAAAGCTCCGTGAACGTAGATTGATGAGGAGTTTGGAAAGATTCGTTGGTGGTAGACCATATTTAGTGCACCACAAGCTACTGCAACGATCCATCTAATGGGTCGTACATTTCAGGTCCACTTTATATTGGTTTTCAATTGTGAATATGTATATTTGTGAATATTGTGCTTTTGCGGCTTGATGTAGTGTTAAGGTATGATAATTTATCAAGAATTTCTCACGAGGTTCTAAATCTTTCAAAATATATCATACTAAAGCACTACAAATATCCCTTATTAAATTAAGGGGGAGCATTAACATGTTTTATGGCCAAACATCGATTTCATTTTTACCCAAAGACCGGTTAATCCATTCAATATCCCAAATATTAATGGTTAAAGTTTTGGATAAGGGGAGAAAATGGGATTAAGGAGATTTAAATGATACTTGGCTAAAAGATGAAAAAGACTTAACGATAATCCAACTTAATATGTGTAAAGCACGTGTTAAGGGGGAGCGTTTTGATGAACAAAACACCTAAGGTACAAAACTTTTGATTTCAATATCACAAGTACTTTAGGTGATTTTCAATGATTTTTCATGGTGGCAATTCCTTCCTAAAACACGCTTAATTCACGACGAATATGGTGACAAAAGGGTGGTAGGAATAGGTTTAGTCCAATGATTCATCAGAGCCGATGGAATCTTCCCAAGGACAATTCCCTAGATAGAATTAGAAGTCCTAGGAAAGTTGGAGAAAGATTGTGAACGTAGCTGAATGCCGACCAAGTACTTAAGCTAGCACTGGAACAATCACAACAAGGTGCTAGTGATAACGTATTGGTAAGCATTGAAGGGGTTGAAGAATGAAAAAGAATTGTAAAGATAAAGGGTGTAAAGAAAGAAGCCCTCCTTACAACTTAAGGCAGAAACCGGGTCAATACATATGCTATTGAGATCATTTTTGTTAATGATTCTCGGTATTGAAGAAAGACATCATGGACCCAGTGATGCAATGCACAACCCTTACCAGCTAACTCAAATATCTCTCAAAAGGTATTTGTTTTAATCACACGGAGATCAACACGTTATCTATTGGTTTATTCACTCCGAATAAACTGGTATTGAAAAGGTGGCACTCATCTCCAGCCATCGCTCACTAAATCAAAACGCACTATCGAGTCTAGAGCCAAGAGATCATCTAAAGTCTCATTAGGACACTTTCCATTTATTCCTTGCTTTCTCACACACTGTGAAAAGTAAGAGATTTTCATGAGTCCTACGCAGTATTCCTGTAATATTGCCAGAACATCCGAGTAATACGCAAGTATTACAATGAAGATGGAAATCCTGCTTGAGCCAACATCAAACAAGCTCATGGTAGGTTACACGTGCGGTTCTTTTAGAACCAATCTTGTGAAAAACTGGAAGGAAACAGTGGTTTAATTCTTAATTGAACTTAAACTCGTTCCAGGCCTCTACGCATTATCATATGATCTTGCCAGAACACTCAGAGTGACTCTTTATTGATCACAGTGACGAGTGGAAATCCTTCTAGTGTTAACATCAAACAGCACTTGGTAGGTGACGTGCAAGATTCTTTATTAATTGAGCTCGTGATAACTGGAAAGCAACGATGGTGAAAATCTTAATTGAAATTCACTTGTTCCAAGTTTCATGAATTGACGGCTTCAAATCACAAGGATAATTTATCCAAGTGATTCACTCTTTATGTTCGCAGTCAGCTTTGGACGGTCGAATAAAGAGAACGGGTTTACCCGCGAAATCCTGTCAGGAAGTTACTTAATTGAAACTATCCGTCACGGTACGATATCTAATATCGTCCAACGGTCTTCACCGACCGGAGGTAAAATGCTACCGAATTAGAATAAAATGTTCAAAGCCATTTTATTCGTGTCGTTGCTGTGTACCTGTTAAAGACGGTGGCGTTGCTGTGTACCTGTTGAAGACGGTGGCGTTGCTGTGTACCAGTGAAGACGGTGGTGTTGCGGTGTACCTGTAGAAGTCGTTCCCACATGCTTATGTTTTTCTGCATCAAAGTTCAGCAAAAATTCAAGAAAGTACAAGATGAAGTCTTCCGCTGTACCAAACTCTGAAGCTTTCGAGAATTTAACAAAAAGACATAAGTGTGTGGAACATGGAGTCACGAGGAGGCAAAATTCACAAGAAGGCAAAGATCGCACGTGAAAGGCCAAAGAACAATGCTCTCAAGCCAAAGCCTAAAAGATCAATAAACATATTCACAACAAAAAGAAAAAGAAGAAAAGACTACGAGCTAAAGAACGAAGATTTAGTATAGTATACTAGGTTTAGAACTTTGTAACGTGGAGTGACCTCCCTTAGGGGGAGATTCTTAGAAATACGTTTTTACGTATATTAGAAGTATCGGTCACTCCACAATATTATTAATGTTGTAATAGCTCATAGTTAATAGTTACTTATTTAGTTAAGTAAGAACCGGTCCATGGGCTTGTCATGGGCCGGCCCAAGTCCACATAAGACTTGGAAGTATAAATACCCCTTTCCTCCTTGGAAAGGGGTTGGTTGTTGTTCACTTTTAGTTTTCTCTCACTTTCCCTCTCTAGTTTCTCTCTCTAGAAAACATCAACCCACTTCATAGATTCATACTCGTTTTCTACAAGAGTGAAAGTTCTACCAGTGGGGCACCACATTTTACCAATGGGTTTGATTTTAGCTACCCACCGGGATTTAACTCTAGCGCGGAAGTTCACCTCATTAAGGAGTTTCTTGACACAAGGGTCATGATTTGCCTTAAAGACACATTTCCTACATGTTTTACAAATAGCATATTTGATGTCCGAGTAAGATCTAGAATTCCTAGATGATTGATTGATGCTCCTAGAATATGACATGCTACGGTTAGCAGTATAGGGTAATCTAGAAGGCATCTGACTAGCTTTGAAACTCCTATCTCTTACTTGTGTCTTTTGAATAGTTTCCCTTAGACCAAACTTGTTGTGAACATCATTTGAACTAGTTCGAGACGTGTTCTTTTGACTATGTCTAGGGAGACTAGAGGCAATCATGTGATTAGGTCTTGCAAAAGCTGATTTAGTCACATTAGGCCTAGTTGGTGGAGTGACTGTTCTAGAAATATAAACCATGTCAACTTGGGAGGCAAACCGCGGTCTCGAGGATTGAGGTCGCTCGGATCTAAATGCAGTCGGTTGTCTAACGGACTGAATTTTAGGCGTTTTTCCCAAGATTGATGGTTTTCAAGCTTAGTGTCCATACTAGTTCCTTTAGTTCTCCTCAACTCGTTTTTCAGAGCCGCTATTGCAAAAACCTTTTCCTTAACTTTAGCCTTTAAAGTCTCATTCTCTTTGAGCAATTCATCTTGGGATGCTAACTTAGATTCAAACTTAATTTGTTTCAAAAGATTATCCTTTTCAGCTTTAGAATCTAGAACTGTTTGATCCAATTTTCGTTCAAGAACAATGTTTGACTTTTCAAGTTTTTCAAAATATGTTTCAAAATTCTCTATATTCTTAGAAAATTCAATTTTGGCATCCTCAAGCTCTTTTGATTGCTGAGCTAAAATCGTTTCAAGCTCTTCAATCCTAGAAGCAGAATTGGTTAAAGAAGCAGTCATAAAGCACATATCATGATCTTTAGCATTCTGGTCATTTTCTCCCTCATTATGACTCACATCGAATGAATCAGAAGTGGTATTTCTATCACTCTTTTCCATCCCATGTTCGGCATAGATAGGGTCGAAATGCTCAACATGCTGTAAATCATTGTTAGATACAGTATTCAATTGTACCCCAACTACTGGCTCTTCGTCATGCATGCTTGAATCATGTTGTCGTGATGCAAAGACGCTGCTATCATTATTAACCGAGGTGGTCTCCTTTGAGTCATCCATAAGACCATTTGTTTTCTCTGGCATCTACATCGGATTTTCTTGTATTCCACTATCATGCTCTAGTTGAAGTTGTGAACTTTCATAAATCGAAAGCGCAATAGATTTCATGAAATCAAGCAATCTATCACTGAAGTCTTTAACCTCGATTTGTGTGTCTTCAAGGAATGACTGGCAGATCTTTGAAGCTTCAACCTTGGCAGGATCAGATTGAAAGAAACTCAAAAAATGTTGCGCTAGAACTTGAAGTGAATGTGACTATTCAATTTGATTAATGTCTTCTTTGTTGATTTGCTCTAGTAGTTGGTTCAATTTGAGGAGCATTCGGTGGACGAAATGGTACAATCTTGACCGAAGAGTGTCACAAATCCGCTTCCTTCTTTAAGTAGAGAAATGTTCGACTGATGGGACCGAAGTAGTCAAAATAAAGTCATTCTACTATATCTAGCTTTAACTTTCATGTGACGCGATTCTCCCTCTGGAAATGTCGAACTCAACGAATCCATTGAAGTTTGATGAAAGATTAGTGTGGTTGTTTTCGGAATTTAACAATTCGTGAAGAAACGAAAGATCCGTAAATAACTCTTAAAAATCCTCGAGTGATGATATAACTCTTTTCTCGGCTCAAAAATTGTTGCCGGCTCAAACGTTGATAAAACAAACCGGAGACCAAATCAAAGTAGGCTCACTCCAAAAATAACGCCCGTCAGCAAATAAATCCAACCTTCTGTTAATAAACTAATCGGCCCAACGATTTATATCCAAAAACAAAACATACCATAAAGCTCGACCTCGTAAAATATACTCTATCCGAACCCAATAACTATAAAAAACGTTAATAACTTTAAAACATTTCTATCATCCGACAAGTTAATAACTTTAAAACGTTTAATAACTTTAATAACTTTGCCAAATGGTGTATAATTAAAACGTGTATAACTTTGAATTGTGAGATATAAAACACAACCAATCACCTAACGTGGCCCAAAAATACTCAATGGTGCCAACAACGTGGAAAAAGCTGGCAGTCAACCCTTGATATAAAATACAACCCTAAATTAACTTACAATTAACCTAATCACAAACAAAAACGCCGGCCGTTATCTTGCTCTTTGTCCATATCTCATCTTAAAAATAAATCTGCTCCCACAATTCTCAAATCTTTAACATATGAGAAAGTACCCCACATCAAATCTACCGAATCAAGCATAAAACCATAAGTGATAATCCCAAATCTCAACACAAATTAAGAAAAACATACACAAAAATTAAGTATACCACTTAATTTTAAATCTTCTAGTCGCAAAAGATGATTCAAATAATGATGATAACGATAAATCTGTTCGAATCATTCAAGAAGAACTTTGGCTACAATATCATTAAACATATGGTCTCAGGTAGGTGTGTCTTTGTTGCATGTAGTTGATTTTCTTTTTGAGTCATTGATTGATGATGTTTTGTGACTGAGATCTTGAGTTTTGAGGTTAAGTGTGTCGAGTGTTCGAGAGGTGAGTTCTTAATTTCTGGTTTGAGTATTAGTCTGGGTTTTTTTGAATCAAATTATTGTCAATCTGTGGAGTCAAATCTGTGTGTGGGGTAGAGTCTGAGTGTTGTGAGGATTTGTTGAAAATAGATAGGTTTCGTCTGTTGGTGTAGTCTGTTGGTGAGTCGAGGGTGCGAGGGTGTGTTGGTGATTAAGGTGTTTGTGAGTCAATTCTATTGTTTTTTAGACGAGTCTTGGTTTAGTTGAGTCGATATAAGTGAGTCCGTTTTGTTCGATTCGTGAGTCTTGATTGTGACGTTGAGTTAAGTTGAGTTGAGTTAAGTTGGTCTGTTTTGAGTGGTTGTGTTGTTTGTTTAGACGAGAGGTGGTTGTTTGTTGAGTTTTGGGTGGGTGTGGTGTGGTCGAGTCTGTGGGTGTCGAGGGTCTGAGTCAGATAAGAGTTCGAGATGTGGAGTCGAGTTGTACTTGTATGTGATGTTCGATTCGAGAGTGGACTTGTGGAGTTAGTCATGGATCTGTTGAGTTCGAGTCTAGGTTTGGTTGTGTCGAGTTTTTTTCAGTTTGGTCAATTGGTTGAGTTTAATCTTTGGTCATATTGAAATATAGAGTCACGTCATCGCACTATTTAGTCTGTTCCATCGCAAAATCAATCATACATTCATCGCAAGTCGGATCGTAACTGCAATCGTAACTGCGATCGTGACTACGATCGTGACTACGATCGTGACTGCGATCGTGACTGCGACCGTGACTGCGACCGTGACTGCGATCGTGACTGCGACGTGACTACAATCGTGACTTCGATCGTAACTGCGATCGAGACATCGATCGTAACTTCGATCGTAAGATGGCTATCGCAGTTTATAAACCCTAGGGTTAATGCGATCGTAATGAACAAAGTTGGTGCTTTCGATGGAGTATAGATAACAATAACAGAAAATTATACCCAGAGACAAATCTTGATAATGATGATATTACCAGTGACAAAATCTTGATATGAGATAAAATATTATACTGATATGAGACAAAAGTTGATAGAAAAAATGATAGAAAATTTTGGCCTTTGACGTGAAGTATTTGAGAAGACAAAAAAAACAAAATCACTTTTTATCAATTTGATAAAGACAAAAAAATTGATACTGAAATGAAAAAAAAATTGATAAAAGCACGCAACACCAAAAAAACGAGAAAAGAAATTTGAGAAAGAAGAAGATTTTTACCACCAAATCAATAGATAAAAACAGGCAAATCCGAAGAATCAACCATAGCTCTTGATTCCAATTGTAGGTCCTTAATTTCTTAAGATTAAGTAAGTGTTTGATTTATCTAATGAATGGAAGAAGATAAAGAATTAGAGAGAGAGTTAGAGAGAGAAAGAGAGAAAGATGGAAATAAGAGAATGTCATAAACTAAGTGCTCAACCCCTCCTAACATGCTAGGAGGGGGGTATATATAGCCAACCCTACATGTGGTCTATATGGGCTATATGTTGATATATTGGATCACGAGCACAATACTTGAATATATCGTAGGAGTGACCGATCCTTTCTAAATACATAAAAATGTATTTCCAACAGGGTTAACTGTATAAGTTAAGTTTGGGTTGACTTTTGTATGTGCTACTTGGTGGTATTTGTTTGCTCTTGTTTATGTTGTGGTATTTGTTCATTATCTGCAAGTTTTGAGGGTTGAATCACCTAAATCCATCAAGAGGTCTTAAAATCAATTATATTAGGTATTTTTGACTAAAATTTTTGGGACACCTAGATCTAAGGGTAGACTAGGGTTAACAAGTGTTAAATTTAAGTTAATAAAACCAGGGTAAGGGATTTAAGGGTTTAAAATTGGATTTGTGGTCATTTAGATCAGCAAAAGGGTTTTGGATATTACCTTTGTTTATCAGTCAATTGCTTGTGGTTGAATCTTGCCTTAATCATTGAATAAGTGTTTGAAACAAGTATATTTGTTCTTATTGGACTTTATTATAGCTTGTGTATGCATATGGTTCATTTTGGTTGGTTGATTCATGGTTAAACTGCGTATTTGTTCATAACTACTTATTTTCAAGGTCTATATCATATATGTGCACTTTTGCTTATTATGTGCTTATTGGATTGGTTATTTTGTGATTTCTTGCTTGATATTGACTCCGTACAACTCACTGGTTGTAAGGGTGCCTTTGTTTTCCATTGAATCCAACTGAAACTCTCACAAATCAACAGTCAAATAGTCAAAGCAGTGGGAACTCCTTTCCCCTGCTGCTAGCCACTACTAGTGTTATTTTTGGGATAGCTTATCAATAAGCTGTTCTAGCTTATTTTAACCTACAACAACTTTAATTTTGTAATAGTTGTTCCTTATTTGACCCATTTGTTCATACTGGAGCATTTGGGTGGTTGACTTTAAGCTTTGACTAGAAAACAAATTACTTTGACTTTTACATAAGTGCTTATCAGCTTATTCAGCTTATTTGGCTTGGCTTATTGAACTTTTCTTGATTGATTTGTCTTATTTAAGTCATTTAGAGTCTTTTGCAAGTTGAATCAAGGTCTGAGGTGGTCTAGAACTCCAAGTCAACTATTTTGTCTTTTAGTTAAATTTTACTTTGCTTATTTCTGGCTTATTGGTTGAGCTTATTGAAGATTTCTTTTCATAGATCTCTTAGGCATCTCAAAAGAAGGTTGTGTGTCAAATTAGAGCTTATGGCATTGGCTTATGTTGGGTCAAAAAGTTGATGCGGCAGAAACTCAAAACGAAGAAAACATGAAGCATTCACTTCAACGCTGACACATTGTGTCTAAGCGTTGAGAAGTGTTAACGCAACGCTGACAGAAGTCAACAGAAGTCAAACGTTGTTGGAAATATCTATTTAGGTTAAATATTTAGAATATTATTTATTAATATTCTATATTAGTTTATTTAAATAGAAGATACACATGTTTTATTTGATCTTATCTCTTGTAAACCCTAATCCTTAGTCTTTCATCCACAATGTAAACCTAAAGCGTGTATCGACTAGGTGTGGGATTAAATGTATACACACCTAGTGGTTGTTGATTATTAATATAATTAGCAACCCATTGATTAATTCTTGTGTTATTGTGCCCAAACACCTTGTTTAATGATTGTTGTTCTATTCCGCTTTGATTATTTAATCATATGAACAATGGTCATTCCTAGTAGCTAAAAGATTCGAGGAACCCAAAGTTTCCACTTCACTTGCTGCATATGGACTTGTTTGGTTCAACTAATATAAAAAGTTTAAATGTTAAATCTTTTTGTTTTGTCATAACTGGTGATTTTTCTAGATTTACTTGGACTTTCTTTTTGGGTTTGAAAAGTGAAACTGCCACAGTTTTGATTAACTTTATTACGCAAATTGAAAAGAAGATTGAGAATGAGTTTAAGATACATAGAAGTGATAATGGTGGTGAGTTTAGAAATAAGCTGTTAGATGACTTCTGTGTCAAGAAAGGGATTACTAGGAAGTTTAGTGTAGCTAGAACCCCACAACAAAATGGGGTGGCTGAAAGGAAGAATAGAACACTCATAGAAGCAGCTAGCACAATCTTGGCTGATGCTCACTTTCCCATTGCATTTTGGGCTGAGGCTTTGAATACAGCCTGCTACGTTCATAACAGGGTATTGATCAACAAAATCCACAATAAGTCACCTTATGAGCTATTTTGGAATAGGAAACCTAATATTGGGTTTCTTAAACCCTTTGGATGTCATGTGGTTGTACTAGATACTAGTGATGCCTTAGGAAAGTTTAGTGCTAAAGGTGATGAAGGCTATTTTATAGGCTATTCAGTGCAGAGTAGAGGATATAGGGTTTACATTAAGAAAGAAAAACGTATACTTTAGGTACATGTTAGGTTTTTAGAAAGTAAACCCAGTGATCCTGAGAGTGGACCAAATTGGTTCTTTGACTTGGAACCTCTATCTAGAACCTTGAATTATATGCCTGTTACTAATTCAGACATTGTGAAAGTGAATTCAAATGTTGTGGAAGAACCAGTTGTTGAAATTTCAGGAATACAGGTTGATAAGGAAGTAGGATCTCATGTAGACAAATAAGCTCCCATACTTTAGTATGTCACCATTCCTATTTGGACAGATGGATTTGCTGCTGCTGCTGTTGGAAAGGAAAAAGATGGTCCACAAGAGAAACCAATTGATGAAAACATGCATGAATCTTCAAGCGTTGACAAAGGGAAATCTGGGGCTGACAGGCCAAATTCAGGCGTTGATGGCTCAAACGTTAACAGACCCAGTTCAGGAGTTGACAACTCTTTTGACCATTTATTCTCCTACATTGTTTTTGAACAAGGTGAGCCTTCAACAGTTCATGAAGAGGTTCATTCAGGTGATGATGGAGGAGAATTTGAAGATGATATTGGCAACTTGGAGACTGAAATTAAAGACAACACAATTATTGAAGGAGGAATACTTACATCTACTATCAAAAATCATCCTTTTTCTCTAATCATTGGTTATGTGATGTCTCCTGTTCAAACAATAAGATCTCATTAGAATCAAGGAGGTTTTATTGCCAATATCCACAAGAAGGTTGATACCCCTCTTGTTCAGGCATGTTTGTTTGCTTGTTTTTTGTCACAACAAGAACCCAAGAAGATATTTGATGCTCTCAATGAACCAAGTTGGGTGGAAGCAATGCAGGATGAGCTTCACCAATTTCCTATTCAAGATGTTTGGGATTTCGTAGATTGTCCCAGATATGTCAGACCTATAGGGACAAGATGGGTTCTTAGAAACAAAAAGGATGAGAGAGGAATTGTGGTCAGAAACAAGGCACGTTTAGTTGCTCAAGGCTATACAAAAGAGGAAGGAATAGACTATGAAGAGGTTTTTTCACCTGTTGTAAGGATTGAAGCAATAAGGATTTTCCAAGCCAATGCTTCTTGCATGGGCTTCATAGTTTATCAAATGGATGTGAAGAGTGCTTTTCTTTATGGCACAATTGTAGAGGAGGTTTATGTTATGCAGCCTCCTGGTGTTGAAAATTCAAAACATCCAGACAAGGTGTATAGGGTAAAGAAAGCAATGTATGGACTTCATTAAGCCCTAAGAGCATGGTATGGCACATTGTCCACCTATATGGTGGAAAATGGATTCAAGAGGGGCACCATAGATCAGAGTTTGTTTACAAAGAAGATTGGTAAGGACTTTTTACTTGTTCAGGTCTATGTGGATGATATCATCTTTGGCTCTTCAAGTCCAAAGATGAGTGAAGACTTTTCCAAGCTCATGACAGACAAATTCAAGATGAGTGCAATGGGATAGATGAACTTCTTTCTAGGTTTACAAGTTCAACAGAAAGAAGATGGTATCTTCATCTCTCAAGACAAATATGTAGCAGAGATCTTGAAGGAGTTTGTCTTTTCTCCACAAGAAAAAAGGTTGGAGATGGAAAAGAGGTGGATGTCAGGCATTATAGGTCAATGATTGGATCATTGATGTATCTTACAGCTTCTAGACCTCACATTATGTTTGCTATGTGTGCATGTGCACGCCATCAAGTGACTCCCAAACAGTGTCACCTTCAAGCTGTCAAGAGGATTTTTAGATACCTTAGGTGCTATCCTACCTTGGGATTATGGTATCCAATGGATTCTCCATTGGAGCTTATTGCTTTTTCAGACAGTGATTATGGAGGTGACAAGTTTTATAGAAAATCCACAACTGGTGGATGCCAGTTTCTTGGGAGCAGATTAATATCTCGGCAATGCAATAAAAAAATAGTGGTGGCCAACTGTACAACTGAAGCAGAATATGTAGCTGCAGCTGCTTGTTGTGGACAAGTCTTATGGATTCAGAACCAATTGTTGGATTATGGGTATAATTTTATGCATACCAATATTTTTGTAGACAATAACAGTACTTTATGCATTATTAATAATCTTGTACATCATTCTAAAACAAAACACATAGAAATTAGACATCATTTTATAAGAGATTGTATTGAAAAAGGTTTAATACAACCAGATAGGGTTGACACAGAAGAAAATGTGACAGATTTATTAACTAAACATTTCGATATTGGGAGATTTCAATACATGGTAACAAGTATTGGAATGATCAATCTTACCTAATATGTGTTTTTGGAACTTATTTTAAAAGTATGTACAGGATATGCATTGTTATTGGTATGTGTACAAAATTAGGTTTTCCACTTTATTTGTCTAACGCTGACAAATGTTATTTTAACGCTAACAAGTGTTAAAATGGACGTTGACAACAACATGTTAGTTTTGTGGTTTTTGATCTAATTATGCAGGCATTATGAGCATTGTACTAATGATACAGAGTTGCTTATGGATTTTTGGAGCTTACTTGGATCGTGTTCAAGTTTATGGATGATGGTTGGAATATCTATATTCCTATCTTGACACAAATTTTTATTGCATGTATTATGTTTGGCAGCTTGTGTATCATAGTTTCAGGGGAGGTTTAGGAAACTTTTAGGACTTTTTGGGTATTCATATAATACTCTTATCACAATTCTAGATTGTGTCCACTGGTGAGTATGAGTTAGTCTACTAAATCGTGAGGCACTGTAACATGCAAAGTTGATATATTTGCACGCTGCCAAGACTTTTTGACCTAGAATTGGATGTGGTCTGTTGGGAGACTTGGGTATGATTTTTATTGGGCTTACCTGGGAAGTTACATAGGATTTTATAAGATAACTTCATTGTTGAGAACTTTGGTTAGCAAGGGACACTTGAGGACAATTATTTCTATCTTGCTTAAGCAAGTGTGCATGATTGGACAGTGCTTGCCACCCTATGGTGATTTTCAGTCTATAAGTTATTTTCACTAGGATAAATTACTTTGTTAAGGTCCTTTTTCTTTTATATTATTTTTATTTTTGGAGACTGACAATTTTATTTCCAAACGTTGTTAAGACCAATTTTGACGTTGACATGGCAAAATCTAACGTTGACAAGAATATAGCCTTTGGGCGCTGATAAGTTATTTTTGACCATTGATAAACACTGGGTCCTACCCAGTTGCTATTTTTGATGAAAATATGGGCCGTAATTTTAGGATTTGGTAACTTTTTATTAATGCAAGAGATAAGTTATATCTTTTTCAAGATTTTCATCATTATATTTTGAATATAACTGCCTCATGCTTTGACCAATCACATGTTTTCACCTCTCCTATATATTTGGCTCATTCCTTTGAAACAGGGTAACTGCTTATTCTTGTCTAACTAAATTTTCTAAAATCTTCATCTTTTATTACATTTATCACAGCTTTCTACATCAATGGCGCCTAAGTTTAAACCAAGAGATTTGGAATTGGGGTTTAGAAGTCAACATAACATGGTTGCCTATTTAGAAGCTGATGATGCTCTATTTCCCCAATATACTCAGATGGTGGAGTATTTAAATGCATCCCCCATAAGGTATGCACTTTCTCATGCTCCTCTTATCCCTGTCACACATATTAAACAGTTTTGGAATACAGTTACTTCCTCAACAGTTAATAATGTGACTACATTGACTGCTATTGTCCATGGGCTTCCATGGGTGGTTACTGAAGCTTTGGTTCGCCAAGATTTGCATCTTAATGATGCAGATGGTATAACCACCCTACCCGTGGAGAGATAGAACAAGGACTCCAAGCTTTGGGCTATCCTTTGCCAGAAGATGGCCATTTAAACAAATATACAAAACAAGAATTTCCCCCAACTTGGAAGTACTTGATAAATGTCATTCTTCAATGTTTGAGTCCTAAATGTACTACACACAATGAAATTGACCGATCAATTGGGAGTGCCATTGTGTGTATTGCTACTGGGCAAAAATATAATTTTTCAAAAATGATTTTTGATGGCATGTGTCATAACAAGGGTAGCAAGATGACTCTTGCTTACCCAAGGTTTTTACAAATGGTGTTTGATGAACAAACATACTGCAATAGGGATCACAATGATTTTTATACGATCCCTGTTCAAAAGAAAGAATTTTTGGGAAGATGAATTCACCACTTCATATAGACTTATCCCTTACCCAAGCCATGCTTGCTGTTATTACAGCAGCACAACCTCAACTAGCCCCACAACCACAACCAGACCTATTTCCTGAACAACCACCATCACCCCAGCAAATGGAAGTTGACCAAGAACTTTTCAACGCAGACACGTTAAATGTTAGCGTTGACACTCCAAATCCAAACGCTGACACACTTTTCCAACAAACCCACACACCACTTAACCTTCAAACAGACACCCAATCCACATCATCTTCTACACCCCCTGAATTTAGGTTGGTAAAACGCCAAAGGACTACTAGAGTTTTCTCCTCTAGTGGTCCTAGCAATGTTGTATAGAGAACCACCACCACAAGTGTGGTTGGTGACATGGGCGGGGCTGGGACTATTGGTTCTAGCTTAGATGCAGGACAAGCCAGACCTAACATCCTTAAGAACCCATCCATGCCCCATAAATCTACTTTGGGAGGGCAGATTGGAACCTTACACATTATTGGAATTGACGGCTGTCTGCATTAGCTTGCAAAAGCAAAATGCAGACCTTGTACATATTGTCTCTACACAAGGCCTTGAACTCAAGCAATTGAGGGAAATGATTGTTGTTTTGGAAACTGTTGAGCCTAGAGACGACAGACGAGAGTCCTTTCATCTGGGGAGGATTCTTACAAAGGGGAGGACGCTGCTACTAAGCCATTTAATTTAAGTGACAAAGGCTTAGGTGGTTCTATTGGTGTGGAGATAGCTGAAGCTTTGACCAGTTTGAAGGAGAGGTCAGTTATTGATGTTTCGCTGGCAACTCCAACGAAGATATCATTTATGGAGATGTTGGAACACGTTTCTATGCCAGTCGCTGACAGTCAGAGTTTGAGCGCTAACAAGAGTAAGTTGAGCATTGACAAGCAGGTTTTGGACGCTGATAGACTTGCAGGTGTGGTTGATGTATCCCAGTCATCAACGATCATCAAGGATGTGTCTGCGCAGGTACCATCAACTTCTTTACCCACCATTGATGTATTAGATAAAGGTAAAGGGATTATGGTAGAAACAATAGTTCCCAAGGATACAGCCCAAGTAAAGTTTGATTCAATGTTGGCTGCACAACTTGAGGAAAAAGAGAAGAAGATTGCTGCTATTGAGTCGCCATTTGTGGCTACTTCGGCGAGTAATAAGGGAGGCAGTGATGATGAGAGTACTGATTCAAGTGTGATGATTATTGAAGATCTAGAAAGGCTTGAATATGGTGATGAGTTGGAAAAGGAAAGGATTGTAGAGTTGAAAAATCAGGTAGATTATGAGATGCCTGAAGTAGCTCAGATGTACTTTGCATGGGAGAATAAGGTAATGGAGAATCCAGACATGACAATTTCAGATCAAATTTGAGGTTTGGAGATTCTACTAAGAATTCAAAGAGATTGCAAGGTGATTCTGAAGTATAAGGCTAGCAAGGTTCTTTCACAGTCTAAAAGGATAGAAGGGAGCTCTACTACATGCTTCTCAGATGTCATCAGGGAGGTTGGACTTTTCAGAAGTTACACGGTTTGTCCTTTGATGAGTTGGAGTTTAGGGCTTATCCTATATGGGCAAGTGTTCAAGAGCCGAACACTATCAGACTTCTTTCAGATGAAAGAAAGGAAGAACTTGCAGGAGAGATGCAGATCCAACAGGCTTTAATTGCACCAAGGCCTTTGAAGAAGGGAGTTCCACTTGAGTTCCCAAAGAATTTGGATAGAGTGAATCCTAGTGAAGCAGTTATTAGAAGGAGTATTAAGCTCTCACCCTTGGAAGCTTCACATATGGTAGAGGTGTTACCTCATGATTCCAAAAACCCTATAGTTCACTATAAGGAAGATGCAAGTGGGTTTTGGATGATTGGCAGATATGGGAAGAAGGTACATACTTTTGCTAATCTTATCTCTTTATTTTCAAGCCTGGATAGGGAAGATTTGGCAGATATTTGGATATTGATGAAAGACAAGTATGAGACTGAAGCACCTACTTCAGTCAATGGAATAAAGATTTGGTCAACATTCAAGAGAATGTGTGAGCCAAATGATGAAGATCCAGTATGGAAGGATCTTGATGATGTCAGTGGACTTCAATGGCGTCTACATTCAGCAGCTGGTGTGTATCATTTGAGTACTACAAAGTTTTCTGAATATCTTCTTGTGGATGCTGAATATCCCATGTCCAATGAAGTTTTGAAAAAAATGGTGTCGACACAGCTGAAGATGGATTATACAAGTGATGTTGGCAAATATTTAATTAGGTTTATTTATTTCCAAATTAACAAGTAATTTGTATTTGTACGAATCCTCCTTGTACTTAGTTTTTATTCAGAAACTTGATTACTAGAGTAGATATCAAGTTCAGGGGAGGATTGTTAGGAATAAAATGAAGTCAAGACACTTAGACGCTGACAAGAGGAAATTGGACGTTGATAGGAAGAAATCAAGCGTTGTCAGATCAAGCGTTGAAAAGAAGAAGTCAAACGTGAATGAGAAGAATTCAAGCACTAATAGGATACTTAGTCTACACGTTTTATGTTTCTAGTAAAGATATGTTCGACAATGTATTTCTTATGTTTATCTTTACCTAAAATAGCTGATACGTAGACCCTTTTACAAGGTTCCTTAATCTATAAAAGGAGGCCTTTAGGTTTTAGTTCAATATATGTTTTACACTTTCATTGTACACAAGTTCGATTATCAATCAAAGTGAAAGTTTGGTTTATTCTGTTTGTGTGTTCTTGTTCTAAGTATTAATTCCGCATAATACTTAGGTTGTTTCATATACAACAAAGTTTCTCTAAGTGTTTAACTTGATTGATTCTCGTTTACACAAAGCTAAATCGATCTAAGTTTGGGATCAACAGCTTATAGCTTAATGGGCCAAAAAGCCCATTAAGAATAAGTTGTTGTTAAATTAAGATATGATAAGCTCACATTTAGCTTTGGGCCTTCAGACTTTTGTGTTTAGAATTAGATTTTAAGCTGCACTAGTGATTTTCATCTCATTTGGTTGAGTTGGACTTTATTGGGCCAAAAAGCCCAATAAGTTGGACTGTTTTTTATTTTAGCCCATTTGGGGGCCCAATAGGGGTATTTTGGTAATTTCACTTTCATTTTCTGTTTATTTAGGTTAAAATAAACTAGTTTGCAAGTTTTTAGAAATTTTTATAATTTTTGGATTTTTAGTATTATTTTAATATTATTTTATTATTAAATTCTATTTTTCACATTTTTGCAACTTTTACATTTTTCTTAGGTCAAATAAATTAAGTTAGGATTTTTAAACTCTTAGATTAATTTTCTCATCATTTTATTAATTTTTAGAATTATTTTAATATTTCAATAGTTTTTAATCATTTAAAAATAGTTTTCCTAGGTTTAAAATTTCATAAAAATAGGTTATAGTCTAATTAAGTCATTTTAGAGTATTACAAAGTGAAAAATCTTTATTTTAATTATTTGGATTTTAGGGCTTTAATTAGCATTTAAAAATTTAATATTTAATTAATTAAAAGGTTTGAAAAAGTTTTGATCATTTGTAAACTCTTAGTTTATTTTTATTAATTTTTGGTATTTTTTAGGGAATTTTTAGAATTAATTTAAATTTAAATCACTTTTTACGGTTTTTAATTTTGTCGTCGTAGTATAATTTTAATTTATCCGTCATTCTCTTTTCTCATCCCTTCTTTCTCAATATTAATCCAAAATCATTACGAATTATTCACACACATATACCTCCTTGGGAAACGAAATTTCACCTTTGGGTCATTAGTACACGGTTTTCCTAACCGTCGTATTTAATACTTGTCGTTCATATACGCTCTTTTTCCTAAAAGACGTATTTATACACACAATCATTTTGGCGCCACTGCCGGGGAGGTGTGTCGTGATTAATTTGTCATTTTATTTTTAATATCTAACCATAAATAGTATTTGTATTAGTAAAACTCTACTAATACGTATTATCAGTTTTTTTGTTTTTCTTGTGAAAATATTATTACTATATTGTATAAGTATCACAACAAATTCAAAATATCTCTAAAAGTGTGAAAACACAACCTTGATTCGGGATTTCATCACTCGATCATTGTATTTGAATCTCAAACAAAAAGAAAAAGGCAAAAATAGATAAATACTTTCGTGAAGCTCGATTTTGAAAAATACGAACTATAAGGTAGGTATAGGACGGGTGTTATAAAATACACCCTAAATAAAAAGGCTCTTAAGTGCTTCGCGCCGCCTCGTTTCTCCGCTTGCTTGTGAGTATTTTGAGATTGAAGGCTAATCGAGGGTTTTGCCGCCCAAAGTATTATTATATATCATATATATATGCTTGGTTTCTTTGTGATTAAACCCTCTTGAACAATTTGGTTTTCACCAAGGTTCTAAAGTCAATCGAAGGCGTTCACTCCACGTGATCGTTTTCATTCTTTTGAGGCTTCTTTAATCAAGAGTTTGATTTGAGGAGAGATTTGGTAGATTGTTGTCTACAAATACACACAAAATCCAAAAAAATTAAAAACAAACAAAAACATAAAAAAATTGAATATTCACAAAACACCCAAAAGAATATTCTTGGCTCACCTCCACTTTCTACGTCACATTTATGCAAACTCGTAATAAAGAAAAACGAGCTCGCAAACGTCGTCAAAACCAAGGAAATTTGATTGAATAAGAAACTCCAATTATCGAACCCGTTGTAGAACCAATAGTCACCATGGCTAATCGTACTATGATGGAGTTTCTTCAAGCACCCACCGAGGGTTTTGGAGAAGCTATTGTGATTCCCGCCATCCTTGCGGAGAATTTCGAGATTAAGACGGGTTTAATGTCGATGTTGCAAGCAAACAAGTTTCAAGGTCATGAAAAAGACAACCCGCATTATCACATAAGGAATTTCAATCGTCTCACCGCAACAAGCAAGTTTAAGGATGTTCCGCATGACGCCATTAAGATGATGTTGTTTCCATACTCGTTGGATGGACCCGCAAAAAATTGGCACGAGAAAGAACACCCAAATTCGATTTTGGCATGGGGTGATCTCGTTTTTAAGTTTGTGAACCAATTTTTTCCACCATCTAAAACAACACATTTGAAAAATGAGATTTCAAGGTTTACACAACGTAATAATGAAAGGTTTTCAATGGAATGGGAACGATTTAAAGAAATGTTACATGAATGTCCACACCATGATTTTTCGGAATTGCATCAAATTGATACTTTTTACAATGGGCTTAATGATCATGAACGAGATTATTTGAATGCCGCCGCGGGTGGTAATTTTTTGTGCAAAACGACCGATGAGGCTTTAAAGATTGTCGAGAATAGATCTAAGGTTTATAACCCTCGTAAAACACCGAGTGTTGCCAATATGGGTTCATCTTCATCGTCATCGTCTCGTAACATGAATGCCTTACATGATGAAGCAAATGAGGAGAATTGGTTTTTTGATAGGTTTTCAACGCTTATGACACATTGGAAAGCACAAGATGCTTTGAATTCCGCATCGGTTAAAGCGGTTGAAAAGAGTTAATTATCTTTTGGTGGAGCTCATGATCTTTCCGAGTGCATTACCGCCGGCGGTAACACTTCTAGTGCTTATGTAGAAATGGGAACTTACAACCAAAACGGCCAAGGTTCCCGCCCAAATCAAGCTCCCAACAATCAAAATGCTAAAAACTATCAAAACAACAATCAAAATGGTGGTTATCAAGGAAATTCACGTAATTACAACAAAGGGAATTACCAAAGTGGGAATGGGCAAGTTCAAAATCAAAACCAAAACCGTGATTTTCAAAACACTACACAAGGTTTTCAAAATGCTCTCACTAAAAATCTTAATGGAGAATTTTGGATTATGCAAAATCAAAAGATGCTAAGTTTGATAACTTGCAACGTGATATGATTAGCTTAAGATCCGAGTTGAAAAACAAGCTTAAAAACGAACTTGCTAATGAATTGAAAACTCATAAAATGGAAGGAAACGTTCAACGTCTTCAACAAAATAAACAAAAGATGGAACAAGGTCAACATGAGATTAAGCAAGAGTTGTTAAAAGCGGATTTAAGGCGATCAAAATTTGAAGATCGAATGGCTAAGATGTTTGAAGCAATCATGTGTAAACCCTCTTCCTCGGGTGGTCTTCCTAGTGATACCATTGCAAACCCGATGGGAGAAATGAAGGTTATTACTACTCATAGTGGTAAAACTTTCAAGGAACCAATCTCTCGTGCTAGTACTCCTACGGAGAAGGAAATCGAGAAAGAGCCCGAGGTGGTGGTCGAAAAGGAGCATATCACAAGCCCACGAAGTACCGCTCATACCACACCTACGGTTGAACCAATACCAATTATGGAATGCGAGATTCCAAGGCCGTTGCCTACGCCCCAACCCACACCACCCTTACCTTACCCATCGAGACGACACAAAGAGAAAATGCAAGAACATAAGAAACAACAAATCAAGCTTTTTATAAAAATGTTTCAACAAGTTCATTTTGATGTAAGTTTAGCCGACTGATGAGATGACATTTATACATGATCTCATCATTCTTTTCGTGCTTTAAATGCATTAAAATGTCATAAAATACCATATATATGCTTGTATTTGTTTACTTGTGTGTATTAGGTATGGATATCGTGAAAAAGACAAAAGATCGCAAGAAACAAGGAAAAACGGACACGAGAAACGAAGCCGTACAAAGAACCGGGCCCTAGTTCATGAATTATCCAAGAAAAAACCTTGAAGACTTGAAGATGTACAAGATTGATCCTCAAAATATGAAGAAATGACACTTAAAACCCTTGTATATTCATAATTACAAGTTTGGTCCCTAAAGTTTGTCAAAATTATAAAATGGTCCTTCAACTTTGAAGAATTGGTAAGTTTAGTCCCTCATCAATTCTAAATTGCCAATAATGGTCCCTCATGAAGTCAAAGATACAATGAAGACCTTTGAAGATAAAAAATGTCCTAGATCAGTCCCTCAAATATTCAAAATTAGCAAAACAAACCCTTAAAACCCTTATTACAAAGTTTTGTGTCAAAAGTGTGAAAGTGAAAACCTAAATAACAAAGGAAAACGGGTTAGAAGGCTTAAAAACTTATTTTACCACATTTCCCAAAATACAAGGACTACTATTGCCACATCAAACTTTCAAACCAGATAATTGCGCCAAACAAGTTACTTTCACCCAATTTCGGATCAAAACGAGTTACTGTTTACCATCAAGAACCCAGTAACTCCTTCCACTTAAACAAAGGGTAAATTGCAATACCCATACCCACGCTTGATTCACACAAGCAGAAATCCATCCCACACACAAAACCCTCAATCCCACTACCCAAGTGATCACACACTCAACCTCGTCCACCAATGAAAACACAACTTCCTCTGCAAGGAATCTTACGTGGCCAAATCAACAGCTTAGACTCATAGCTTAATCCCAAAGCTAAAATGAACGTTTTTGATCAAAATGGACAGCTCAACAACAACAAGCACTCAAGGGCATTCCTGGAAATTTATAGCTAGGGTTTCTTTGTATTTTCCATTCTAGAATCGTCTAATAGTGCCTATATAAGGAGACCTCAACTTGTGAGAGTCCCTTGTTCCAGATTTTAGCTATTACTTTGTAATTCCTTTTTATTGAAATAAAATTGAGTTTTCTGAAAATTGTGATTTTCTCTCTTGTTATTTATAAAAGTTTGGTGATTGAATAGCTCAAATCTGAGTTCCATATTCATTTTTTGTTGTTTTTTAGGCAAGCTTTTAAGTAATAAAGCTTGTGTTTCAAAAAAATCAGATTTTCATATTTTGTGTTCATCCTTTTGGTTTGTTGATCTTAGCAGGTACAAGGAAGCTGGTGCTTGTTTTGCTAGCACCTCAGCTCAAACATTCCAAGGCTTGGATGTAAGTCTTGGAGGTTTGCATCTCTCTCCTTTTTCATTTTTCTGATTTTTATTGAATTTTTGGTGATTATGCATGTTTTATTGTGAACCTGTGTTTTTATGCTTGATTTGAGTTTCTGAGGTTGATCAATAGTTGTTAGGGTGGATTAGATCTTGTTTGATAGGTTAAATCACAACAATCCTTTGGAAGATTGCAAAATCAGATTCCAAAGGGATGTTTGGGTTAACTGATTCAAAGGGATTTAAGGCTTCCTTTGTTGTGGTACTTGGTTCTATTGAGTTGTTACATGTTTATCTGGTGCTAAGTGTTGGTTATCTGCAAGTTTGGTAGCTATTAACACCTAGATCCAACAATAAGCTATAAAATCTTGATTACTTGGTAATATTGGCTGAAATTTAGAGGACACCTAGATCTAATCATAGACTAGGGTTAACAAGTGTTAAATCTAAGTTAATACAACCAGGGAAGTAGGATTTGAGTGCAGAATTTGGATTTGTGGTCATCTATATCAGAAAAAGCATTTTTGTTCTTGAAGTTCATAGCAGTAACCTGCATATGCTTTGATCTGCCTGTAACCTTTGATTTAGTGATTAAAATAAGTTTGTTTGTGCTTATTAACAGTTATTATAGCTTGTGTATGCATTTGGTTCATTCTGGTTTGCTTATTCATGCTAAATTTGCTTAAGAGTGCATAACTGCTTATTTGCTAAGTCTGTGTCATATCTGGGCATTGTTGGCTTATTCTGTGCTTATTGGCTTATTGGAAGTGTGATATTTTGCTTGATTGTGACTCCTTACAACTCACTGGTTGTAAGGGTGCCTTTGTTTTCCAACAAATCATAGTAAATCTCTCACAAATCTCAAGTCAAAAAGTCAAAGCAGTGGGAACCAGTTTCTACTGAAAGTTCCCCCTGCTAGTGTAAATTTTGTGTTCAGCTTATCAATAAGCTATTCCAGCTTATTCAAACGTGCAACTTTAAGTTTGTAATAGGTGCTCCTTATTTGACCCATTGTTCATACTAGAGCATTTGGAGGGTTGACTTTAAGCTTTGACTAGAATACCAACTCATTTGACTTTTTCAAAAGTGCTTATTGGCTTATCCAGCTTATTTGGCTTTGCATATTGAACTTTTCTTGATTAATTTGGCTTAATTAAGTTGTTTAGAGTCTTTTGCAAGTTGAATCAAGTCCTGAGGTGGTCTAGAACTCCAAGTCGACTATTTTGTCCTTTTGTGAAATTTTTCTTGGATTATTTCTGGCTTATTGAGTGTGCTTTTTCAAAATTTCTTTTTACAAAGCTCTTAGGCATCTCAAAAGAATGTTGTGTGTTTAAGCAGAGCTTATGGCATTGGCTTATTGCTTAATGGGCTTATTGGCCCAATAAGAATAAGTTATTGACTATTTAAGCTGTGATAAGCTCAAAATCAGCTTTTGGGCCTTCAGACTTTTGTGTTTAGAATTAAATTTTGAGTCAAATAGGGCTTTTTCAGGTCATTTGGGCCTAGTTTGACTTTTTGGACCCAAAAGCCCATTAAGGTTAACTGTTTTTTGTTTTGGCCCATTTGGGGGCCCATTAGGGATAATTTGGTAATTTCACTTTCATTTTCTGATTATTTAGGTTAAAATAAACTAGTTTGCAAGTTTTTAGAATTTTTTATAATTTTTGGATTTTTAATATTATTTTATTATTAAATTTCAAATTTCACATTTTTGCACTTTTTATATTTTTCTTAGGTTTAATACATTAAAATAGGATTTTTGCAACTCTTAGATTAATTTTTATAATTATTTTAAGTTTTAATAGTTTTTAAATCATTTTAAATAGTTTTAATTAATTTAAAAATTTATAAAAATAGTTTTTAATCTTTTTAGGTCATTTTAAAGGTTTACCAATTGAAAAATATTTATTTTTGCTTTTTGATAATTAATTTGATTTTTAGGGCTTTAATTAGCATTTAAAAATTAATATTTAATCATTTAAAAGGTTTGAAAAAGTTTTGATCATTGGTAAACTCTTAGTTTATTTAATTTGATTTTTGGTGATTTTTTGGAAAGTTTTTTGAATTAATTTTTATTTTAGCTCTTTTTACGGTTTTACGTTTAGTCATCGTAGTAATTAATTTCACGTCTTCGTCATTCTATTTTCTCATCCCCTTCTCTCAAATATTAATCTCAAATCAATTACGAATTATTCACACACATATACCTCCTTGGGAAACGAACTTCATTGGGTCATTAGTGTTTGATTTTCCTAAATCATCACTTAATACTTACCGCTTTTACGCCTTTTTCCTAAAAGGTGTAAGTTTACCACAATCATTTTGGCGCCGCTGCCGGGGAGGTGTGTCGTGATTAATTTGTCTTGTTATTTTTAATATTAACCATAAATAGTATTTGTATTAGTAGAAATCTACTAATACGTATTATCGGTTTTTTTCATTTTTCTTGTGAAATTATTATTACTATATCGTATTAAGTATCACAATCAATACAAAATATCTGCAAAAGTGTGAAAACACAACCTTAGTTGTGATTTGATCTCCTAATTATTGTATTCGAATCTCAAACAAAAAGAAAAAGGCAAAAATAGATAAATACTTTCGTGAAGCTCGGTTTTGAAAAACACGAACTATAAGGTGGGTATAAGGCGGGTATTATAAAATATACCCTAAGGAAAAAGGCTCTTAAGTGCTTCGTGCTGCCTCGTTTCCCCGCTTCCTTGTGAGTATTTTGAGATTGAAGGCTAATCGAGGGTTTTGCCGCCCAAAGTATTATTACGTATAATATATATTTGCTTGGTTTTCTTTGTGATTAAACCCTCTTGAACAATCTGGTTTTCACCAAAGTTCTAAAGTCATTCGAAGGCGTTCACTCCACGTGATCGTTTTCATTCTTTTGAGGCTTCTTTATTCAAGAGTTTGATTCGAGGAGAGATTTGGTAGATTGTTGTCTACGAAGATACACAAAATCAAAAAAAAATTAAAAACAATCAAAAACACAAAAAAAATTGAAAAAATTCATAAAACACCCAAAAATAATCTTCTTTTCTCACCTCCCATTCTTCGTGAAGTTTATGCAAACTCGTAGTCAAGCAAAACGAGCTCGTAAACGTCGTCAAAGTCAAGGAAATCAAGAGACGTTGATTGAAGAACAAACTCCAATTGTTGAACCTATTGTAGAACAAGAAGTCGTCATGGCTAATCGTACTATGATGGAGTTTCTTCAAGCACCCACCGAGGGTTTTGGAGAAGCCATTGTAATTCCAGCTATCCTTGCGGAGAATTTCGAGATTAAGACGGGTTTAATGTCGATGTTGCAAGCAAATAAATTTAGAGGTTATGAAAAAGACAACCCGCATTACCACATAAGGAATTTTAATCGTCTCACCGCAACTAGCAAGTTTAAGGATGTTCCACATGACGCCATTAAGATGGTGTTGTTTCCATATTCGTTAGATGGACCCGCTAAAATTTGGCTCGAGAAAGAACCACCATATTCGATTTTGACATGGGGTGATCTCGTTTCTAAGTTTGTGAACAAAGTTTATCCACTATCTAAAACAACACATTTGAAAAATGAGATTTCAAGATTTGTACAACGAAATAATGAGAGTTTTTCAATGGCATGGGAACGATTTAAGGAAATGTTACATGAATGTCCACACCATGATTTTTCGGAATTACATCAAGTTGATACTTTTTATAATGGGCTTAATGATCATGAACGAGATTATTTGAATGCCGCCACGGGTGGTAATTTTTTGTGTAAAACGACCGATGAAGCTTTAAAGATTATCGAGTATAGATCTAAGGTTTACAACCCTCGTAACACACCGAGTGTTGCCAATATGGGTTCGTCATCGTCGTCATCGTCTCGTCACATTAATGCCTTACATGATGAAGCTAATGAGGAAAATCGGTTTTTCGATAGGTTTTCAAATCTTATGACGCCTTGGAAACCACAAGATGCTTTGAATTCCGCTTCGGTTAAAGCGGTTGATAAGAGTTGTTTGTCTTGTGGTGGAGCTCATGATCTTTCCGAGTGCATTACCGCCGGTGGTAACACTTCGAGTGCTTACGTAGCAACGAGAACTTACAACCAAAACGGCCAAGGTTCCCGCCCAAATCAAGCTCCACCAAATCAAAATGTTAATAATTGTCGAAACAACCACCAAAATGGTGGTTATCAAGGCAATTCACGTAACTATAACAAAGGGAATTATCAAAGTGGGAATGGACAAGTTACTAATCAAAACCAAAACCGTGATTTTCAAAACACTACACAAGGTTTTCAAAATGCTCACACTAAGAATCTTCAAGGAGAATTTTTGGATTATGCTAAAGCAAATGATGCTAAATTTGATAACATGCAACGTGAGATGATTAGCTTAAGATCCGAGTTGAAAAACGATCTTAAAAATAAACTTGATAATGAACTTAAGACTCATGCTAATAAAATGGAAGGAAATGTTCAACGTCTTCAACAAAATCAACAAAAGATGGAACAAGGACAACATGAGATTAAGCAAGAATTGTTAAAAGCGGATTTAAGGCAATCAAAATTTGAGGACCGAATGGCAAAAATGTTTGAAGCAATCATGTGTAAACCCTCTTCCTCGGGTGGTCTTCCTAGTGATACAATTGCAAACCCGAAAGGAGAAATGAAGGTTATTACTACACGTAGTGGTAAAACTTTCAAGGAACCAATCTCTCGTCCAAGTACTTCTACGGAGAAGGAAATTGAGAAAGAGCCCGAGGTGATGGTCGAAAAGGAGCATATCACAAGCCCACGAAGTACCGCTCAAACCACACCTACGGTTGAACCAATACCAATCATGGAACCCGAGATTCCAAGGTCGTTGCCTAATGTCCAACCCACACCACCCTTACCTTACCCTTCGAGACGAAACAAAGAGAAATTGCAAGAACGTAACAAACAACAAATCGATCTTTTTATAAAAATGTTTCAACAAGTTCATTTTGATGTAAGTTTAGCTGACGCGTTGTTATACATGCCTCGTTTCGCTTCCACTTTTAAAAGTATGATGAGCGATAAGGAAAAGCTTTCAAAGCTTGCAAATTGCTCTTCGGTTTATCTTAACCGCATACTAGAAAAAGTTGGTGACCCCGGAAAGTTTCTCATTCCTTGTGACATACAAGATATGAAAGAATGCCTCGCCTTGTCCGATCTTGGTGCGAGCAATAAATTGATGCCATTTACATTTGGAAATCACTTTCGCTTCCGGCTCTTACTCATTCGAACATGTCTATCGAGATGGCTGATCATTCTACGATCTTAGCATGTGGAGTAGCCGAGGATGTTTTCGTGAAAGTGGGGAAGTTCTACTATCCCATTGATTTTATAGTAGTTGACATCCCCGCGGATCCTAAAGTTCCTCTAATTTTAGGTCGTCCATTTTTAGACACCTCGAGATCGCTTATCGACGTTCATGCAAGAACTATCACTTTGAGATTCAACGAAGAGGAACTTGTTATAAACGCTACTCAAAACACAAAACCTTCTCATGTTTATGCAATCGCTACCATCAATCACATTTACTTAGTTGATGTGGTTTGCGATGAGTTTTCACAAGAAGTGTTAGGTTTTTCCGATAGCTCGTCAAGTGGTAATCCCACTATTTTAGATCCGATTCTTGCTAATTCTACACCAAATCTCACTCCATTCCAAGGAGGCGATTTTACTTAAAATGAAAACGACAATAAAGATGAGGTGATTATTAGTGATGATACTTCTATTCCACCATTTCTTCCGCCGATGGATGTTATGAGTGTTGAGAAAAAAGATTCGATCGAGGAACCGCCTATCCTTGAATTGAATGATCTTCCATCTCACCTTGAATACGAATTCTTGGAAGGTGATGACAAGTTGCCGGTTATTATTGCAAAAGGTCTTGCTAATGATGAAAAAACCGAGCTCTAGAAAGTTCTTAAAGCTCATAAAGGGGCAATTGCGTGGAAAATTTCCGACATTAAGGGTATTAACCCAAAATTTTGTACTCACAAGATTTTAATGGAGGAGGACTATGTAAAACCTGTAAAAATAAGGTCATAATTTAATTCTATTTTCAATTATTTTGAAGTATTTTATAACATTAAATATTATTATGTTTAACGGTTTAAGTTGAAACCGATATTAAATATTATATTTTAATATTTTGACGAGCAACGAGGACTACTAGTGATCGCGATACCGAAAGATGCCAAAATTTTTATATTTTATTATCGATAGTTTCGATATTTAATACTTTCGACGATATCGTTTCAATTACGTATCGAGTCGTTATATTATTATTTTTCGTGTGCGTTTAAACTTTTAAAAAGTACAATCTAACATTTTCAGGTAGTGAAATATTTTCTCGTATAATATTTTGAAACTTATTTTTGTGTTGGTTGACGAACTCACAATTTACGGATTTAAATTTGGGCTTACGTGCATAATTTAGCGTCCTTTACAACTAAACCGGAAACCCTAGGATTACGTATTTACGTTTTTGAACTCCGTTTTTGATGAGACAATTTTTATTGGATTCGTTTTGTGTCGTGGATTCATAATTTATAAAAACGTTTTTCGTAAAACGACTCGAGGGCACGTAAATCGAGAAAACTATAATCGAGGAATACCCGTAAATTAGTGAGGTGGGACAAAATACATTATCCCATCCCACTAGCTAACATGGGATGGCACATGACACCACATCTAAGGATGTGGCATCATGTTAGCTAAGTACTTACAAGTGTAAGACTAAGCTTACACTTTAAGCTTTCCATTCACTCAAAACCATTAGCTACTACACACACCACATTTCATACATGCAAACTACCTCAAACTCTCTCAAAACCCCACCCTTTTTCCAACCATATTCAAGCTACAAACACCCCTTTTGATCTTTTCTAGCCATGAAATACATGTTTACTATCTCTATCATGGAGTTATCTTGAAGCCTTGATCATTTGGTGGCCATATTAACAACATTGGAGATGATTTGCTTGTGCCCTAGGGCTGATTTCTCAACTATTGTTCTTGGTGTTTGATGATCTTGGAGTTATTTGTGGTGTTCATCAAGTTCTTGTCTTCCAAAAACAAGGAATACACTTGGTTGCTAAAGAAGATCATCCTCTCCATTTTCTCTTGTTATTTTTGTAAAGAATAAATGTATTTTATTTCATTTTGTATATGTATATGATGTATATATGATGATAAAAATGTTGTGTGGGGATCAAGTGTTGATAGATATGCTTAAAAAGGTTAATAACTATAAGAAATGAGGCTAAAATCATGATTATTTAGTTGGCTGTATAAAAACAGTATATAACTAAAACTTGAACTGATAAACTTGCATGGTATAATCTATTTACAGTAAGTACAATATGTTATACACATTTGAGAGTTGGCCATACAATGGAATCAATATAATGAGTGAGATATGATCAAAACAAGTTGGGTGTTCTAATCTGAATAAGCAGTTTTGTAGGGACTATTAAGGCAAGGTAAACTTAAAATGAGCAGTAGCTATAACTAAGTTAAATGTAGCACATAATATGAAGATCATGCCACCCAAAAATGAGCTTCTAATTAATTATAGAACTCTAGATATGATAAAAATGGTGAACATGAAGATAAAAATCAGATTTTGAGAATTAATGTTTATTATTATTATATAAGCACTCAAATTTTATTGTATAGAATGTAAAATAAAAACCCACTAACTTATGAAACTTATTTATATAAATATGTAAAAGGTTAATTAAATAGATAAATTATATAAATGGTAGTGGAATAATACTTATAAGTAATAAAAACTATAAACTTGATTTTTACGACTTTTTGGGCTATTACCGTAAAATTAACGTTTTTCGCCAAATAAAACTTAGACGATCAAACCCGTCTAATGTAAAGTTTCTAAAAGTCATATACTGATATATAAGTAACTAATACAAGTAAAAACCGATAAAACCCGAACTATAGGACATACGGACATTAACGAGCTAACTAAGCATATTGGACTAATAATTGGACTAAATAAGTTAAAAACTTATAAAAAGAACTTATTGGGCTTAACCCATTTGGGCCCAACATGGAAAGTATAGATACTGATAATATAGGTATAAAATGGATTAAAACAAGTTAAAGAACTTATACTAAGCTTATTGGACTTAAAATAGGTAAGTAGGTAAAACTAGTAAACTAGTAAAAAGTTACCAAAACGTAAACACTAAAATGAGTAAACAAGGATATATAAACCCACTTGATCATCATCATATGTACAAAATCATTATATGTATATTGTTATTTTGATAAAAGTCATTGGACAAGAGTCTAAGACCGATTATTATTTATATAGGTTTCCGTGACCGAAGCACGCGCGTAGCCGATAATCCGCCTTTCATTATCAACGTGAGTCTATAGCCTCGCTTTATACTAGTTATTAAATGATTTTAAACCCGCGAGGGGGAATACATGTTTTATAAACTTAGAACACATGATTTCTATGGTATGCTTTGTCCCTCTATGAATGGACCCGTGGTTGCCTTTAAATTGCATTAAGTGATTGCCTTTGTTAAAACGTCAATTATGGACCGTTAATTAACCTATGATGGGTTAACCGCTTGTACAATTAATAGATCTATGGGGGAAGCCGCCCCGGTTCAGTTTTTGTGGACTTGTCATAGAAGCTTAGGCCCGACCTCCACATTGTTTGAACATATTGTATTGAGAAGTCAGGTATATGGCAATGTACCAATAATCTGGAGGTAACCGACAATTAATAAATCTCTCGTCTTATTAGACTGATATGGGAGTGTCTAAGGGCTCGGTTCAATGAGCTTATTGCAATTTATGCTATATACAATTATCATTGTTGATGCAAATTATTATTTGATGCTTATAAGCATGCCACAAACTTATAATCTTTGCTTGTGTTCAAATTGATTTCATAAACCTATAGATTCACTCGGCATTTTTGCTGATTGTTTTACTCACATGTATTTCAGGTAATCAAGAAGTGGAAGCTTGGAGGTCACGAGAATGAAATTGTGCACTGCTATGTTGTTCAAACTCTTTGATTTATTTATCGTTCCATTTTTTAAAAACAAACTAATATGTTGTTTTAACTTATCTTTTGGTAACGATTACTTGGGACTACGCTACTCTGATAAATGTTTTAGGAACGATAAATTTGAAACGTCTATTTTCGAGTCGTTCTTTATAAATTATGTGTTGTTGTATCATTGTTTAGCACCCAAAGATGTATTCCGCTGCGTGTAAATTTGGGGGTGTTAAAGATTGGTACCAGAGCCATGAGTTATAGAGAACTAGGTCTTTTTCTAAAAACCTAAACTATAACTGTCGGTTTTTTTTTTCAAAGAGTCGGTGCACATGATTTCGCGTGACTTCAGGTTCAAGCTACTTCTGAGATTACAACTTTAGTATACGTTATTACGTATCCTTTTATTGCCAAGTATTTATAAATAAATATTATGATCCCTTTATTGATATATATTTATATCTAGGATCCCTTTATCGATATATATTTATGTCGTTAAACTTTTCGATAAAAGTTTATCATTTATTAATGATTAACTTAAATAAATACAATGAATTTTTAAGATCTTTCTGTATTTATTTTTGAAGTATTTATATCGCTTTTATTGCAAAAATTTTATATTATGACCTTACATACCTTCATCTGCGCGCGTTACTTTCATTGTTTAACCCTCTGTGATATCTATATAGATATTCAAATCGTCTTCCGGCTATTTGTGCTTGGACGTCTTTTAACGTAATCTCCAGACCATTGTGTAGCTCAATGTGTCCTTGGATTAGACTAACCGCTATTTATTGACATTTATATATGTATCGACTCCGAAGTGTATTGTTCACTTATATCTCGGTAACGTCATCGTTATTTTATAAATCATCGTCTGGATTATGGCACTAGAATTGGAATACGATTTTACTTATATAAAATTCTATCATTTGTTTTTCATTAACCTTCTCGCTCCCGGAGTGTAGCATGTTAATGTTCCATTCTTTTCTTGTTATGTTTTGTGTTTTTGACAATCGTGGCACCAAGGAGATTTGCCTACATTCCATTTTGAAATCTAAATTACGAACGTCTTTCACCGTTTTGCTTCCTAAATTTCTGTTGAATACCTTGAAGCATTTTCTGTCATTCATCATGCTATATATTATTTGATGCTCATTACGAGATTTAATTTTTTTTTCTTTCGTTGTTGTAAAATCCACAAGACATGTGTGTATATATGTATATATTTTGAGCCGTTAAGAAGTGTCGAAAAATACACTTTATGCAGAAACTGTAGGGGCAGTATAAACACGTCAAAACTTAATAGTAAAACCTGCGTTTTTAAAATAAAATAGTCAAACCTGCACAGAACTTGCAAGGGTATTTTGGTCATTTTACATTGGTTTTCAGGTCTCGGGTAAAACTAGAAAGTCGTCTGAAACGTCGTTTTGCATCAAAATGCTTTAGACTCTGAGTCTTGGAGATGTCGTTTATCGGGTCAATTAATCGGCTCATATTTAAAAGTTAAATCTGATAGAAAATTCAGAACATGAGTTTTAAATGTTTCTAAGAAGTTTTGAGTTCATTTGAGATCGTAAAATTTTAACGAATATTATTTTACAACTAACTAATACTAGTTGCATGTGAAAATGATTAAAAATAGAAACATTACAGGATTAGCAATTACCAGATTAATGGTGTAATTTAAAAACGAATAACATACTTTCTTAAAAGCATGTTGTGTCGAGTATCTTACAGAGAATACACATGTGGATTGTTTTATTCTTTTCATATATATGACTCATTTGTCATTCGATGTTATTATATTTTCGTTTTCTTCTAACCTTCAACTGATTTGGGTTGAGTTTTGAAGTTTTGACTTCACATTCTTCGTCGATATTCTCATCACGTGTCTCATGGCGTTTTCTTCTAAACCTTATAACCTTTTGAAAACTTAACAACTTGTAACCATTTCGTTGGTTGTTTTATGAGCTACTATTTGCCACTTTTTGCAAAACTTTGACTACTTTATACGTTGTCATAATGTCATATTATAAATAAATCTGATATTGTTTTACGATTATTTACACCAATTATTTTTACTTTGGTCTTATAAAATACTTTTTGTAACATTAAAAGTTGCTTATTAAGTATCTCAAAAATTACTTGTATCCTTTAAATTTATAAACTATTTTTAAATTCTATTTTACAAATGACATGGTTTATATATAAACATAAGAAACGTAATACTTTTCGACGAAACTGAGCACTGTATTGCTATTCCTAAATTATACATGGCCTGATCACCTATGTCTAATTTAGAAGGAGCCATGCTAGGCTGAATAGTAGTCACCTTAAAAATCTTGATAATAATCAACTTTTTACTTGTAATTATGATAAAGATAAATAAAATGAAATAAAGTGAAAAAAAAAGTTTTGAAAACCTTTATATCTTATGCAAGTAGCGCAATTTCTATGCATCCGCATACGTTTTCTTACCTTTTCTTGAACGAATTACGCGCTTACGAATACGTTTTTACTCGACAATCGTTTTTCCACTTGTTACTTCATTTTGTCTTATAACTGATTTCTTTTGACCGTTCGTTTAATTACTGACTGTTAATAAATGACTTGAAAGTCTCGATGTTTTATCCTTCCTTCTCGTCCAATCTTCTTTATGCGACTGGGTAGATCTTTGGAATGTCTCCGCACGTGAATAATGAAATATCACTAGAGTGATTTCCGTATATCTGGGATGACGTCCGTCACTCTCGTTTGTCTCGAAATCCACTCTTGTGAATCGTGCTTTGACTTCTCTCTTTAAACATTAACGTCGTTCATTTGATTTGTTTTAATTACAAGTGATTATTAGAAATTTTATTTATTAAAATTTTTTTTGTATGGATCTTCTTTCCGATCATGTATCGACCACCGCTAAGTTAACGAGCTGATATTGGTGAACCATTGACCGCACTAACAAAATTTACAACTTGTTTAATCTATTATTTCTTATCGTCCTACCATCAACGCCTATATTTTATTATTCTCTTTTAGAATTCATACGACATTTGCTTCGTTCTCTTTTGTACCATTGATTTCGTATTGATTGTTGACTATTATTTTCATTCGTATTCGTTTGTTATCTTGTCACATTTCGAAACCCGAATATATTCCATGTTTATATTGAAATAATAAACACCTTTAAGTATTTCTACAACATATTATAATATTTTTATGTTTATACATTTTCTAATGATTTTCAATTATCGAAACAACCATCAGTATAAGTTTAATTAATAAATTTAAGTCATTCCTTCAAAGTTTCTTAAGACGACCAAATAAATTTTAAAACTATTTTACTTCTATTTTTGATGTATCATCTTTATCAAGAAAGTACCTCAACTGAGTTTTAAGGTAATACCAATTCCGGGACGGATAATTGTGACAAACGTTATTTTAATGTTAATATTTAATTCATTCTTCGCTCTCATTTTTCTAGTATTGTGAATTATTATGTTTTACGGTTACGTGAGTCGAGATCCCTCGTCGATCGTCGACCTTAAATCATTTTACCACATCTTGTCCGTTTATGCGTTTACTGAATTCATTTTTTTATCTCGTTCTGTTCCTCGTATTGAAGATCACTATTTTATTTTGAGTTTAATATGAATCTCGGGAAGCAGTGTATAAGAAGAAACGATAAGTATCACCAGGATTTACGTGTGTACTCGTGGAATGATTGAGGACCGAATCTCTTAATGAATGGAGTTAATAAATTCGTTACGACCTCGAGGAGTATGTTGAAGCCGACACCGCAAGTGGAAAGACTCTTGAGATATTATCAAGGGTTCGTTCAAGGTTTTCTCGATGATTAACGGTGGAGATCTATACTCGATGTTTGTGTTCGACCTTTTCTTTTATGTACTTATATGGTGTGTGATCTAGTCAAATGATCGTAAGTTGTGAGAACTTGCGACGGCATCATCCGATGACGTCCGATCATGTAGAACACATATTATGTAATATCTTTTTGACTTTCAACGACAATATTTATTGAGACTTTAATGCGCATTGGCGAAAGTGAGGCGAGTTGAGCGCCGGGACGTCACTCCCTTAAGGTGGTGAGGATGTAAAACCCGTAAAAATAAGGTCATAATTTAATTCTATTTTCAATTATTTTGAAGTATTTTATAACGTTAAATATTATTATGTTTAACGGTTTAAGTTGAAACCGATATTAAATATTATATTTTAATATTTTGACGAGCAACGAGGACTACTAGTGATCGCGATACCGACGGATGCCAAAAATTTTATATTTTATTATCGATAGTTTCGATATTTAATACTTTCGACGCTATCGTTTCAATTACGTATCGAGTCGTTATATTATTTTTTTTCGTGTGCGTTTAAACTTTTAAAAAGTACAATCTAACATTTATAAGGTAGTGAAATATTTTCTCGTATAATATTTTGAAACTTATTTTTGTGCTGGTTGACGAACTCACAATTTACGTATTTAAATTTGGGCTTACGTGCATAATTTAGCGTCCTTTACAACTAAACCGGAAACCCTAGGATTACGTATTTACGTTTTTGAACTCCGTTTTTGATGAGACAATTTTTATTGGATTCGTTTTGTGTCGTTGATTCATAATTTATAAAAACGTTTTTCGTAAAACGACCCGATGGCACGCAAATCGAGAAAACTAGAATCGAGGAATACCCGTAAATTAGTGAGGTGGGACAAAATACATTATACCACCCCACTAGCTAACATGGGATGGCACATGACACCACATCTAAGGATGTGGCATCATGTTAGCTAAGTACTTACAATTGTAAGATGAAGCTTACACTTTAAGCTTTCCATTCACCCAAAACCATTAGCTACTACACACACCACCATTTCATACATGCAAACTACCTTAAACTCTCTCAAAACCCCACCCTTTTGCCATCCATATTCAAGCTACAAACACCCCTTTTGATCTTTTCTAGCCATGAAATACATGTTTACTAGCTCTATCATGGAGTTATCTTGAAGCCTTGATCATTTGGTGGCCATATTAATAACATTGGAGATGATTTGCTTGTGCCCTAGGGCTGATTTCTCAACTACTGTTCTTGGTGTTTGATGATCTTTGAGTTATTTGTGGTGTTCATCAAGTTCTTTTCTTCCAAAAACAAGGAATACACTTGGTTGGTAAAGAAGATCATCCTCTCCATTTTCTCTTGTTATTTTTGTAAAGAACAAATGTATTTTCTTTCATTTTGTATATGTATATGATGTATATATGATGATAAAAATGTTGTGTGAGGATCAAGTGTTGATAGATATGCTTAAAAAGGTTAATAACTATAAGAAATGAGGCTAAAATCATGATTATTTAGTTGGCTGTATAAAAACAGTATATAACTAAAACTTGAACTAATAAACTTGCATGGTATAATTTATTTACAGTAAGTACAAGATGTTATACACATGTGAGAGTTGGCCATGCAATGGAATCAATATAATGAGTGAGATATGATCAAAATAAGTTGGGTGTTCTAATCTGAATAAGCAGTTTTATAGGGACTGTTAAGGCAAGATAAACTTAAAATGAGCAGTAGCTATAACTAAGTTAAATGTAGCACATAATATGAAGATCATGCCACCCAAAAATGAGCTTCTAATTCATTATAGAACTCTAGATATGATAAAAATGGTGAACATAAAGATAAAAATCAGATTTTGAGAATTAATGTTTATTATTATTATATAAGCACTCAAATTTTATTGTATTGAATGTAAAATAAAAACCCACTAACTTATGAAAAATATTTATATAAATATGTAAAAGGTTAATTAAATGGATAAATTATATAAATGGTAGTGGAATAATACTTATAAGTAATAAAAACTATAAACTTGATTTTTACGACTTTTTCGGCTATTACCGTAAAATTAACGTTTTTCGCCAAATAAAACTTAGACGATCAAACCCGTCTAATGTAAAGTTTTTAAAAGTCATATACTGATATATAAGTAACTAATACAAGTAAAAACCGATAAAACCCGAACTATAGGACATACGGACATTAACGAGATAACTAAGCATATTGGACTAATAATTGGACTAAATAAGTTAAAAACTTATAAAAAGAACTTAGGCTTAACCCATTTGGGCCCAACATGGAAAGTATAGATACTGATAATATAGGTATAAAATAGATTAAAACAAGTTAAAGAACTTATACTAAGCTTATTGGACTTAAAATAGGTAAGTAGGTAAAACTAGTAAACTAGTAAAAAGTTACCAAAACGTAAACACTAAAATGAGTAAACAAGGATATATAAACCCACTTGATCATCATCATATGTACAAAATCATTATATGTATATTTTTATTTTGATAAAAGTCATTGGACAAGAGTCTAAGACCGATTATTATTTATATAGGTTTCCGTGACCGAAGCACGCGCGTAGCCGATAATCCGCCTTTCATTATCAACGTGAGTCTATAGCCTTGCTTTATACTAGTTATTAAATGATTTTAAACCCGCGAGGGGGAATACATGTTTTATAAACTTAGAACACAAGATTTCTATGGTATGCTTTGTCCCTCTATGAATGGACCCGTGGTTGCCTTTAAATTGCATTAAGTGATTGCCTTTGTTAAAACCTCAATTATGGACCGTTAATTAACCTATGATGGGTTAACCGCTAGTACAATTAATAGATCTATGGGGGAAGCCGCCCCGGTTCAGTTTTTGTGGACTTGTCATAGAAGCTTAGGCCCGACCTCCACACTGTTTGAACATATTGTATTGAGAAGTCAGGTATACGGCAATGTACCAATAATCTGGAGGTAACCGACAATTAATAAATCTCTCGTCTTATTAGACTGATATGGGAGTGTCTAAGGGCTCGGTTCCATGAGCTTATTGCAATTTATGCTATATACAATTATCATTGTTGATGCAAATTATTATTTGATGCTTATAAGCATGCCACAAACTTATAATCTTTGCTTGTTTTCAAATTGATTTCATAAACCTATAGATTTACTCGGCATTTTTGCTGATTGTTTTACTCACATGTATTTCAGGTAATCAAGAAGTGGAAGCTTGGAGGTCACGAGAATGAAATTGTGCACTGCTATGTTGTTCAAACTCTTGGATTTATTTATCGTTCCATTTTTTAAAAACAAACTAATATGTTGTTTTAACTTATCTTTTGGTAACGATTACTTGGGACTACGCTACTCTGATAAATGTTTTAGGAACGATAAATTTGAAACGTCTCTTTTCGAGTCGTTCTTTATAAATTATGTGTTGTTGTATCATTGTTTAGCACCCAAAGATGTATTCCGCTGCTTGTAAATTTGGGGGTGTTAAAGATTGGTACCAGAGCCATGAGTTATAGAGAACTAGGTCTTTTTCTAAAAACCTAAACTATAACTGTCGGTTTTTATTTTTTTCAAAGAGTCGGTGCACATGATTTCGCGTGACATCAGGTTCAAGCTACTTCTGAGATTACAACTTTAGTATACGTTATTACGTATCCTTTTATTTCCAAGTATTTATAAATAAATACTATGATCCCTTTATTGATATATATTTATATCTAGGATCCCTTTATCGATATATATTTATGTCGTTAAACTTTTCGATAAAAGTTTATCATTTATTAATGATTAACTTAAATAAATACAATGAATTTTTAAGATCTTTCTGTATTTATTTTTGAAGTATTTATATCGCTTTTATTGCAAATAATTTATATTATGACCTTACATACCTTCATCTGCGCGCGTTACTTTCATTGTTTAACCCTCTGTGATATCTATATAGATATTCAAATCGTCTTCCGGCTATTTGTGCTTGGACGTCTTTTAACGTAATCTCCAGACCATTGTGTAGCTCAATGTGTCCTTGGATTAGACTAACCGCTATTTATTGACATTTATATATGTATCGACTCCGAAGTGTATTGTTCACTTATATCTCGGTAACGTCATCGTTATTTTATAAATCATCGTCTAGATTATGGCACTAGAATTGGAATACGATTTTACTTATATAAAATTCTATCATTTGTTTTTCATTAACCTTCTCGCTCCCGGAGTGTAGCATGTTAATGTTCCATTCTTTTCTTGTTATGTTTTGTGTTTTTGACAATCGTGGCACCAAGGAGATTTGCCTACATTGCATTTTGAAATCTAAATTACGAACGTCTTTCACCGTTTTGCTTCCTAAATTTCTGTTGAATACCTTGAAGCATTTTCTGTCATTCATCATGCTATATATTATTTGATGCTCATTACGAGATTTAATTTTTTTTTTCTTTCGTTGTTGTAAAATCCACAAGACATGTGTGTATATATGTATATATTTTGAGCCGTTAAAAAGTGTCGAAAAATACACTTTATGCAGAAACTGTAGGGGCAGTATAAACACGTCAAAACTTAAAAGTAAAACCTGCGTTTTTAAAATAAAATAGTCAAACATGCACAGAACTTGCAAGGGTATTTTGGTCATTTTACATTGGTTTTCAGGTCTCGGGTAAAACTAGAAAGTCGTCTGAAACGTCGTTTTGCATCAAAATGCTTAATACTCTGAGTCTTGGAGATGTCGTTTATCGGGTCAATTAATCGGCTCATATTTAAAAGTTAAATCTGATAGAAAATTCAGAACATGAGTTTTAAATGTTTCTAAGAAGTTTTGAGTTCATTTGAGATCGTAAAAATTTTGACGAATATTATTTTACAACTAACTAATACTAGTTGCATGTGAAAATGATTAAAAATAGAAACATTACAGGATTAGCAATTACCAGATTAATGGTGTAATTTAAAAACGAATAACATACTTTCTTAAAAGCATGTTGTGTCGAGTATCTTACAAAGAATACACATGTGGATTGTTTTATTCTTTTCATATATATGACTCATTTGTCATTCGATGTTATTATATTTTCGTTTTCTTCTAACCTTCAACTGATTTGGGTTGAGTTTTGAAGTTTTGACTTCACATTCTTCGTCGATATTCTCATCACGTGTCTCATGGCGTTTTCGTCTAAACCTTATAACCTTTTGAAAACTTAACAACTTGTAACCATTTCGTTGGTTGTTTTATGAGCTACTATTTGCCACTTTTTGCAAAATTTTGACTACTTTATACGTTGTCATAATGTCATATTATAAATAAATCTGATATTGTTTTACGATTATTTACACCAATTATTTTTACTTTGTCTTATAAAATACTTTTTGTAACATTAAAAGTTGCTTATTAAGTATCTCAAAAATTACTTGTATCCTTTAAATTTATAAACTATTTTTAAATTCCATTTTACAAATGGCATGGTTTATATATAAACATAAGAAACGTAATACTTTTCGACGAAACTGAGCACTGCATTGCTATTCCTAAATTATACATGGCCTGATCACCTATGTCTAATTTAGAAGGAGCCATGCTAGGCTGAATAGTAGTCACCTTAAAAATCTTGATAATAATCAACTTTTTACTTGTAATTATGATAAAGATAAATAAAATGAAATAAAGTGAAAAAAAAAAAGTTTTGAAAACCTTTATATCTTATGCAAGTAGCGCAATTTCTATGCATCCGCATACGTTTTCTTACCTTTTCTTGAACGAATTACGCGCTTACGAATACGTTTTTACTCGACAATCGTTTTTCCACTTGTTACTTCATTTTGTCTTATAACTGATTTCTTTTGACCGTTCGTTTAATTACTGACTGTTGATAAATGACTTGAAAGTCTCGATGTTTTATCCTTCCTTCTCGTCCAATCTTCTTTATGCGACTGGGTAGATCTTTGGAATGTCTCCGCACGTGAATAATGAAATATCACTAGAGTGATTTCCGTATATCCGGGATGACGCCCGTCACTCTCGTTTGTCTCGAAATCCACTCTTGTGAATCGTGCTTTGACTTCTCTCTTTAAACATTAACGTCGTTCATTTGATTTGTTTTAATTACAAGTGATTATTAGAAATTTTATTTATTAAATTTTTTTTTGTATGGATCTTCTTTCCGATCATGTATCGACCACCGCTAAGTTAACGAGCTGATATTGGTGAACCATTGACCGCACTAACAAAATTTACAACTTGTTTAATCTATTATTTCTTATCGTCCTACCATCAACGCCTTTATTTTATTATTCTCTTTTAGAATTCATACGACATTTGCTTCGTTCTCTTTTGTACCATTGATTTCGTATTAATTGTTGACTATTATTTTCATTCGTATTCGTTTGTTATCTTGTCACATTTCGAAACCCGAATATATTCCATGTTTATATTGAAATAATAAACACCTTTAAGTATTTCTACAACATATTATAAAAATTTTATGTTTATACATTTTCTAATGATTTTCAATTATCGAAACAACCATCAGTATAAGTTTAATTAATAAATTTAAGTCATTCCTTCAAAGTTTCTTAAGACGACCAAATAAATTTTAAAACTATTTTACTTCTATTTTTTATGTATCATCTTTATCAAGAAAGTACCTCAACTGAGTTTTAAGGTAATACCAATTCCGGGACGGATAATTGTGACAAACGTTATTTTAATGTTAATATTTAATTCATTCTTCGCTCTCATTTTTCTAGTATTGTGATTTATTATGTTTTACGGTTACGTGAGTCGAGATCCCTCTTCGATCGTCGACCTTAAATCATTTTACCACATCTTGTCCGTTTATGCGTTTACTGAATTCATTTTTTTATCTCGTTCTGTTCCTCGTATTGAAGATCACTATTTTATTTTGAGTTTAAAATGAATCTCGGGAAGCAGTGTATAAGAAGAAACGATAAGTATCACCAGGATTTACGTGTGTACTCGTGGAATGATTGAGGACCGAATCTCTTAATGAATGGAGTTAATAAATTCGTTACGACCTCGAGGAGTATGTTGAAGCCGACACCGCAAGTGGAAAGACTCTTGAGATATTATCAAGGGTTCGTTCAAGGTTTTCTCGATGATTAACGGTCGAGATCTATACTCGATGTTTGTGTTCGACCTTTTCTTTTATGTACTTATATGGTGTGTGATCTAGTCAAATGATCGTAAGTTGTAAGAACTTGCGACGGCATCATCCGATGACGTCCGATCATGTAGAACACATATTATGTAATATCTTTTTGACTTTCAACGACGATATTTATTGAGACTTTAATGCGCATTGGCGAAAGTGAGGCGAGTTGAGCGCCGGGACGCCACTCCCTTAAGGTGGTGAGGATGTAAAACCCGTAAAAATAAGGTCATAATTTAATTCTATTTTCAATTATTTTGAAGTATTTTATAACGTTAAATATTATTATGTTTAACGGTTTAAGTTGAAACCGATATTAAATATTATATTTTAATATTTTGACGAGCAACGAGGACTACTAGTGATCGCGATACCGACGGATGCCAAAAATTTTATATTTTATTATCGATAGTTTCGATATTTAATACTTTCGACGCTATCGTTTCAATTACGTATCTAGTCGTTATATTATTATTTTTCGTGTGCGTTTAAACTTTTAAAAAGTACAATCTAACATTTTCAGGTAGTGAAATATTTTCTCGTATAATATTTTGAAACTTATTTTTGTGTTGGTTGACGAACTCACAATTTACGGATTTAAATTTGCGCTTACGTGCATAATTTAGCGTCCTTTACAACTAAACCGGAAACCCTAGGATTACGTATTTACGTTTTTGAACTCCGTTTTTGATGAGACAATTTTTATTGGATTCGTTTTGTGTCGTTGATTCATAATTTATAAAAACGTTTTTCGTAAAACGACCCGAGAGCACGCAAATCGAGAAAACTAGAATCGAGGAATACCCGTAAATTAGTGAGGTGGGACAAAATACATTATACCACCTCACTAGCTAACATGGGATGGCACATGACACCACATCTAAGGATGTGGCATCATGTTAGCTAAGTACTTACAATTGTAAGACGAAGCTTACACTTTAAGCTTTCCATTCACTCAAAACCATTAGCTACTACACACACCACCATTTCATACATGCAAACTACCTCAAACTCTCTCAAAACCCCACCCTTTTTCCATCCATATTCAAGCTACAAACACCCCTTTTGATCTTTTCTAGCCATGAAATACATGTTTACTAGCTCTATCATGGAGTTATCTTGAAGCCTTGATCATTTGGTGGCCATATTAACAACATTGGAGATGATTTGCTTGTGTCCTAGGGCTGATTTCCCAACTATTGTTCTTGGTGTTTGATGATCTTGGAGTTATTTGTGGTGTTCATCAAGTTCTTTTCTTCCAAAAACAAGGAATACACTTGGTTGGTAAAGAAGATCATCCTCTCCATTTTCTCTTGTTATTTTTGTAAAGAACAAATGTATTTTCTTTCATTTTGTATATGTATATGATGTATATATGATGATAAAAATGTTGTGTGAGGATCAAGTGTTGATAGATATGCTTAAAAAGGTTAATAACTATAAGAAATGAGGCTAAAATCATGATTATTTAGTTGGCTGTATAAAAACAGTATATAACTAAAACTTGAACTGATAAACTTGCATGGTATAATTCATTTACAGTAAGTACAAGATGTTATACACATGTGAGAGTTGGCCATGCAATGGAATCAATATAATGAGTGAGATATGATCAAAACAAGTTGGGTGTTCTAATCTAAATAAGCAGTTTTGTAGGGACTGTTAAGGCAAGATAAACTTAAAATGAGCAGTAGCTATAACTAAGTTAAATGTAGCACATAATATGAAGATCATGCCACCCAAAAATAAGCTTCTAATTCATTATAGAACTCTAGATATGATAAAAATGGTGAACATGAAGATAAAAATCAGATTTTGAGAATTAATGTTTATTATTATTATATAAGCACTCAAATTTTATTGTATAGAATGTAAAATAAAAACCCACTAACTTATGAAAAATATTTATATAAATATGTAAAAGGTTAATTAAATGGATAAATTATATAAATGGTAGTGGAATAATACTTATAAGTAATAAAAACTATAAACTTGATTTTTACGACTTTTTCGGCTATTACCGTAAAATTAACGTTTTTTGCCAAATAAAACTTAGACGATCAAACCCGTCTAATGTAAAGTTTTTAATAGTCATATACTGATATATAAGTAACTAATACAAGTAAAAACCGATAAAACCCGAACTATAGGACATACGGACATTAACGAGCTAACTAAGCATATTGGACTAATAATTGGACTAAATAAGTTAAAAACTTATAAAAAGAACTTATTGGGCTTAACCCATTTGGGCCCAACATGGAAAGTATAGATACTGATAATATAGGTATAAAATGGATTAAAACAAGTTAAAAAACTTATACTAAGCTTATTGGACTTAAAATAGGTAAGTAGGTAAAACTAGTAAACTAGTAAAAAGTTACCAAAACGTAAACACTAAAATGAGTAAACAAGGATATATAAACCCACTTGATCATCATCATATGTACAAAATCATTATATGTATATTGTTATTTTGATAAAAGTCATTGGACAAGAGTCTAAGACCGATTATTATTTATATAGGTTTCCGTGACCGAAGCACGCCCGTAGCCGATAATCCGCCTTTCATTATCAACGTGAGTCTATAGCCTCGCTTTATACTAGTTATTAAATGATTTTAAACCCGCGAGGGGGAATACATGTTTTATAAACTTAGAACACAAGCTTTCTATGGTATGCTTTGTCCCTCTATGAATGGACCCGTGGTTGCCTTTAAATTGCATTAAGTGATTGCCTTTGTTAAAACCTCAATTATGGACCGTTAATTAACCTATGATGGGTTAACCGCTAGTACAATTAATAGATCTATGGGGGAAGCCGCCCCGGTTCAGTTTTTGTGGACTTGTCATAGAAGCTTAGGCCCGACCTCCACACTGTTTGAACATATTGTATTGAGAAGTCAGGTATACGGCAATGTACCAATAATCTGGAGGTAACCGACAATTAATAAATCTCTCGTCTTATTAGACAGATATGGGAGTGTCTAAGGGCTCGGTTCCATGAGCTTATTGCAATTTATGCTATATACAATTATCATTGTTGATGCAAATTATTATTTGATGCTTATAAGCATGCCACAAACTTATAATCTTTGCTTGTGTTCAAATTGATTTCATAAACCTATAGATTCACTCGGCATTTTTGCTGATTTTTTTACTCACATGTATTTCAGGTAATCAAGAAGTGGAAGCTTGGAGGTCACGAGAATGAAATTGTGCACTGCTATGTTGTTCAAACACTTTGATTTATTTATCGTTCCATTTTTTAAAAAGAAACTAATATGTTGTTTTAACTTATCTTTTGGTAACGATTACTTGGGACTACGCTACTCTGATAAATGCTTTAGGAACGATAAATTTGAAACGTCTCTTTTCGAGTCGTTCTTTATAAATTATGTGTTGTTGTATCATTGTTTAACACCAAAAGAGGTATTCCGCTGCGTGTAAATTTGGGGGTGTTAAAGACTACAAACCCGCAATTCAAAGTCAAAGAAGGGTAAACCCCAAAATTCACGATGTCATAAAAAAGGAAGTTTTAAAACTCCTTGACGCGGGAATGATTTATCCTATCTCCGATAGCCCATGGGTGAGCCCAATCCATTGTGTCCCTAAAAAGGGAGGAATGACCGTTGTGCCTAATGAAAACAATGAGTTGATTCCCACTCGTGTTGTGACCGGTTGGAGGGTGTGTATTGACTACCGAAAGTTAAATGACGCCACTCGTAAAGACCACTTTCCTTTGCCCTTCATGGATCAAATGTTGGAGTGACTAGCGGGAAATGAATTCTATTGCTTTTTAGATGGTTTTTTGCGGTTACTTTTAAATCCCTATCGACCCTCGTGATCAAGAGAAGACTACGTTTACGTGTCCTTATGGAACCTTTGCTTATCGTAGGATGCCTTTCGGACTTTGTAATGCACCGGGTACGTTTCAACGGTGTATGATGGCTATTTTTCACGATATGATCGAGAATCGATGGAAGTGTTTATGGATGACTTTTCGGTGTTTGGCAATTCGTTCACGTCGTTTTTATTTAATCTCGAGCAAATGTTAAAACGTTGTGAAGAAACCAATCTTGTGCTTAATTGGGAAAAATGTCATTTTATGTGTAAACAAGGAATCGTCTTAGGACATAAGGTCTCGAAAGCGGGGATTGAGGTAGATAAAGATAAGGTAGACGTCATCGCCAAGTTACCTCATCCCAAAACTGTTAAGGGAGTTAGGAGTTTCCTAGGCCACGCGGGCTTTTATCGTCGTTTCATCAAAGACTTCTCGAAAATCTCTCGACCTATGACACACCTTCTCGAGAAGGATGCTCCTTTTAATTTCAATGAGGATTGTGTTAGAGCTTTTGAAACTCTCAAAAGGAAACTTACCGAAGCTCCCATTCTTGTTGCTCCTAATTGGGAATTACCCATTGAAATCATGTGCGATGCAAGTGATTATGCTATAGGGGCCGTTTTAGGGCAACGTTATGAAAAGCATTTCTGTCCTATCCATTATGCTAGTAAGACGATGACCGAGGCTCAATTAAAGTACACCACAACGGAAAAGGAATTCCTTGCCGTGGTCTATGCTTTTGAGAAGTTCCGACCTTATCTCGTCTTAACTAAAAGCATCGTGTACACCGACCATTCGGTTATCAAGTATCTCTTAGCTAAGCAAGATGCTAAGCCGAGATTGCTTCGGTGGATGCTCCTCCTCCAAGAATTTGATGTCACCGTGCTTGACAAAAAAGGAGCCGGGAATCTAGCGGCCGATCATCTCTCTCGTCTAGAAGATCCTCACAAAGATGTTTTCGAGAACAAGGAAATCACCGAAACATTTCCTCTCGAGACTCTAGGTGTAGTGAATTCTAAAGACACCACCCCATGGTTTGCCGACATTGTAAATTACCATGCGGGCAATTTCATAATCAAGGGTATGACGACACAACAAAAGCGAAAACTCTTTCGTGACGTCAAGTTCTATTTTTGGGACGACCCTTATCTCTTTCGGGTTTGTGCGGATCAACTCGTTCGACGTTGTGTTTTTGGTGCCGAAGCTTCTAACATCCTTAGAGCTTGTCACGAGGGACCCACGGGTGGTCACCACGGTGCTAATCTCACGGCTAAGAAAGTGTTCGATGCTGGCTTCTTTTGGCCTTCTATCTATCGTGATGCACACGCACTTGTAAAGTCGTGTGATTCGTGCCAACGTCAAGGAAAATCGTCTCAACGTGATGAAAGGCCGCAAAACATAATTCAAGTGTGTGAGATTTTCGACATTTGGGGCATAGACTTTATGGGGCCGTTCCCATCGTCTCATGGTAACAAGTATATCCTCGTCGCGGTCGACTACCTTTCTAAGTGGGTGGAAGCTAAGGCTTTACCTACTAATGATGCTCGTGTGGTAGTGAAGTTTTTGAAGCAACTATTCTCTAGGTTCGGAACCCCTCGTGCTAATATAAGCGATCATGGAACCAATTTTTGTAATGACCAATTCGAGAAGGTCTTAAAGAAATATGGAGTTACTCATCGTCTTACTATCGCTTATCACCCGCAAACGAGTGGGCAAGTCGAGGTTTCGAACCGAGCTTTGAAGAGGATTTTAGAGAGGTCGATTGGAGATGTAAAACCCGCATGCTTTTACCATGAATAGTACCCTTAAGATCGTACGTACATGATTAGAACTTTCCTTTTATAGAACGTTTACGTTTCACGTACAAGAATTATTAGTATTACGTACGTGTTATAACACGATAAGTATTTACTACGTATGAACACACGATAATTATTCCAATAATAATTATAATCACGAGCATACGAACATGAAATCAGGAACGTATAATTATTCCAATAATTATTATAATCACGAGCATACGAACATGAAATCATGAACGTAAATTAATCACGAACTAATATTACGTATGTATATATATTTATTACGAACACGAATAAATATATTAAGTCACGATCGATTACTAATTAAAACACGTAAAACACGAACACGAGAACACACTTATTAATTAGACACGGAAAATGTTCGGGTTACCCCATGTGGGCCCCATACCCACGAAATTAGGAAGAAGAAATGGGCTTAGCCCATGCAAAATTAACTAACTAGGAAAAATGGTTAAACATGTTCATTATTTAAAAAATATTGATGTTGGAAATACGTTTTACGTATTAAGAAGGATCAGTCACTCCAACGATAGTCTATGTAATAACTCGTAGTTTAGTTAATTATCTTTATTGAACAAACAAGAACAAGCCTAGCCTACAACATGTGTCGGCCGGCCTAAATGTAAGCCCAAGCTCATGTCAAGGGCTTGGGTATATAAACCCTCTCCTTAGACGGAGAGGGTGTGTGGTTATTCATTTTACACATAGTTGAAAAGTGTTTTTCTTTCACTTTCTCTCTCTAAGTGTGTGTGTTCTCACCATCTCTCTATCTATTTCTCTCTCTAAAACATAAGAAAGATTTACATATCCTACAAATGGTATCAAGAGCCAAGGGATGATTGCTTGGTTTTTGTGTTTCTTTTCTTGATCATTTCGTCTATTTTGATCCTTTTTCTCACGTACCAATTTTTTTTTGTTTTTTTATGCTTTTATCTTGATATACGTTATCTTGTTACTTGTTATAGTGATTTGGTATTGGTATTTTGGGTTAAAAACACAAACTTTTGGGTGTTTGATTCGTTTATAGGATTAAAATTGCGAATTTGTATTGTACTTTCCCAGAATAGTGGTAAAGTTGTCTCCATCGCAAAGTTGTTTCTATCGCAAAGTAGGCTGAATTCTTCATTCCGATCGCAAAGACCTAGGGTCTCTACATTGCGATCAAAGGGCATTTCGACACTTATTCCGATCAAACATTGCGATAGCTCCTTGCATCGTACATTGCGATCGGTTATAAGGCAATTTCGAAACGTTACTCTGCCAAAATTTCTTTAGCCACATTCCGACAGGTATTGCGATCTGACATTCTGATAGGTATTGCGATCTGACATTCTGACAGGTATTGCGATCACACATTCCGACAGGTATTGCGATCATACATTCCGACAGGTATTGCGATCATACATTCTGACAGGTATTGCGATCATACATTCCGACAAGTATTGCGATCATACATTCCGACAGGTATTGCGATCAGACATTCCGACAGGGATTCAGATAGACATTGCGACAGAACTTGTTTGTGCATTCCGATAGTTATTGCGATCAAGTATTGCGACAGACCTTGTTTTGTGCATTCCGATAGAGTGACAAGATTTCCAAGTTTTTTTTTTCAAAAACGTGTTTTTGAAAATTTTTAGTCTTGGATTTTTTGGTTTATCGAGAACATAATTTAGGGGATTTCAACATTATTTCTCGGTCTTAACACACAACAAGAAACCCATTAACTTTCTCTCATTGTTCGATCAACGTTTGTAAATCTTAACTTATTGAAATGGAGTACACATGTCTTACGGATAAGTCCATCCTCTCGGGTACGGATAATCGTCCACCAATGTTGGTGAAGACTATGTATGAGGAATGGGCTTCCCGAATGGAACTTTATATGTTGAACAAGGAAAATGGACACCTTATTTGGGCATCGGTGCTCAATGGACCATTGGTATATGGTACTGTGACGGAAGGTGATGTTACTCGTCCTCGCACAACGGGTGAACTAACTGGAGATGCTAAGATACAAGACAAGTGTGATAAACAAGCTACAAATATCATTCTCCAAGCCCTTCCTCCAGATGTCTACAAACTCGTCAGCAAACATAAAGTTTCCGAAGAGTTATGGGATAGAATTCGTGTTCTAATGCAAGGCACCACGTTAACTAAACAAGAACGAGAGTGTAAGCTTTATGATACTTTTGATAAGCTTGCCTATGTGCCAGGGGAGACTCTCAATGATTACTATCTGAGATTTACCCTATTGTTGAATGAGCTTAATATCTATGGCATGACAATTCCTACCTTTCAATTGAACACCAAGTATTTGAACACTCTTCCTCCAGAATGGAAAAAATACGTGACGGATGTTAAATTGGCTAAGGACTTGCATAACACCAATGTGGATCAACTTCAAGCTTTTCTTTAACAACACGAATGCCATGTGATCAAGGCTCGGTTGTCTACACCTCAAGTTCATGATCCACTTGCAATGTATGCTTCTCAACAAAACATGGCTTATACTTATCAACAACCATCATACATGCAGCAGCCACCACCACACACCTATCAGCAACCACAACAACCATCTTATCAACCACCGATGATGCCACAACAAGCATTTCAACCAAGTGTTCATCAACAATCTTTTCCACAGCAACCAACATATCAGACATCACCATCACAAGCCAACACTTCTCCAATGGGTTATACTCTTCAGCAAGGATATTTTCCAATAGAAGCACAACCAGCACAAGCTTTCTACTCTAATGAACTTCCACCAATCCAAGCACCGGTCTTTACTCCAAATGATACGCCAGCTGATGTACTAAACCATCTCACTGCCTACTTGTCAAAACTTGTTGCAACTAGAGGATTTCCACCAACAAACAATCAGCTCCGCACCTCTTCAAATCGTCGACAACAAGCTACTGTTCAAGATGGTCAAGTAACAGTGCAACCTATTCAGGGAAGGCAAAATTCATATGGACCTCCTACAAGGACTGTGAATGCTCAAGCTGTGAATTCTCAAGCTAATGGAAATGGAAGCCCAATTGGTCCTCAAAAGGTTGTGACTTGCTACAATTGCCGAGGACAAGGTCATATGGTTAGGCAATGCACTCAGCCGAAGAGGAGAAGGGATGGTGCATGGTTTCGTGAGAAGATGTATTTGGTTGATGCTCAGTCTAAGGGGAAGATTTTGGATTCAGAAGAGTTAGCATTTCTTGCAGACCCAGGGGCAGCAGATATTGAAGGCATTGCAATTGTTTCTACTTCTAATGCAGCTTATCAAGCAGATGATCTTGACGCATATGATTCGGATTGTGATGACATTCACTCAGCCCAAGCTGCTCTCGTTGCTAATCTCTCTCACTACGGTTCTGATGTCGTCAGTGAGGTACCCACCACAACCAATCTTGGTAATGATGATAACCAACATCAAGTTAGGCATGAAAATGACAACCTCGAACAGCATTTGGGAACTAGTAACTCAAATGATGTGGTACCCAATCCTACACATTTGAGTGAACCTCAACCAAATGCTACGACGGGTATGGAATCTTATGCTCAACATGATTTGGTCATGGTGCCTAAACATATAATTGATCAAATGCATATGGCCCTCAGACAATCCGTAGATACCAATTCGACCCTAACTACTGAGCTTGCGTTGCATAAAGAAAAAGGTCAAAACTTTTGAAATGGTCCCTCAAGCAGAGAAAATAACATGTTCTGAATTTGACCAATTTCGTTTTGAAAAGATTGAACACTTGAAAGAAATAGAATCATTAAAAGCTAATCTTTCCAATGAATTAAAAGCAAAAGATTCGGTTGTCAATGATTTTCAGAAACTTAAAATGGATTTCGAAACTCTCGAGTCTAAAAAGTTTGAATCGGAAATTAATGCTACCAAACTTCTTAAATTCAAAGAACAACAGCTTTTAAAACAATACGCTTCCACAGAAAAAGTTCATCTTTTAACTTAATCATTTAAAGAACTCGAACTTAAGCGTCTTCAAGATTTACCACCTAATCCTGGTTATGCAAAACAAGCTCAGGAATATGTTGATCCCAAACTTAGATCGATTAGCTTTGTGTATACGAGATTAGATCAAGTATAGCACATAGAGAAACCTTTGTATATGCTTTGTGAATCTAAGTGTTATGCGGAATTTAACACTTAAACAAGAACACACAAGATATAAACAAACTTTCACATTGATTATCAATGTCGAACTTGCTTACAATGAAAGATGTTTATAAACGAATACTTATGTAAAACTTGATATTGAACATTAACCTAAAGGCCTTCTTTTATAGACTAAGAAGCCTTGTACAATAAGCAACGTATCAACTATTCTAGGTAAAGATAAACATAGAAAATACAGTGTCGTTTCTATCCTTACTATAAGTATTCTAGAATATAATAAACGTGTACCTTATATCTTTCATCAATGCTTGTCTTCAATCTGTCAACGCTTGACTTTAACTTGTCAACGCTTGAGCTGTCAGCGCTTGCTTTGTTCCTGTCAACGCTTGTTTTGTTCTTGTCAGCGCTCAAGTGATCTGGCCTTAATTTATTCCCAACAATCCTCCCCTAAACCTGATATCCACTCTTATGATCAAGTTTCTGAATAAGCATTAAGAACTTGGAGGAGTCTGACAAACCTTCTCATATTGGTAATGAATAAATCTGATCAAATTCTTTGCCACGTCACTTGAATAATCTATCTCCAGCTTAGTGTCCTTCATCTTTTCCAAAACAGCCTTGGATATGAAATATTGAGCATCCACAAGTAGATACTCAGCAAACTTTGTAGAGCTCAAATGATATACACCAGCAGCTGAATATAACCTCCATTGAAGACCACTGAGGTCATCTTCAAGATCCTTCCATATTTCAGGATCTTCTTCATTTGTCCCACACATTCTTTTGAATGTGGTCCAAAGTTTTATTCCATTAGCTGAAGTTGGTGCTTCAGCCTCATACTTGGTCTCTAGTAACCTCCAAAGGTCCACCAAGTCTTCTCTATCACAACTTGCAAATAAAGATATGAGAGTGGTAAAAGTGTATACCTCCTTGCCAAATCTGCCAATCTTCAAAAATCCACATTCATCCTCATCATAACTCACAATTGGATTCCTGGAATCTAATGGTAACACCTGCACCATATCTGAAGCTTCTAATGGGGAGAGCTTGAGGCTCTTTCTTATAACTGCTTCACTTGGATATAGTGGATTCATATCTTTTGGAAACTCAAGTTTAAATCTCTTCTTCACTGGTCTGGGAACTATCATAGCTTTCTTGATTTCCATTTCTTCTGCAAGTTGCTCCTTTCTTTCATCTGAAAGAAGTCTGAGAGTGTTTGCTTCCTGTACTCTCACCCAAATAGGATAAGCCCTATGTTCCAACTCATCAAATGTCAAAGCCTTCAACTTCTGAGGTGTCCATCCAACTCCATGACATCTGAGCAACATAAAGTAGAGCTCTCTTCTATCCCTTTTCAATTCTGAGAGAATATTGCTTGCCTTGTGCTTCAAAATCACCTTACAATCCTTCTGAACTCTAAGAAGAAGCTCCAAACCCCATATTTGATCTGAAATGGTCAAGTCTGGATTATCCATGCAGCTTTCTTCCCAAGAATTGTACATTTGAACCACCTCTGGCATGTCAAAGTCAACCTGCAATTTTAAGTCTCTCAACTTTTCCCTAGAAAGCTCATCACCATACTCAAGCCTTTCAGGTTCTATAATCATCACACTTGAGTCTGAGCTAGCTCCTTAGAGAACACCCTTGGGGAAAGATTGGAGATGGGAAAGATGTTGATGTCAGACATTATAGATCCACGATTGGATCCTTGATGTATCTTACTGCCTCCAGACCTGACATTATGTTTGCTGTGTGTGCTTGTGCACGCCATCAAGTGACTCCCAAAGAATGTCACCTTTATGCTGTGAAGAGGATCTTTAGGTACCTAAGATGCTTTCCCAGTCTTGGTTTGTGGTACCCAAAGGATTCACCATTGGAGCTGATTGCATATTCAGATAGTGATTATGGAGGTGATAAGTTTGATAGGAAATCCACAACTGGTGGATGTCAGTTTCTTGGGAGCAGGTTAATATCTTGGCAATGCAAGAAACAAACAGCGGTGGCTAATTCTACAACTGAAGTAGAGTATGTGGCTGCAGCAGCATGTTGTGGTCAAGTGTTGTGGATTCAGAACCAGCTGTTGGATTATGGGTATAATTTCATGCATACTAAGATATTTGGTGACAATAATAGTACTTTACGCATCATTAAGAATCCTGTACATCATTCTAAAACTAAACACATAGAAATTAGACACCATGTTATAAGAGATTGCTTTGAGAAAGGTTTAATACAACCAGATAGGGTTGACATTGAGGAAAATGTGTCAGATTTATTAACTAAACCTTTTGATACTGGAAGATTTCAATACTTGGTAACAAGTATTGGAATGGTTAATCTCACTTAATATGTGTTTTGGATTCTTTTTGTAAAAGTATGTACAGGATGATGCATTATTATTATTGGTCTTATTGATGATTTAGACCACTATATTTTTCTAACACTGACAAAGGTTGCTTGAACACTGATAAGTGTTTTTTTGCAACGTTGTCAGCAATATAATAGTCTAACGCTGACAAAGCTTCCTTCAACGCTGTTGTGAGTTATCGGGGCGTTGTCAGCAACAATGTTAGTTTTGTGGTTTTCAATCTAAATGTGCAGATGGTGTTAGCAGTATACCATTAAATACAAGAGTTGACAAGAGCAATGTAGGCGTTGACAGAAGTCAACAAAAGTCAAACACAGTCAACAAAAGTCAACGCTGATGGATTTGATGGAGAATTCTATTTGGGGAATATATTGAGTATATTATTTATGATATACATAATATATATTTTATCTAAATAGAAGATTTAGATGTTTATTTGATTTTATCTCTTGTAAACCATAATCCTTACACTATAAAAGGAACCAAGGGTCTTAGGTTTTATTCATATAATTCATTCACAATGTAAACCTAAAAGTGTGTACCTCCTTGCCATATCTGAAGCTTCTAATGGGGAGAGCTTGAGGCTCTTTCTTATAACTGCTTCACTTGGATATAGTGGATTCATATCTTTTGGAAACTCAAGTTTAAATCTCTTCTTCACTGGTCTGGGAACTATCATAGCTTTCTTGATTTCCATTTCTTCTGCAAGTTGCTCCTTTCTTTCATCTGAAAGAAGTCTGAGAGTGTTTGCTTCCAGCACTCTCACCCAAATAGGATAAGCCCTATGTTCCAACTCATCAAATGTCAAAGCCTTCAACTTCTGATGTGTCCATCCAACTCCATGACATCTGAGCAACATAAAGTTGAGCTCTCTTCTATCCCTTTTCAATTCTAAGAGAATATTGCTTGCCTTGTGCTTCAAAATCACCTTACAATCCTTCTGAACTCTAAGAAGAAGCTCCAAACCCCATATTTGATCTGAAATGGTCAAGTCTGGATTATCCATGCAGCTTTCTTCCCAAGAATTGTACATTTGAACCACCTCTGGCATGTCAAAGTCAACCTGCAATTTTAAGTCTCTCAACTTTTCCCTAGCAAGCTCATCACCATACTCAAGCCTTTCAGGTTCTATAATCATCACACTTGAGTCTGAGCTAGCTCCTTCACTTTCTTCTTCAGAAGTCACAACAAATGGTGACTTTTCCTTTTCACCTTGTTCCATCATTTGTTCAGCCAATCTTCTATCAAATTCAACTTGGGCTGCATCTTTTGGAACAATTTCTTCTACCAATTTACCCTTACCCTTATCTGATGGTGCAATGGTTGGTAAGGTAGATGGTAATACCTGAGTAGAAACTTCCTTGATGATAGATGATGACTGGAATACATCACCTTCATGTGCAGGTCTGTCAACGCCCAAATTTCCTCTATCAGCGCCCAAAATACTTCTATCAGCGTCCAAATTTGCCTTGTCAACGCTCAAATATTTTCCCTCAGCGCCTTGTGTAACCTCTCTCAACATAGCTGTAAATGATAAATTTAGATTGGTTGGAGAGATTAAAGACGTATCAAAACCTGTTTGTTCCTTCAAAGTTGTAAGGGCTTCAGCAACATCCATTGATTGACCATCTTGGCTGCCCTTATCAGTCAGATTTCTTTGATCTTCCTCCCCTTTGGAAGACTCCTCCATACCCCTCCTAGCATGATCACTCTCCAAAACAACAATCCTCTCCCTCAATTGCTTGAGTTCAAGGCCTTGAGAGCTGACAATTTGTACTAAGTCTGCATTTTGCTTTTGCAAGCTAATGCAGACTGCCGTCAATTCCAAAAGAGTCATTGGTTCCAGTCTGCCCTCTTTTCATGTGGAGAAAAGCCAAACTTCTTCAAGATCTCAGCAACATATTTGTCCTGGGAGATGAAGATACCAACTTCTTTCTGCTGAACTTGTAAACCAAGAAAGTAGTTCATCTCCCCCATAGCACTCATCTTGAATTTGTCTGTCATGAGCTTGGAGAAATCCTCACTCATCTTTGGATCAGTAGACCCAAAAATGATATCATCAACATAGACCTGCACAAGCAACACATCCTTGCCTTTCTTCTTTGTAAATAGTGTCTGATCTATGGTGCCCCTCTTGAATCCCTTGTCCACCAAATAGGTAGACAAAGTACCATACCATGCTCTAGGGGCTTGATGAAGGCCATACATAGCCTTTTTGACTCTATACACTTTATCTGGATGCTCTGGTTCCTCAAAACCAGGAGGTTGCATGACATAGACTTCCTCAACAATGGTGCCATACAAGAAATCACTCTTGACATCCATTTGATAGACTGTGAAACCCATGCAGGAAGCATAGGCTAGAAAAATCCTAATAGCTTCAATCCTTGCAACTGGTGTAAAGACCTCCTCATAGTCTATCCCTTCCTCTTGTGTATAACCTTGAGCCACTAACCTTGCCTTATTTCTGACCACAATACCTCTTTCATCTCTTTTGTTCCTGAGAACCCATCTTGTCCCTATAGGTCTGACATATCTAGGACAATCAACCAGCTCCCAAACATCCTGAATTGCAAATTGGTGAAGCTCATCCTGCATTACTTCCACCCAACTTGCTTCTTTGAGAGCATCAAATATTTTCTTGGGTTCTTCTTGTGACAGAAAACATGCAAACAAACATGCTTGCACAAGAGGGGTATCAACCTTCTTGTGTATATTGGCAATCAATCCACCAAGACCTTGATGGGATCTTCTTGTCTGAACTGAAGTCATGATATCACCAATGATCTGAGATGTAGGGTGATTCTTCATTGTGGAGGTGAGAACCCCTCCTTCAAAAAGTCTGGTGTCCTCAACCTCATGCTCCATGTTGCTAATATCTTCTTCATCAGACTCTCTTTGAGCAACAGGAATCTCTTCATGAACATTGGAAGGTCCACCTTGTTCAAAACTGGAAGAGAAAAGATGCCCATAAGTGTTGTCAACATTTGAATCTTGGTTGTCAGCGTCTGGGCTAACAGCGCTTGAAATGTTGTTGTCAACGTCTGAATTGGTCTTGTTAGCGCTAGATTTGCCTTTGTCAGCTCCTGAAGAATCATGCATGTTTGTATCTGGTGGTATTTGGAAACCACCATTATCTTGTCCAGCAGCAGCAGCAAAAGCATCTGTCCAAATGGGAATTGTGACATATTCAAAATGTAGGAGATGCCTTTTCTGCTTGTGATCCAACCCTCTCATTAACCTGTGTACCTGAAACATCAACAACTTGTTCCTCCACAACATTTGAAGTTACCTTCACAATGTCTGGATTAGTGACAGGCATATAATTTAAAGTTCTAGATAAGGGTTCCAAATCAAACAACCAATTAGGACCACTTTCAGGATCACTAGGTTTATTCTCTAAGAACCTAACATGTACTCTCTCAACTATACGTTTGTCCTCCTTAAGATAAATCCTATAACCCTTGCTCTGGACTGAATACCCCATGAAGTAACCCTCATCACCTTTAGCACTAAATTTCCCTAAGGCATCACTAGTGTCCAAGACTACTACATGACATCCAAAAGGTCTGAGAAAACCAATATTAGGTTTTCTTCCCCAAAGTAACTCATAAGGTGTTTTGTTCTGAATTTTGTTAACCAATGCTCTATTTTGCACATAGCATGCTGTATTAACAGCCTCAGCCCAAAAGGCTATTGGAAAGTGAGCATCAACCAACATTGTTCTGGCTACTTCAATTAGGGTTCTATTTTTCCTTTCAGCAACCCTATTTTGTTGTGGGGTTCTAGCAATACTGAATTGCCTAGTAATTCCTTTCCTGACACAAAAATCATCTAGCTTCTTGTTCCTAAATTCTCCACCATTATCACTCCTAAGCATTTTAACCTCATTTCCAGACCTTTTCTCAATCTGAGTGATAAAATCAATAAGAACATCAGCTGTGTCACTCTTCATAACTAGAAAGAATGTCCAAGTAAACCTAGAAAAGTCATCTGTGACAACAAAACAATATGACTTGCCATTCAAACTCTCTATATTTGTTGGACCAAAGAGGTCCATGTGAAGCATATGAAGAGGTCTGGAACTAGTATGCACCTGCTTGGACTTGAATGAGACCTTGTGCTGCTTGCCTTTAAGACATGCAACACAAGAGTGGTCATTGTGGAAGGCCTTCTCAGGCAAACCATCAACTAAACCAAGCCTCACAAGTCTATTTATATTTTTAAAATTTATGTGCCCTAGTCTCCTGTGCCACAAATTACTTTCATCTACTGAGGCCTTAGCATAAAAACAAGACATATTTGTAGTCACCTTAATTCCATTTAAATTCACATTATATATGTCCTTATGCCTAGGTGTTCTATACTCAATATATTTCTCATCAGGGATCTTAAAATCCTTGCTTAACACCAAACACTCAGTATCAGTGAAAAGAACCTTATTTTTGTTATCACAAACTTGTGATACACTAAACAGATTATAATCCAATTCTTTTAGCAGGAAGACATTCTCAAAACGCAGATTATTGGTGAGAAGGGTTCCTTTGCCTGTAATGGTGCCATAGCCCCCTCCAAAGTATACCTTATCACCATCTTTAATAGGAGTGAAGTTCGTCAGATAGTCTTCCTTTCCTGTCATGTGCCTTGAGCATCCACTATCCCAATATCCATAATCATTGATCTGCCTTTGAATGCCCTGCACATAAAGAAAACAAATTATTTTTCTTTGGGAACCCAAGTCTCAGAAGACTTGGATTCATCTGGTTGTTCAATAAGAACAGACTTAGTTCTCACAACAACCCCATTCTCATCCTTTTTAGGATGAAATACCCATTTAACCCCAATAGGTTTTGTAATGACCTTTGAAATGTAATTAAATCTATTGCAAGTCATTGAAATTCCATTATCATTAGGGTTTTGATCTTTCTTGGGTCTCCATGTTAAGCTTGAAGAAGCTTTAGACCTCTTTCCTTGTGGCTGTAAATATTTAGGTCTGGTCACGTTTCTATCAGCGTTGGATTTTGTCCTGTCAACACTGAAATTACCCTTGTCAGCGTTGAACCTAGGGTTTGCTACAGGAACCCATTGCCTATTTGACCAGGTGTTTGTCTTTTGAAAATGTCTTTGTCCATGAGTGTTAGACCTTCTAGAAAAGAATGGGGTAGGTCTAATCACTTGTGGACTTTGCTGCACACAAGGTTTGGGTCTGACAACGTTTGACTTCCTAACAACGTTGACTTTCTTCCTATCAGCGCTGAAATTGTTCCTATCAGCGCTGGCTTTGGGAGCGTTGACACACTTGTATGCCAAATGTGAAAAGCTGTCACAAGTATAACAGGCTTTCTTAGACACAACTTTAGGTCTAGTAGAGAAGAAACCTGTTCCATGATTGCTAACTTGGCTCTTGGGTGACCTATTATTCCTATACATCTCTGCATATTTAATGGTAGGTCGTCTAACAGTGTTGGAGCCTAGGTCAACAGCTTTACCAGTGATTGGGTGAGTAACCTTAATGGGTGGTGATTCATTGGGACTTTCACATAGCAAACCTCCCTTAACAAATAAAGTAGGGTTAGCTTTCTTCCACTCATTTAGGTCAGTCAATTTTTGTTGATACTCTTCCACTAGAGTGACAACTCTTGGTGGAGGAATGAACTCCTCTTCTTGGCATTCTGGTATACCAGTCCAAGATAAATCCTTTCTAAGGACACCATAGAAGTCACCAGCTGGTGGTGGAACCAGAGAGTAATCATTCATCCCAATCCCAGTCATGTCCTTAGGATCCCTTTGTTTAGCTACATAGTCTCCTAGGGTTTGGGTGGCTCTATCAAATCTTTGAATCTTGAGGTCAACATTATCTTTATTCTTAATGGCCTCATCTAACTTAGCCTGTAGGTCTCTATTGACCTTTGTCATGATATTTCTAATATCCATACTACCCTCTAGCTCATGTTTTAAAATATTTATCTTATCTTTTAAGTCAAATTCCATTTTCTTGTATTTAGAAACGGTTTTCTCAGTTTCAGTAAGAGCTAGTTGGTAATTGGACAATTTACACCTTTCAGTGCTCATATCATCTTTTAGTTTTAATTCCTCTTTATTAAGTCTATCAGTGTTTAACCTACAACCTTTGCTACAAAAAGCATCATCATATACCTCATTATCAGATGAAGAGGAGGAGTGTGCCATGAGAGCATATTCAACATGCTCTTCTTCTTCAATATCAGCAACCAAAGCTTTATCCTCTTCAGCATTCTTAGCCAGATAGCTCCAATCCCATCCTGTGCCATCAATTCCTTGAACTGCAACCATAGATTTGGAATCCTGAGCTTTAACAATCTGACTTGAGGGTTTACCAGCATCATATCTTCTAGGAGATCTGTATTCCCTCATGAAGTGCCCCATACGATGACAGTTGTAGCATTCAACTTTGGATTTATCAAATCCACCTGTGTCTTTAACATTGAAGGTCATCTTCTTCTTGAACCTTCTATTCCACCTATTTGCTCTTATACTAGCAAGAGCCATGTTCCATTTGATGTCCATCTCTTACAAGTGCTCATCACTTATCTGCTCAAGGTCCTCATATGTAATCACTGAACCATTGGGCAAAGAAGCAATGTAAGCACACACAGTATCCAAATCCAAACCAGCAGGTTTAACTCTTAGGGAGTCATTCATGAATGTGTCAGCGTCTGAAAAGGAGACGTTGACAGGACTTGTTCCAGCGCTGACATATGATGATCCAGTAACTGGATGCATATAAGAGTCCTTCTGATTGAATTGACCTTCACTATGATAGAAGAAGGCCATGTTGCTGGTGGAAGATTTGCTTCCATGATCTGAAAGAGTTTCATCTTCCAACAGTCTTAGTTTGTTGTAGATGTCATCAAACGAGGAGCTCTTGTAAGTATTATTGGCAAGAATAGATCTTGCCTCAATCTTCCATGCCTCACCAAGACTTTTAAGAAAGGTAGCATTGGTGTCAACATCACCAACTTGTGTCCCCATGAAGGACAACTTGCTTGTGATGTCAAGCAATCTGCTTCTCACACTACTCAGTTTCTCATTGGGTTGAGCTTTAAAGACAGCATAATCATGCAGAAGTTGCTTTTTCTTTTCTTCCTTAGTGTCTGCATTGCCACCATATGCAACTTCTAGTGCTTCCCAAAGATCCTTAGCAGATTCATAGCCTCTATATTTGTGTTGGTTTTCTTGTCCCAAAGAGACTTTTAGAATATTTAGGGCTTTCATGTCAACCCTTTTCTTTGCAATATCTTCAGCACCTACAGCTCTACCATCTCCAGGTTTTTCTTTCTTATCCTCTTCAGGGCATCCTTCAACAGCTGTTCTTTGACTAATGGCATCAAGAATATTTTGAGCCTTATTGAATGAGTTTCCATATTCAATAATCTCCCAGAGTGTGTAGTCATAGATCCCCAGATATTGTTCAAAGTTGAACTTCCATAAGTCAAAGTGGGTTGCATCAAGCATGGGAATCTTGATGTTTGGTAAGGCTGAGGAGGAGGAGGTTATTGCTTCAGACATGATGTTGTTAGGGTTTTTGTGTTTTTAGGGTTTCTGAGAAAATTAGGGTTTTGGTGTTCGTGTATGGTTCTGGTGTTCTTCAAAGATCAAAAGTTCCTCAACAAGCTCTGATACCACTTGTTGATCCCAAACTTAGATCGATTAGCTTTGTGTATACGAGATTAGATCAAGTATAGCACATAGAGAAACCTTTGTATATGCTTTGTGAATCTAAGTGTTATGCGGAATTTAACACTTAAACAAGAACACACAAGATATAAACAAACTTTCACTTTGATTATCAATGTCTAACTTGCTTACAATGAAAGATGTTTATAAACGAATACTTATGTAAAACTTGATATTGAACATTAACCTAAAGGCCTTCTTTTATAGACTAAGAAGCCTTGTACAATAAGCAACGTATCAACTATTCTAGGTAAAGATAAACATAGAAAATACATTGTCGTTTCTATCCTTACTAGAAGTATTCTAGAATATAATAAACGTGTAGCTTATATCTTTCATCAGTGCTTGTCTTCAATCTGTCAACGCTTGACTTTAACTTGTCAACGCTTGAGCTGTCAGCGCTTGCTTTGTTCCTGTCAACGCTTGTTTTGTTCTTGTCAGCGCTCAAGTGATCTGACCTTAATTTATTCCCAACAGAATATATTCCCGGTCTTTATGATATGACCATAATTGGCAAATCGAAAGAAGTACCTTTTGTTCGTAGTACTGAGGAGACACAGTCACTTGCGGATGAAACTCATTCTAAAATGCTTTCAAAATTCCATACAATTGATTATCATCAACATAACAAAGATCAATTTTCGAAAAAGACACGCATTCTCTTACAAAATGAATTAGCAGAATTGACAGTTCTTGTGCCCCAATGTTTGTCAAATGAAAACCTTCCTAGTACGTCTCCTACACTTGTCAAAACGGATTTAACAAAGTTAATTCCACCGGTAAGCGAGGCGTCCGTTAACTTAAATGCGGTTCACCAACACTTAGCCGATTTTGACAAGGTCATTGTTAGAAATACGTTTTTACGTATATTAGAAGTATCGGTCACTCCACAATATTATTAATGTTGTAATAGCTCGTAGTTAATAGTTACTTATTTAGTTAAGTAAGAACCGGTCCATGGGCTTGTCATGGGCCGGCCCAAGTCCATTAGTGGCTTGGAAGTATAAATACCCCTTTCCTCCTTGGAAAGGGGTTGGTTGTTGTTCATTTCTTGTTTCTACTCAATAAAATATCACATAGTTCTCTCTCACTTTCTCTCTCTAGTTTCTCTCTCTAGAAAACATCAACCCACTTCATAGATTCATAGGTTATCAAGATTCTACATTTGGTATCAAGAGCTATGGGGTGATTTAAGGTAATGATTTGTGTGGTTTTTTAGTTTTTGATTGTATTAGTGTTCTTTAAGAAGATCCATCTTGATTCTTGGAGTTTTTGGTGTTTTTGTGATTGGGATTAGTAGATAAGTATTAGTTTTTACTTATTATTGTAGAAATCACAAAACTTTTTGGGTTATTTGGTAAAAATCTGGGTTTAATCTTCACTTTTTTGGTCGACTGTTCATACGAAACAACCTTGTGTTTACCCAGTAAAAGTTCCGAACCAAAAAGTTCCGGACCAAAAACTTCCGCATCAAAAAGTTCCGGATCAACCAAAGTTCCGGATCAACCAAAGTTCCGGATCAAGGAAAGTTCCGAACCAAAAGTTCCGAACGAAAAGTTCCGGATCAACAAAAGTTCCGAACCAAAAGTTCCGAACCAAAAGTTCCGAACGAAAAGTTCCGGATCAACAAAAGTTCCGGATCAGGAAGTTCCGAACCAAAAGTTCCGGATCAAAGAAAGTTCCGGATCAAGGAAAAAGTTCCGGATCAAGGGAAAGTTCCGAATCAAGGAAAGTTCCGGATCAAGGGAAAAGTTCCGGATCAAGGGAAAGTTCCGGATCAAATCTTCCGAACCAAAAGTTCCGAATCAAGGTATTCCAAGCCAAAATCTTCCGAATCAAACTTCCGAATCAACAAAAAGTTCCGAATCAAGGGTTATTTTACTTGTTTTTTCGACGATTTTTTAGAGGATTTAATCTTGGTTTCTTACAACAAAAACTCAACACAATTCACAAGCTTTACTTCACTGCTCGATCAACCGATAATATTTTTCTCTTTGAAGTGAACAAAATGAATCCGAATTCAGTAATGCCTCATATGACATCACTTACGGATATTTCCGTCATTACGGGAACGGATAATCGCCCGCCAATGCTCATCAAAGAAGTTTTTGAAGCATGGCAAGGCCGGATGATGTCTTACCTTAAGGGAAAACCGGTAAATGGGAGGCTTATGGTCAAGTCAATTTTAAATGGTCCACTTGACTATGGTACCATCGTGGTTAACAACGTGACTCGGCCAAGGGAGTTTGAAGAACTTACACCAGCTCAACAACTCGTTGCCGATGCAGACGAAAAGGCTCTTCAAACCATTCTCCAAGCCCTTCCACATGACATCTATCGAATGGTAAGTCAGTATACGGTGGCAAAGGATTTATGGGAACGTCTTAAGGTATTGCTACAAGGTATGTCTCATACCAAACAGGAAAGGGAATGTCAGTTGTATGATCTGTTTGATAGATTCACGTACAACCCAGGGGAAACGCTTCACGATTATTACTTCAGATTCACCACTCTCATGAATGATCTGAATGTATACAATCTCGTGATTGCTCCATTCCAGGTTAACACCAAATTCCTGAATACTTTACCTCAAGCGGAATGGGGTGAGTATATTACCGATATTAAGTTAACCAGAGATTTGCATAAGTGGAATTTGGATCAACTCTATGCTTTCCTTCAGCAACATGAGAAACATGTGATCATGCACCGTTCGCCTCGAGGTATGTACCCTGATTCCTTAGCTTTGATGGCGAATCAACCAAGCTTGTCACACAACAACACTCCTTATATCTTGGGACATCAAGCCTATCATCCATCACCTTACATGACACCAACCTTCCCCCAATACTCGATTCTACCGCAACCACCCACCTCACATCAGCAACAATATCGGTTCAATGCACCTTCACCACACTATGCTTCACAACATCACCCAGCAAGTATTGCACCTTATGCTCAATCTTCATATTCTTCTTATCAAGAGAATGCAGCATATCCAACAAGCTACCCTGATCAAATGAGTATTCCCTCTAGTGATTATGCAGCTCAACAAGACCAAGCAATGTATTGTGATGATGATGAAGTCCCCATTCCTGTGTTCAAACAAGGAACTGACCCAGTTGAAGTGTTAACCACTATGTCTGCTTATCTCACAAGGACTTTAAGCAAACGAGGATTTAGGAGATCAGTTCCGACTAACAATCAGTTGAGGAATTCATCCAATTCTCGCCAACAAGCTACTATTAAGAATGGCAGGGTAATGGTTCAACCTATTCAACCTTATCAGGGGAGACCTACTACATCAACCACCAATGCTCGCACGGTCAATCCTGCTCCAATGGTCAACAATCCTCCACAGGCTAATTCCACAGGCAAGTTGAGAATGATTACATGCTACAACTGCAAGGAAGAAGGACACATGTCCAGGGATTGCAAGAAACCCAAGAGGAGAAGGGATGGTCAACGGTTTGCAGAGAAGATCTATCTGGTGAATGCGTAGGCATAAGGAAGGGAACTTGATGAAGAGGAGCTTGCATTTCTTGCTGATCTAGGGATTGCTGAACAAGACACTGTCACCACACAGAATGCAGCATACCAAGCAGATGATCTCGATGCGTATGACTCAGACTGTGATGAATTTCAATCTGCAAAGGCTGCTCTCATGGCAACTATCTCCAGCTTAGGGCCAGAAAAGAGATCTGAGGTACTTATTAATACCACTGATAATACCACTGATGCTAGTATTCAACCACATCAAGTTGTGCAAGAGAGTGCTGTTTCGAATGACTCTTCGGTGGTGAGTCTTTCAAATGAGGAGACAATCAATGATAGTAATATCAATGTGAGTCCCCAGACTTTGAGTGAATCACAACCGGGAGCCATTTCGAATACGCATACTCCTGCTTAACAAGATTAAGTCATGGTTCCTGCTACATTACTTAGCCAAATGAACGCTGCACTTTTAGAAACCCTAGCTAAGAATAAGAATTTGTCTGATGAGCTTGCCTTAAGCAACGAGAAAGTTCAAACTTTGGAATTAGTGCCTTCGTCTAGTGTTCTAACAAATCCCGAATATGATCACTTTCGAAACAAACAAATGGGTCACTTGCAAGAAATTGAAAACTTAAGAGCAAATCTTTCTAATGAACTTAAAGAAAAGGAGTTAGTAGTCACTAATTTTCAAAAACTTCAAACGGATTTTGAATTACTCGAGTCTAAGAAGAATGAAATGGAGATTAATGCTGCTAATAAGATTAGAAGTCTAGATTATTTGCTTTTAAGACAATACGCTGCTTCTCTACTAGTGCACTTATTTGATGCTTCGTTTAGAGAATTTAACTTATCACGTCAAAAAGGCCTTCCCCCTAACCCACGGTATGCAAAACAAGCTTTGATCCATAGTCCTAGACTTTATAATGCAACCCAATTAGGATTGGTCTTAGACCCGATTGTTATTTTCGACGATCGCACAAGTAAGGATCTAGTTGATGAGGATCGGTCATACAATTCTGCAAAATATCCCGAGTGTGATTATTTTAAAATGAATTAGGAGCTTGCTAAAACGGATTTTAGAATTCGCTTCCATATGGACAAAGATCTCATTATAGCACCAACCTACATGTTGAATGAAGAAAACCCTAGTACATTTCCTACACTTGTCAACATGGAAGGTCCTAAGGAAATTCCAAAGGATCTCCCACCTGTTAGCACTGTATGGTTAAACTTGCAAGAGATTAATCAATACTTTACTAACTTTGACAAGGTCATTTTGGAATGTACGACTTCAAATGGCCTAAACGCCGGAGAATGGGCTTTCGAACACATGAACGAGGTGTTTAAAAATGAGATCAATCCATTTGTCGAAAGTCTAAAAGGAAGTTTTGCATCTCTTAAGGAAAATCTTGAGTTTGAAATTGGAGAAGTTCAAAAAGTGTTTTATGAAATGGACACCGCTTACGAACTACAACTAATTGAAAAGGAAAAGATTTTATCCGAATATGACCGATTCTTGTTCGAAGTAATCTCGTGTGATGTGCTTACTACTGTAAATGTTAATTATTCGAATGAGCTTACATCCGCTGTGATTAATTATGATGCTGTGAATATATGTGATGATGTGTGTGATCTCTCTGTAAATGTTGTTGATATTGTAAATGAGGTAGATAATCATTCTTGTCACGAATCTAACGCTGAGTTTTTAAAGCTACAAGATTCTTACAATTTACTTTCAAAACACTTTAATCAACTAGAACAACATTGTATATCTTTAGAACTGAAACAACAAACTCAAAATGAGGATCTTTTGATAACAAATAGTTGTGAAAACGGTGTTGAGACGAGTGACAAGATGATTGCAATAGTTAAGGCATTAGAGGAAGAGATTATGAGATTGAAGAGAGATGTGTCATCAAATGAAACACTAAAATTGGAACTAGAGGTTGAAGAGTCTAAAAACCAGGTCTTAGAAATTAGACTTTAGTCTGTTCTAGGGGAGATGGATCGGACAAGACAGAGACTATCCGCTCTTTAGGGTTCACTAGAAGAACGCTTCGCTTTTAATACGGCACAGCAACAATCTTATGTTGAACAACTGAACCAAAAGTGTGAAGAAATCTCTGACTTAAACATCCTGCTCATTGACAAAAACAAGGTTTTGGCCGAGTTAAAGGAGACACTTCTTCTCACCCGACAAGAAGTTGTTGATAACTTAGCTACCGACTCTGCACCGTCCACTAGTGCTCCAACAACCAAGTCAGTAGTGCTTTATAAAAACCCGCTTCATAAGAGAAACCCGGTTACCTACGATGATTATATGAGGAATGCCATTAAGCATGTAGATCTTGTTAGGGATATTTTAGACGATCTTTATGCCTTAGATCCCTCAAGTAGCTACTATTATTCGGCTCATGAATATATTAAGCGAGTTCAATATTGCTTAGCATATTTGCAATACATAGGTAAACCAGGCTCTTCACTACTTACAAACAGGCCCATTGCTGTAACTCCATTCAATAAGACTCCAGGAGCAAAACCGTCATTGGCACTATCAAGTAAGGCACCTTTAAAATCTGTTGCTAATGTTCCCACTTTGCCTTCTACAGGAGTAAAAGAGACTACTAAGGCTAAAGGATCGGCACTCAAGAAAGATAAGATCAAGCCCTCCACTAGTAGTACCAAAAAGAAGAAAGTAGAAGCTCACCATAGGAATGCTAGTTCAGTTTTAAATAAAAAGAATCATGTTAAGACTAAAAGCTCTGCGCCTGTGCAGAAGCCTAAACCATTCGTGAATTCTAATTTGAATTGTTGGAATTGTAATGAATGTATGTTTTCCCAATGTCATGATTTGTGTCTTATTGATCATGTGAATGAAATGAATGCCATTAGGAATGGTCTTGAATGGAAGCCAACAGGTAGAACTCGTGCCCAAGTTGGCTGGCAATGGCGTCCCACTGGTAGGACCTTTAAATTAGATGGAAAAATGTGCCCTTTAACTAGGAATGCATCCATTGAGGTTAGGTCTGAGCGTCCTTTAGTTAGGCACACTAGCACTAAAGCATGGAAACAACGCCCTTTAATTAGGTCAACCCCCACTATAGTGCCTATCAGTGAAGAAATACCACAGGATTTAAGCCAACTAGAATCTACACCACCAACTAGGAAGAAAAAGGCTAGGAAATTTAAGAAACCTAAAGTTAGCAAATCTAAGATTATTAAATCTGTACCTGCTAATAACAAGGAACATTCAGATTATGATACCTCTACATTGTCTTCGTGTGGTGATATTTTCAGGTGGTCCAAATCATCCTCTGGTATTTGGACTCCGGTTGTTCAAAGCATATGACCGGAGATCGCTCGATGCTCCGAAATTTCGTCAGCAAGTTTCTTGGAACGGTTAAATTCGGTAATGATCATATAGCAAAGATAATGGGGTATGGTGAATATCAGATTGGAAACGTTACGATTTCAAGGGTATACTATGTAGAAGGTCTTGGTCATAACTTATTTTCAGTAGGACAGTTTTGTGATTCCAACCTAGAGGTTGCTTTTCGACAACACACTTGTTTCATCCGCAACTTGGAAGGAAAAGATTTGTTGAAGGGATCTCGTGGTGCAAATCTTTATACGTTGTTCTTACAAGACATGATGTCCGCCTCTCCAGTATGTCTTCTCTCTAAAGCATCTAAGACCAAGTCATGGTTATGGCATCGCAGATTATCTCATCTTAATTTTGATGCTATTAATCATCTGGCTAAAAACGAATTAGTTCGTGGTCTTCCAAAGCTCAAATTTCACAAGGATCATTTATGTTCCGCGTGTTCAAGGGGGAAAAGTACCAAGAAATCATACAAGCCCAAAGCTGAAGATACCAATCAAGAAAAACTTCATCTTTTGCATATGGATCTTTGTAGGCCAATGAGAACTGAAAGTGTGAGCGGTAAGAAATTCATTCTGGTTATTGTGGATGATTTCTCCAGGTTTACATGGGTTAGATTTCTACGTACAAAGGATGAAGCACCGAAGGCTATCATCACTTTTCTGAAATTCATTCAGGTACGTTTGAATACTACTGTCCGCCGTATTCGTACAGATAATGGAACAGAGTTCGTCAACCAGACTCTTCGTGATTACTATGAAGATGTTGGTATTTCACATGAAACATTCGCTGCACGCACTCCACAACAAAATGGTGTCGTTGAAAGACGGAATCGTACGCTTATGGAAGCTGCTAGGACTATGCTCATTTATGCGAACGCTCCATTGTTCTTGTGGGCAGAAGCTATATCTACTGCATGTTTCACCCAAAACCGTTCTATCATTCGGAAACGCCATGGAAAAACACCTTACGAGCTTCTACATGACCGACAACCCGATGTCTCATTTTTTCATGTGTTTGGTGCTCTTTGTTATCCAAACATTAATAGTGAGAACTTGGGCAGGCTTCAACCGAAAGCCGATATAGGTATTTTCATTGGTTACTCACCCTCCAAGAAAGCATACCGAATTTGCAACCGTCGTCTTGGTAAGATTGTAGAAACTATGGACGCAGATTTCGATGAGCTGACAGCGATGGCTTCTAAGCAACGCAGCTCTGAACCCGCGCTTCATGAGATGGGAACCGGTGCTATTAGTTCCGGATTAGTTCCCAATAATCCTACTTCTACATCATTTTTACCACCATCAAGGCCCGAGTGGGATAAACTGTTTCAACCGTTGTTTGACGAATTCCTTGATCCCCCAAATGATGAAGTTCTAGCACCTGTAGTGATAGCTCCAATCCCTGAAGTTGTTGATCCTGCTAATGAAGCTTTATCAAATACATCTTCAATTAACATTGAACCGGATGCACCCTTACCAAGTGATTCTCAAACTACACCTGAATCGTCACCCCTACTTGTGCCTAATGATGTGGAAGAGGATTCTATTGATCACGATTTGGAATATGCTTACTTGCAAGAGCTTCCTTTCTTTGGTGTAGCGATACCTGAAAACCCTTCAGCCGCATCTACCTCAAAAGAAGCTCCTTCTATTGTTCACTCCAGACCACCTAGGATTGAAAAACATAGCACCAAATGGACAAAAGATCACCCAATTAGGAATGTCATTGGTAATATCGATCGACCAGTCTCTACACGCCATCAATTACATGAGAGTGCACTCTATTGCTACTTTGATGCATTTCTCTCTGAAGTTGAACCTAAAAATTGGCAGCAGGCTATGACTCAATCATCTTGGATTGATGCTATGCAGGAGGAACTAAATGAATTCCAACGACTTGAAGTATGGGAATTAGTTCCTCTCCCTGAAAAGGTTAACATCCTTACTTTGTTGTGGGATTATAAGGTTAAACTTGATGAGATGGGTGCAGTATTGAAGAATAAGGCTAGATTGGTCGCTAGAGGATATAAACAAGCCTTGGGTATAGACTTTGAAGAATCTTTTGCTCCTGTTGCAAGATTGGAGGCCATTAGACTATTCCTTGCGTATGCTGCTCATATGAACATGATCGTCTATCAAATGGATGTGAAGACGACATTTTTGAACGGTGAACTAAGGGAAGAAGTCTATGTTAGTCAGCCGGATGGGTTCGTTAGCACGGAGTTTCCTATTCATGTGTACAAGCTTAAGAAGGCTCTCTATGGGTTGAAACAAGCTCCACGTGCTTGGTATGATCTCCTTTCAACATATCTCATTTCGGAAGGCTTCTCCAAAGGCAAGGTGGACCCTACACTATTCACTCTCAAGGAGGACAACGACATGCTTCTGGTACAAATTTATGTTGATGATATAATATTTGCTGCCTCTAACATAGACTTGTCACAACGCTTTGAGAAGATAATGTCCACACGCTTTCAGATGTCAATGATGGGAAAAATTTCATTTTTCTTAGGATTACAGATTTCTCAGAATCCCAGAGGTATCTTTATTAATCAATCCAAATATGCTCTAGAATCTTTAAAGAAATATAACTTTGAAAATTGTGACCCCGTGGACACTCCAATGGTGGAGAAATCCAAGATAGATGAAGATAGGAATGGGACTATTGTCGATCCAAAACTTTACCGTGGGATGATCGGCACCCTTTTCTATCTGACTGCTAGCAGGCCTGATTTGCAATTTGCTGTATGCATGTGTGCCCGGTATCAGGCTCGGCCTACCGAAAAGCACCTACATGTTGTTAAAAGGATCTTTCGGTATCTAAAAGGAACACTTCATCGTGGTCTATGGTATCCGAAAGATTCCTCTTTTGCTTTAATATCATACGCAGATGCCGATCATGCTGGGTGTCAAGACACGAGGCGTAGCACTTCTGGATCTGTGCAACTCCTTGGCGATAGATTGATCAGTTGGTCTTCAAAAAGGCAGAAAAGCGCTGCAATTTCTAGCACGGAGGCTGAATACATCGCCATGTCCGGTTGTTGTGCTCAAGTCCTTTGGATGAGATCACAATTAACTGACTACGGTTTGGGTTTCAACAAAATCCCGATGTATTGTGACAACAAGAGCGCCATTGCCCTTTGCTGCAACTATGTTCAACACTCCCGGGCCAAGCACATAGACATTCTCTACCATTTCATTAAAGAGCAGGTGGAGAACGGAGTGATCGAGCTGTATTTTGTCACTACTGAGTATCAGCTGGCAGATATGTTCACCAAAGCCTTAGATCGAGGACGAATCGAGTTTTTGATCGACAAGCTTGGCATGAAATCATTCACTCCGGTGACTCTCAAAGAGTTGGCAGAAGAATCAGCTGAATAGTCGTGGTAAACTATTCAGGCGTATCCTTTGTTCGTGATCATGTATATTATCGTAAATATATAAACCACAAAAAGAAAATACAAAAATATAAAACCAACAAAAACCATAAAAAATATAAAACCTACAAAATCCATAAAAATTATAAAATCAAGAAAAACCAAAAATATTTTTCGTTTTTAAACGGGCATGTCTTTTAGTACGGTAATATTTACGGCCTTAGAAATGTCGATCAATATTGACACGGTGCCATAAATAGAGTCCGTATAAAAGTTGTACATTTTTAAAACATGCCCATTATGGCTTGTAGTTATTTTAGACTGCAACCCGGTTTTCATATTAAAGTCACGTATTTCCTTGGTAAACGTTGGCTCAGTACGGGAATTAATTTTCTCGGGCATAATTTACAAGCCAAATCATGCAAAGGGATCAAGTTTACTGTATAACTTGGTCTAACACGAATTAGTGTACGTCTCAGTGCATTAATTTGTCTAATAAGAGAAATCTTATTGCCACCACGAATCAATCTTTTTCAAGACATTAATTGGAAATGTTTTCATCAATATTTGACTCTTTAAACAATGACTACAGCTCTTTAAATAGAAAACGGGTCATCGTTTAATGGCTAAATGGTAAATGAGTGGTCTTGCTTTAGAAAACGACTTGTGCTCGTTCAATGTGATAGGAATGGCTTTAGATTTTGGAGATTTGCTAATAGGATGCGATGCTTAAGTTGGAAAATTAATTCGCCTAATTCATTTAAATTCACTTAATTAAGTTAATCTAGATTAGGGTTTCTGCCTTAATTTAGGGTTAATTAATTAGGGGTTTTAGTTGGGTTTTATGCGGATTAGGATTAGAAGATGTTATGTTGCCTTAGCATGCCTTAAAGCTCACAATCGCATAATCTTTAAAAGGGTGCGTTTAGGACTTCCGAATGAACAAAGCTAGCAAAGTTCCGAATGAAGTTCTGAACTAACTTCCGAATGAAGGAAGTTCCGAATGAAGGACTTCCGAATGAAGGAAGTTCCGAATGAAGGACTTCCGAATATAAAGAAGTTCCGAATGAAGGACTTCCGAATGAAGGAGTTCCGAGTGAACTTCCGAATGAAGGAAGTTCCGAATGAAGGACTTCCGAATGAAGGAAGTTCCGAATGAAGGACTTCCGAATGAAAGAAGTTCCGAATGAAGGACTTCCGAATGAAGAAGTTCCGAATGAAGGACTTCCGAATGAAGAAGTTCCGAATGAAGGACTTCCGAATGAAGAGTTCCGAATGAAAACTTACGAATGAGGGACTTCCGAATGAAGGACTTCCGAATGAAGAGTTCCGAATGAAGAAGTTCCGAGGGAACTTCCGAATGAAGAGTTCCAAGAACTTCCAGATGAATAGTTCCGAATGAAGGACTTCCGGATGTGAAGGACTTCCGGATGAAGAGTTCCAAGGACTTCCGGATGAAGAGTTGTTGGATTGATAGTTGTTTGCCTAATATAATTACTTGTTGAAATGTGTTATGCTTAGAAGTCATAATGATATATATCTATATATTGTTTGTGCATCAACCTTTCATGTCTTATCTTAAGCAAATACGATGACTAATCCAACAGTACAAGCAATCCAAGATTCTAGAGCAGCCGTAATTGCCGACGCAAGAACCCCTGAACGAAGATTGATGAGGAGCTTAGAAATGTTCGTTGGTGGTAGACCATATGGAGTGCACCACAAGTTACTGCAACGATCCATCTAATGGGTTGTACATTTCAGGTCCACTTTATATTGGTTTTAATTGTGAATATGTATATTTGTGAATATTGTGCTTTTGCGGCTTGATGTAGTGTTAAGGTATGATAATTTTTCAAGAATTTCTCACGAGATTCTAAATCTTTCAAAATATATCATACTAAAGTACTACAAATATCCCTTATTAATTTAAGGGGGAGCATGAACATGTTATATGGCCAAACATCGATTTCATTTTTACCCAAAGACCGGTTAATCCATTCAATATCCCAAATATTAATGGTTAACATTTTGGATAAGGGGAGAAAATGGGATTAAGGAGATTTAAATGATACTTGGCTAAAAGATGAAAAAGACTTAACGATAATCCAACTTAATATGTGTAAAGCACGTGTTAAGGGGGAGCGTTTTTGATGAACAAAACACCTAAGGTACAAAACTTTTGATTTCAATATCACAAGTACCTTATGTGATTTTCAATGATTTTTCATGTTGACTATACTTTCCCAAAACACGCTTAATTCACGACGAATGTGGTGACAAAAGGGTGGTAGGAATAGGTTTAGTCCAATGATTCATCAGAGCCGATGGAATCTTCCCAAGGACAATTCCCTAGATAGAATTAGAAGTCCTAGGAAAGTTGGAGAAAGATTGTGAACGTAGCTGAATGCCGACCAAGTACTTAAGCTAGCACTGGAACAATCACAACAAGGTGCTAGTGATGACGTATTGGTAAGCATTGAAGGGGTTGAAGAATGAAAAAGAATTGTAAAGATAAAGGGTGTAAAGAAAGAAGCCCTCCTTACAACTTAAGGCAGAAACCGGGTCAATACATATGCTATTGAGATCATTTTTGTTAATGATTCTCGGTATTGAAGAAAGACATCATGGACCCAGTGATGCAATGCACAACCCTTCCCAGCTAACTCAAATATCTCTCAAAAGGTATTTGTTTTAATCACACGGAGATCAACACGTTATCTATTGGTTTATTCACTCCGAATAGACTGGTATTGAAAAGGTGGCACTCCTCTCCAGCCATCGCTCACTAAATCAAAACGCACTATCGAGTCTAGAGCCAAGAGATCATCAAAAGTCTCATTAGGACACTTTCCATTTATTCCTGCTTTCTCACACACTGTGAAAAGTAAGAGATTTTCATGAGTCCTACGCAGTATTCCTGTAATATTGCCAGAACATCCGAGTAATACGCAAGTATTACAATGAAGATGGAAATCCTGCTTGAGCCAACATCAAACAAGCTCATGGTAGGTTACACGTGCGGTTCTTTTAGAACCAATCTTGTGAAAAACTGGAAGGAAACAGTGGTTTAATTCTTAATTGAACTTAAACTCGTTCCAGGCCTCTACGCATTATCGTATGATCTTGCCAGAACACTCAGAGTGACTCTTTATTGATCACAGTGACGAGTGGAAATCCTTCTAGTGTTAACATCAAACAGCACTTGGTAGGTGACGTACAAGATTCTTTATGAATTTAGCTCGTGACAACTGGAAAGCAACGATGGTGAAAATCGTAATTGAAATTCACTTGTTCCAGGTTTCATGAAATTGACGGCTTCAATCATAAGGATTTTTTAATCCAAATGATTCACTCTTTATGTTCGCAGTCAGCTTTGGACGGTCGAATAAAGAGAACGGGTTTACCCGCGAAATCCTGTCAGAAAGTTACTTAATTGAAACTATCCGTCACGGGTACGATATCTAATATCGTCCAACGGTCTTCACCGACCGGAGGTAAAATACTACCGAATTAGAATAAAATGTCAAAGCCATTTTATTCGTGTCGTTGATGTGTACCTGTTAAAGACGGTGGCGTTGCTGTGTACCTGTTGAAGACGGTGGCGTTGCTTTGTACCAGTTAAAGACGGTGGTGTTGCGGTGTACCTGTAGAAGTCGTTCCCACATGCTTATGTTTTTCTGCATCAAAGTTCAGCAAAAATTCAAGAAAGTACAAGATGAAGTTTTCCGCTGTATCAAACTCTGAAGCTTTCGAGAATTCAACAAAAAGACATAAGTGTGTGGAACATGGAGTCACGAGGAGGCAAGTTTCACAAGAAGGCAAAGATCGCACGTGAAAGGCCAAAAGAACAATGCTCTCAAGCCAAAGCCTAAAAGATCAATAAACATATTCACAACAAAAAGAAAAAGAAGAAAAGACTACGAGCTAAAGAACGAAGACTTAGTATAGTATGCTAGGTTTAGAACTTTGTAACGTGGAGTGACCTCCCTTAGGGGGAGATTGTTAGAAATACGTTTTTACGTATATTAGAAGTATCGGTCACTCCACAATATTATTAATGTTGTAATAGCTCGTAGTTAATAGTTACTTATTTAGTTAAGTAAGAACCGGTCCATGGGCTTGTCATGGGCCGGCCCAAGTCCATTAGTGGCTTGGAAGTATAAATACCCCTTTCCTCCTTGGAAAGGGGTTGGTTGTTGTTCATTTCTTGTTTCCACTCAATAAAATATCACATAGTTCTCTCTCACTTTCTCTCTCTAGTTTCTCTCTCTAGAAAACATCAACCCATTTCATAGATTCATAGGTTATCAAGATTCTACAGTCATTTTGGAACGTACGACGACCTCGGCCATAACGGAAGGTGAATGGAATTTTGAGTACACTAGAGCTGCGTTTCGAGACGAAATTGTTCCGTTTGTAAAGAATGTTAAAGCTTGTCTTAGTAATCTTGATCAAGATTTGCTTTTGGAAATAGAAGAAGTTAGACGTGTTTTCAATGAAATGGATGATGCTTATGAATACAGTTTACTTGAAATAGAACGGGTCTCACGCCAAAATGATTAGCTTCTGAAGCAAGTGATGTCTCATGATATAGTTTTCGTTTGTGTGAATAAAAGTGTTGATAATGATTCTATTGTGCATAATGTTGAATCTGTGGATAATGTGGTAGATAGTAATTGTCACGAATCTGACGCTGAATTTTTAAAGCTTCAAGATTCATATTCTTCGCTTTCAAAACGTTTTGATGAGATTCAAACACATTGTATTTAGATTGAATGCAAGCAACAATTTATTCAAGAAATCTTTGAAACGTCATTCGAAGGTGTTAATATCGATGATGCAAACTTTGAAAAGAATTTTCGATTGAATTTACAATCAAAACAGCGTCAGCCAAGTGACAAAGTTGCTAAATCTTTGCCGATAGAAATAGAGAAATCTAAGGAGCTTAACTATGTGAACGTACTTGAGGCTGCTGAGAATTTTAAACTTGATTTAGATAATCGAGTTTCCAAGATTTTGTCCAAAAGTTGATAACTTAAAACAGAAAGATACAGACTCTTCGATTCAGAAAAGCCCGCATGTGTTGATAACACTGCATAGAATCAATCATTGATTGAACAATTGAATCAAAAGTCGGTGGAAATATCTGATTTGAGGGAACAAATTTGTGATAAAAATCTGGTCTTGGCTGAGTTAAAGGAAACACTTCGCACTCTAAAAGGTAAGAATGTTGTGGATAACGCAGCCACTTTCTCAGCATCGTCCTCTAGTGCAATCAAAAGGAACCTTATAGCCGTCACACCATTTAATAAGGGCCCTAGGACTAAACCATCTCAAATTTTGGTCACTAAAGATAAGGCGGAATCAAAACCAGCTTCTAATATTCCTGTGTTGCCTTCTACAGGAGTAATCACCACTACTAAGGCTCAAAGATCTAAGCTTAAAAGAAACAAGAAGAATGATAGGATCTTGCCCCCATCTAGTAGTCAAGTGAAGAAGAAAGTAGAAGTCCATCCTAGGAATGTTATTTCTGTTTTGAATTAAAAGAATCATGTAGCTAAACCTAAAGGCTCTGCGGTTGTGCAGCGTTCTAAGCCTAGTGTGAATTCTAATTTGAAATGTTGGAATTGCAATGAATTTATGTTTTCTAGTCGTCATGATTCTTTCCTTATTGACCATGTGAATGAGATGTATGCCCGGAAAAATGGATTAGAATGGAAACCGACTGGGAAAGTGTTAACCCAAGTTGGTTGGATGTCGCGCCCCACTGGTAGAACTTTCACTATAGTAGGAAATGCGTGCCATTTAACTAGGATCACTCCCACTGAAGTGAAGAAAGCGTGCCCTTTAACTAAGAGTACCAAGGCTACCAAAACACAAACGTGTCCTTTTACTAGGAACATTGACACTACTGTAGGAACCAAGTGCCCTTTAAATAGGTCTACTCCCACTGTAGTGCCCGCGAATAATCCAAAACCTAAGAAAGTTGGAACAGTAAAACCTGTTAGTGCTAAAACTCACATTAGAAAACGCAGGAAATCGAAGGGTCTCAAAAATGTTAGCAATTCTGATAATTCTATATCTGTATCTGCTAACACTCCGGAACCAATAGTTTCCAATGCATTGTCTACTGTTGTTATTGAAAACAGGTGGTCCAAATTGTTCTCTGGTATTTGGACTCTGGTTGCTCCAAGCATATGACCGGATATCGCTCTCAGCTCAAAAATTTCGCCAGCAAGTTTCTTGGTATGGTTCGATTTGGAAATGATCATATTGCAAAGATAATGGGTTATGGTGAATATCATATTGGGAATGTTATTATTTCAAGAGTGTATTATGTGGAGGGTCTCGGTCACAACTTATTTTCTGTGGGAAAATTTTGTGATGCAAACCTAGAAGTGGCTTTTCGAGATTATACTTGCTTCATTCGTAATTTGGAAGGGGTTGATTTATTGAAAGGTACTCGAGGGAATAATTTGTATACTTTGTCTCTACAAGACATGATGGCTGCTTCTCCCGTATGTCTTCTCTCCAAAGCATCAAAGACTAAGTCATGGTTATGGCATCGACGATTATCTCATCTTAACTATGACGTATTAATCATTTGGCGAAAAACGAACTTGTTCATGATCTTCCTAAACTTTCATTTCACAAGGATCATTTGTGTTCCGCGTGTACAATGGGGAAAAGCACTAAGAAATCTTACAAACCCAAGACGGAAGACACTAACCAAGAGAAACTTTATCTCTTGCATATGGATCTTTGTGGGCCAATGCGTGTTGAAAGTCTTAGTGGTAAAAAGTACATCCTCGTTATAGTAGATGATTACTCTCGGTTTACATGGGTGAAATTTCTTACAACAAAGAATGAGGCACCTAAATTCATCATCGGATTTCTAAAGATGATTCAAGTGCGTCTCAACACTACTCTCTGACGTTTTCGTACAGATAATGGAACCGAATTTGTGAATCAAATCTTGCGTGATTATTATGAAGAAGTTGGCATCTCTCATGAAAAATCCGTTGCACGCACTCCACAACCAAACGGTGTCGTTGAAAGGCGAAATCGCACACTTATGGAAGCTGCTTGAACAATGTTAATTTACACAAAGGCTCCATTGTTTTTATGGGCAGAACCAGTATCTACAGCAGTGTACACCCAAAACCGGTCACTAATTCGTAAACGCCAGGGTAAAACACCTTATGAGCTTCTCCATGGAAAAGTACCAGATTTATCATATCTTCATGTATTTGGTTCTCTTTGCTATCCAAAATGATGGTGACAATTTGGGAAAACATCAACCAAAGGCTGATATTGGTATTTTCATTGGTTACGCACCCGCAAAGAAGGCATACCGAATCTACAATCGTAAGTCTCTTAAGATCCTCGAAACTATGAATGTTGATTTTGATGAGCTGACAGCAATGGCTTCTGAGCAAAGCAGCTCTGAACCCGCACTTCATGAAATGGGACCCAGTAACATTAGTTCTGGTCTTGTCCCAAACAACCCTACTTCATAATCATTTACACCACCTTCTAGGACTGAATGGGATACGTTGTTTCAACCGTTCTTTGATGAATTCTTTAATCCTCCAAGTATTGTTGCTCTAGAACCTGAGGTAATAGCTCTGGTAACCGAAGTTGTCGCTCCAGCAACCATTACACAATCAGATACGTCTGCACCTACAATTGGTCTAGATATACCATCAACAAGTAATTCTCAACCAACACCTGTTTCAACTACCCATGTCATGCCTATTAATGATGAAGAGGATGATGATGATCACGATTTGGAATTCGCTCAAATGCACGAACTTCCATTCTTTGGTGTACCTATTCCCGATCCTAATCAAGTCGGGTCGTCCACCTCAGAGGAAGCTCCTTCTACGGTCTACTCCAATCCACGGATTCGTGAACATGACAGCAAGTGGAGAAAGGATCATCCTATAGATTCTATTATTGGTGACCCTAATCGTCTGGTATCCACACGAAGTCAGCTAAAAGAAAATGCAATGTTTTGTCATTTTGATGCCTTTCTCACTGAAGTTGAACCTAAGACATGGCAACAAGCTTTTACTCAATCCTGTTGGATAGAAGCTATGCAAGAAGAACTTAACGAATTCATACGTCTTAAAGTTTGGGAACTTGTCCCATGCCCGGATCAAGTGCATTTACTCACTTTGAAATGGGTTTACAAGGTGAAACTCGACGAGTTAGTCGGAATATTGAAGAACAAAGCTAAACTAGTAGCTCGTGGATATAAACAATTATTGGGCATCGAATTTATGGAATCCTTTGGACCTGTTGCCCGTTTGGAAGCTATTAGATGGATGTGAAGACGGCATTTCTGAATGGTGAAATCAAGGAAGAGGTCTATGTTCAACAGCCGGATGGTTTTGTGAATCCTAAATATCCTAATCATGTGTACAAGCTTAAGAAGGCTCTCTATGGGTTGAAGCAAGCTCCACACGCATGGTATGATCTATTATCACAATTCCTCATTACGCAAGGCTTCGCTAAAGGCAAGGTGGATCCAACTTTGTTCATTCAGAAACGAGGTAAAGATATGATTATGGTACAAATATATGTTGATGATATTATATTTGCAGCCTCGACCCAAACCTTATCGGATGAGTTTGGGACACTCATGTCTTCCAAGTTTAAGATGTCAATGATGGGCAAGGTATCATTCTTCTTAGGTCTTCAGATATCTCAGACTCCCAGAGGCATCTTTATCAATCAATCCAAGTATGCCCTTGAATCGCTAAAGAAGTACAAGATGGAATCTTGCGACCCCGTGGATACTCCAATGGTGGATCGAACTAAGCTTGATGCAGATCCACATGGAGTTACTGTTGATCCGACACATTATCGTGGAATGAACGGTACTCTTCTGTATATCACAGCTAGTCGACCTGATCTTCAGTTTGCTATATGTATGTGTGCTCGGTATCAAACTCGACCTACTGAGTTACACTTGGCCACTGTGAAATGGATCTTTCGATATCATAAAGAAACCATTAATAGGGGACTTTGGTATTCGAAGGACTCTTCGATTGCACTTATGGCATATGCAGATGCGGATCACGCGGGTTGTCAAGATACAAGGCGTAGCACGAGTAGAACTTTGCAACTACTAGGAGATCGACTAATCAGTTGGGCATCGAAAAGGCAGAAAAGCGCTGCAATTTCAAGTACGGAAGCAGAATACATAGCTATGTCTGGTTGCTGTGCTCAAATTCGTTGGATGAGATCGCAATTAACCGACTATGGTCTAGGTTTCAACAAAATTTTGATGTACTGCGACAACAAAAGTGCAATTGCCTTATGCTGCAACAATGTTCAATTCTCTCGGTCGAAGCATATTGACATTCGCTACCACTTCATCAAGGAGCAAGTGGAAAATGGAGTAATCGAGCTTTACTTTGTCCGATCTGAGTATCAATTGGCGGATATTTTCAGGAAGGCTTTAGATCGCGCTCGAATTGAATTTTTGGCTGACAAGCTAGGAATGAGAACCTTCTCGCCTAAGACTCTAAAGGAATTGGCAGATGAAGCGAAAGAATAGTGGTGGTAAAACTATTCTCCGTATCCTTGGTGATCATCTGTATATATTGTTTATATTTTTATCCACAAAAGAAAAATACAAAAATATAAAACCATATAAAAACCATAAAAATTGAAAAATTAAGAAAAATCCAAAAATATTGTTACTTTATTTTTCAAAGGCATGTCTTTTTGTACGATAATATTTACGGCCTTAGAAATGTTGATTAATATTGACACGGCACCATAAATAGATTTCGTACAAAAGTTGTAAATATTTCATAAAACATGCCTATATGGCTTGTAGTTATTTCTGACTGCAACCCGGTTTTCATATTAACGTCAAGTATTTCTTATGAAAACTTTGGCTAACAAAGGGAATTAATTTTCTCTGGCAATGTTTACTTTAAAACCTTGTAAGGGATCAAGTTTACTTTATAACTTGGTCTAACACAAATCTATGTACGCCTCAGTGCATTTATTTGTTAAAACAAGAGAAGTCTTGTTTTTATGAAGCTATCATCTCTACAACCATAGCAATATACAATTGGTATCTACATACTCGATGATGCGACTCCTCAACCAACGACTATAGCTCTTTCAATAGAACACGGGTCAACAATTGAGGGGGAGCAATTGTCAAACATTCAGAATCTTCGATGCCGAACGTGCCAAGTTCAAAAATTGGTGTCAAGACAACAATACCAATCGTACATGTGGTGTCAAGAGATGACTTCAGACGTGACGAGGCGACCAGCATATGCCGACAAGAACCATTTGATCTTATCATATGATGTTCTCATCAATCAGGTCCAACCTTGTCAATCTAATATGGTGAATATGTGATCATGTTACAAATCGGTATCATATTTCATACATTTAGAATCATGAAGATTAAACGAACTTACATTTTTCTTCCCAAAACCTTTGTTAAAACTTCATTAAATCAATTGATATTAAAAACATTGATTGGGTTAATATTTTTAATATGGGGGAGAAAATGTGATTTAATATGGGATATTATCACAAATGGTTTGACTTAATGTGCTGGCTCATCCCGACATGTGCGAAATGTTTTCGAATATCGTGGCATATGTTAAGGGGGAGAAAAATGGATTTGCATATCAAAAATGGATTTTCATGGTGACATATACTTACCCAAAACCCATTTATTTTACGACGATGAAGATTGTGGTGACATAAGGATGGTAGGATAGATTAAGTCCTATGATTCTTCTAGAACCGGAGGAATCTTCCCAAGGACATTCCATAGCTAGAAATAGTAGTCCTTAGGAAAGTTGGAGAAAGATTGTGAACGTAGCTGAATACCGACCAAGTACTTAAGTTAGCACTGGAACAATCACAACAAGGTGCTAGTTATGACGTATTGGTAAGCATTGAAGGGGTTGAAGAATGAAAAAGACTTGTAAAGATAAAGGGTGTAAAGAAAGAAGCCCTCCTTACAACTTTAGGCAGAAACCGGGTCAATACATATGCTATTGAGATCATTTTTAATGATTCTTGATATTGAAGACAGACATCATGGACCCAGTGATGCAATGCACAACCCATCCCAGCTAACTCAGATATCTCTCAAAAGGTATTTGTTTTAATCACACGGAGACAACGCATTATCTGTTGATTTATTCACTCCGAATAAATTGGTATTGAAAAGGTGGCACTCCTCTCCAGCCTCCGATCACTAAAATCCAAAATGCACGATCGAGTCTAGAGCCATTTGAGATCATCAAATATCTCATTAGGTCACACTTTCATATTTCCTTGCTTCTTCACACACTATGAAAAGTAAGAAAGATTTTAAGAGTCCTAAGCAAAATCTTCATGATCTTGCCTGAACATCCGAGTAATACGAAAGTATTTACAATGAAGATGGAAATCCTTTTTGAGCGAATATCAAAAAGCTCATGGTAGGTGACTTGTGCGATTCTTTATGAATCAAACTTGTGATAACTGGAAAGCAACAGAGGTTAAATTCTTAACTGAATTTAAACACGTTCCAGGCCTCTACGCAATATCTTAGTGAACTTGCCAGAACACTCAGAGTGATACCTCAGTGTTCACAGTGATGAGTGGAAATCCTTCTAGTGTTAACCTCAAACAGCACTTGGTAGGTAACTTGCAAGATTCTATACGAATCAAGCTCGTGACAACTGGAAAGCAACGATGGTGAGATTCTTTAATGAATCAAACTTGTTCCAGGAATCAGAATTGACGGCTTCAATCATGCGGATGATTTTATCCAAATGATTCACTCTTTACGTTCGCAGTCAGCTTTGGACGGTCGAGTAAAGAGAACGGGTTTACCCGCGAAATCTTGTCAAGGAGATTTTTAATTAAATCTACCTGTCACAAGTACGATATTTTATATCGTCCAACGGTCTTCACCGACCGGAGGTAAAATGCTACCGAATTAGAATGAAATGTTCAAAGCCATTTCGTTCGTGTCTACTTATGTTGCAGCATTTGAAGACGGTGGCGTTGCGGGATCCAAGAAGAAGTCGTCCCCGCATGCTTATACTTTATGCACTTAACACCTCATCTAATTCAAGAAAGCCTAGAAGTTAAGTCTTCCGCTGTATCGAACTCTGAAGCTTTCAAGAATTACAAAGGTATAAGTATGTGGGACGTGAGGTCACGAAGAGGCAAAGATCACAAGTGATGGAAGCACAAGATCAAGGCAAGAGATTAATGCTCAAGATTGATATGAATGATCACATAAGCATGTTCACCTGAAAAGAAAAAAGAAAGGAAAGACGAAGACTACGAGCTCAAGACAAGCATAGTATGCTAGGTTTATCTTATTATTGTAAATTGGGTAATGCCCTTGTTTGGAGTGACCTCCCTTAGGGGGAGATTGTTGGAAATAAGTTTTACGTATTAAGAAGGATCGGTCACTCCAACGATAGTCTATGTAATAGCTGGTAGTTTAGTTAATTATCTTTATTGAACAAACAAGAACAAGCCTAGCCTACAACGTGTGTAGGCCGGCCCGAATGTAAGCCCAAGCCCATGTCAAGGGCTTAGGTATATAAACCCTCTCCTTAGATTGAGAGGGTGTGTGGTTATTCATTTTACACATAGTTGAAAAGTGTTTTTCTTTCACTTTCTCTCTCTAAGTGTGTGTGTTCTCACCATCTCTCTATCTCTTTCTCTCTCTAAAACATAAGAAAGATTTACATATCCTACAATTGAAAATAAGAAAAACCTTAATTCTTCCTTCTTGCTCCTCTTTGGCCACCACTTTCAAGAACACCACAAGGGTGTTTCAGTTTGATTTTAATCTTGGAATTATTACAAGGATCGTTGTGTGTTCGTCCTTATTCGATTCACGTGATCGGTATAACTTTTAACCTTTTCTTTTTTTTATGTTTTGATTTAATGAATCACATAAAATCATGATGATTTTAATTAAACTAATTAAAAACAATTATTAAACATGTAAATGATCATGGGATAAATCAAAACAAGGGTTTTAGGGGTGTTGTGGTCTAGCCAACGCCTAACCGAGCCCTTAGGGGGTCTCGGCTTGGCTTATTACCCACCACCGAGACCATATGGTCTCGGTATGATGGTGATGGTGTCACGGCAGCAGCAAGGGGCAAGGGTAAACCCGACCTTGGTCGGGTATGGTGGTGTTTCGGGTCCGGTTCATGGTTTTTAGTCACGGGTCCGGTTCATAAATTATTTTTCAAGGTTTATGATTTTTATGTTTTAGACTTAAATTAAATTAATAAAACATGACATGATTAATTTAATGTACATGACTTAGGTTATAATTTAATTATTAGATCATGAATTTTAACCTAAGTATTTATATTTAATTAGATTTTATAATTAATTAATTATTTAAAACCATGACTATAATTAATTAATTAACATGACTTAGGTTATATTATTAATAGTTAATAATACATGTTTTAACCTAAGTATTTTACCTTTATTTAATTAAAATAATGATATATTTAATTAAATACTTTTAACCTATAGTTTATTTAATTTACATGTAATAATTAATAAACAATACTTTATAACTACATGACTTAAAATAATAATCAGAAAACACTTATGCTTATATAATTAGCTTATTTAACCAGCTTATATCTATTTATGAAAACTTTCTATTTTAGAAACTTATTTAATTAAGGCAGCTAATCTATTTATGGAAACTTTTGATTTTTAGAAACTTATCTATTTTAAGCAGTAATTCTATTTTTGGAAACTTTCTATTTTTGGAAATTTTTTATTTTTGGTAACTTTCTATTTTTGGAAACTTTCTATTTTAGGAAACCTACTATTTTTAGAAAGTTACTTATGCTTACACAACAAGTATAATAATACATGAAATACAAGTAATACTTAATCAGAATAGACAGAATATAAGATAAACACAGTATAAAGCTTAAAACAGTAAAACATGACATGAACATATAAAACAAGCTAAGACATGATATAAAACCAGTTACGTACTTAGTAATCAGATACTTATACACGTATGTATTTATGTAGCGTTAGTGATACCGAAGTAGGACTCTCTTTCGTTCGTCTTCTTCGTTCACTGGACATAAGGTACGGATTTCCGTCCTTTCAGTATGGACATTCTTTCCTTATTAGGATTCCCCGTATGCAGCCAACTGCTTTCCCATAGTATAAGTTTGTATGTCTGATTGCTTATGTTTAATTAGAATACCTAAAGCCATATACATGCATGACCAGTTTCACCTAGTTATGGAGGTACCATAACCATAACACTAGAGGCACTGGTCTTATGACTTCCCCACGGCGGAGTGATTGCTCGTGGCGTCCCTTCTGCTTTTGGCCATATTATTATATTTATCATGTGGGGCGTATGGGTGCATCCTAGTTACATGGTTTTCAGCAGATTACTCAGTATGAATGTGGTGTGTGCCTTGCATCCTTCACAAGGAGCTGATCCCTCCTACCCAAAAACCAGTATATTAAATTAGAGGCAACCCCTCTAATTTGTATGACGATGTCACCCCTCCAAGTATTCATGCACGTTTATTTTCATGACCTATATTCGCTAATGGTAAAATATGTTAAACAGTTTTTACAAGATAAACATAAGGCTTTTCAAAATATAAAACCAGTTTTACTAAGACTTAACCGGGTTATCCAGGACTTAGTTTCTTCCGCTGTTTCACGCTTATATGCTTATGTTATTCATGCTTTACTTGTATATCCGTGCACTGAGCGTTATGCTCAGCCGTTACTTTCCATTCCATGTCCCAAAATGGCAGGTACCAAGGACCGACTCGAGCATTTGGAGGACATGCATAGGATGGAAGCTGGCATAGACTTCTTCTCCTTTTTCCTTCACATACTTATGTTTGTTTAGTCTTTTATTCATTTCTTTTGCTTTATTATGTTTTGGGCTTATGTTTGGGAACCGATGTTTGATTCCGGTTAACCCTATGGTCATGTATGTTTTAGTACATATTACCTTGCATGCTTTGATGATACGCCATAATCACGCGTGACATTCCATTTATCAAAATCGGGTGTTACAATTATGGTATCAGAGCCAAGGCTTCGACCTGTAGGCTCTAAAACTCGAGCTGTGACTAGTGGGTAGTCACCAGGAGCTTTCTAAGCCAACGTTTGTTATTCCACGTATTGATGTTTTCAGCGCATTGTTGTTTTAACCATGATGTTTTCAGCACCTTGAGGTTATAACCTTGATGTTTTCATCGATATTGTTTTACTAATATGGATGGACAACCGTCATTCATATTTAGTTATGTGTCATTGTTTCATGGATGACGTTCCTCGTGAACTGTGACTATGTGGACTGAACCCCAGTAGTTCATAATTAGTCACATAAATTTTTTTTTGTTTTTTTTTTTTTTTTCTGATAAGTTTTGACAGATGAGTTTCTTTTATTTATGTTTCATGTATCATTGTTGCAGGGATTATGACTATGTAATGGTTGGTACAGGACTGGCCCTATTTAGTCGCATGTGCTTTTATTGAAACTTTTAACTTTGGGACCGACCCATAGGCGTCCCCTCGCCATGTCTTTTGTTTTGGGACCGACCCATAGGCGTCCCCTCGCACATATAAAAGTTTTTATAAACTACATCATGCATTCATGCACTGTTTTCATGAATAAATTTTTCTCATGATTTATTGGTATAAAATTTTTTATTTTTTTTCCTGTCCCCTCATAAGTTATTATGTTTTATGTCAAGTATGTTTTCATGCTACCATGGTTAACTTCATTTTCATGATGATTATGTTTATACTCCTGCATGATTTATTTCATTCCAAGATTTTTATGTTGATTTCATATTCATGTTAAGTATGTCTTAAGTCTCCTTATGTTGATTATGTTCTCATCATGTTGATCATGCACTCATGCTAGACATTGAAAGATTCCAGTAAATCCTGCTTTCATGAAAGTCATGGTTGGTTTTCATTGATCATGCTTTCAGGCAGATCATCTTGAATGTTGTGTATCCACACTTTATCGTTTCTCTATGCAACCAGAATGAGGTATATACTGGCATTGCCAGGTTATCATGATGGTTTTTTCTAACCGTTTAACCGATTATAGTTCCTTTAAAAACATGACAAATGATCGACCACATACCGATCATTTCATGTGCATTCCATGTGTTCTTTATGTATCGTATTTCATGTGTATTACACGTACCCTAATCCATGTGTATTTCACTTGCAATACTTCACGAGTATTCACTAGTCGATTCTCGATCATCTCAGGCGTATGTTCACTTGCTGATATTCTACAAGATTGCTGATGTGGCACATAACTTGGAGATGTTACTAAAGGTTGATGTTGCTGATGTTTGGAGGCGCTACGAGATGCGGATGCTGTTCACAACCTGGAGATCCTACAAGACGAAGACAAAGGCGTTACAGCAAAGCAATTGGACGAGAAGATGGTTTACCATCAGACGATTTCCATCAATCATTGTCCCTAATTCTTAGTTACATTTCACACGTCATTCAGTTGTCGTTTCAGTCATATGAGTGCAAACCGGTACCAGCCGGCCACTCAGCTGAATAGTTACATGAATCATAGTCATGAGAATGACCGTCATGGAACTGACAGACAGGACGATAGTAACCACTACTATGACAGCAACTATCCTAGAAATCGCAACCGAGGCTCCGGCCGCAGACGTGATCAGAAATACAAAGGATCAGTAGTCCAACCGATCCGCCAAATTTGGCATAATAACCTAATATTGTAGTTCTATTGTTTCACATCTCGAGACACATGTCAAGACATCAGTCAAGACACATGTCTCACGTATACTTTTTGAAGACACATGTCAAGACACCAGTCAAGAGATATGTCATGCTTATATTTCCAAGACACGAGTCAAGACACATGACTCACGTCCAATTATGAAACATTTCTAAGGAATCCAGTGTACCCTCCAAGGGTATATCTATTTTGTTGTGCCATGTATTAATCAGGCCACAAGAATTTCAGTACCATTACCGGCGCATCAGTGAGAACTGTCACGTTGCCCGATGACACTTCCATTTCTTGTACCCATATCTCATAGATTCATGACCATGAAGGACGCCATTCGTATCACTCATGTATACGAAGGTTTTCCTTTAGTCTACTGATAAGATCCAAGCTGCTAACGCATTTCCTCAGACAGATGCGAGTTGAGTTTAATCCTAATTATGGACTACTAACCACACACCATGCTATGATTCATGATTTTGTACAGTAATATTAAGGCTCCTGAATACACTCAGCATGGTTTTCCATCAGGAAAATCCGTACAAATTATTAATAAGTGTGTAAACACTTATCCTTTTTGCTACTAAAATCAAGGAAAAACAAGACCAAATCATGTGTTTGACATCGTGAAAGTCGGAATTACGCGTGGTTTTGTGTTTTTGTGTGAAATAGTTACAAATGATCAAAAGGAAAGAAAATACGGGATTTCACGGTCAAATGTTGAAGAAAAGTCCAAGAAAGAGACAAAGACAAAGTCAAAGACCAAAAGTGTGCCAAAGATCACGAAAACCAGCAAATCTAACACGGGTTGAATAAATGATCAAGGAAGCCGAAATCGAGCTTGATTTTAGCGGATTTAATCTTTTTGAAGATATTTGAGCTTTGTGGGTCCCACATTTGGGTATTGGGCCCAGAAGCCCATTAGTGGATTTAATAAGTATTTACTTGTGGATCAAAAGCCCATTAAGGCCCAAAACTTATTAAAGACGGATTGAAAGAACTCAATTGGGCCAAGCCCATTGACTAAAAAAAATGAAAATGGACGGATGAAAAATGTTTTATCTTTGTTGGGTCAAAGCCCACACATTTTTACCTGGCAACACCTATACACGTTTACCCAACCTATTTACCTCTTCACACGTTTAAATAAACAAAAAAAAAGTTTACCCACCCACACTTGGACGATACAAACAAGAAATCAGTCACCCACTTTTATCTCACCCTCTCTCTCTCAAACGCATATCACCTTCATCCCCCAAAACTAGTTTACCCAAACCCTAATCAGTAAAAATTAGGGGTTTTCACATATTAATGATTTAAGGCGCGTGTATCACACACCCCATAAAAAAATCACCATCAAAACCGGAATAAGAAGATGGTGGTCCAAATAGTGACGTTTCCACTTTCCTTCGTGTGATTGGTTCTCACCACCTCACCACAATTACTTCACCAATCATATAACTCCACATCAGATTCAACAAACACAACAAACACACTTTCAAGACACCCGGGTGATCCGTGTGATATATGATGTGTTTTCCACCGTAGATGAAGAGAATGAGAGAAAAAAGAAGAAAGAGCGGTCATGATTTCAAGACGTGATCACCAAGAAGTTTTTAGGGTTTCTCTATAAAAACCCCCTCATTTGTGTAATTTGTTGTGCCTTCTTTTTATTTTAATTTTATTTTTATGCAAAAATAGATTTTAGGTCTATTGTAATTTTTCATTTCAAAAGTATAGTAACCGCTTATTATTAATAAAATTAATTTTAAGTTTAATCTTGTTCGTGTCTTATTTCTGTTAAAATTTATTAATGGTTGCAATTTACTCTTTAATCTACTTTCTGTTTAAATTAATAAAAGTAAAATAAAAAATGGTAGTAATCTCCTCCCACTGGGAAGATTAAAAAATTGGTTCGTTTGTTTCACTGTTTATGGTTCGAAGAAGATGATGATGGTGTTTTGATAATAAGGAGGTGTTTGGTTTCGGTTTTGTTCACAAGGGGGTTCAGCGCCCACCTTCTTCCCAAAGGTTATCATCAAAAGGTTCTTGCTCTCTTTTTAATTTTTTTTTTGTTTTTGTTAAGTTTTAATTTAGGGTTATTAATCTGCTTGTGTAGTTAGTGATTCTGGATTTGTGTTTGTTTAGACCTTCTTAAGTTTATTGTTGGATATTGTTTCATAGATCTGCTTTCCTTATTTGCTTTTGTATTTGAGGTGTTTAAGTTTGCGTTAAGTAGCTTATTACGGTATTTGTACTGATTTTCAGCTGGGCTTATTTTCTTTGGTAGCTATTGATTAGTTAGGATCTACTTAGTAATATTGTTTTTTTTAAGTTTTGGTTCAGATATGCTATTTATGGTATTAGCTTATTAGCTTATTTGCTTTTCAGATTTCTTAACTGTTTACTTGATTTAGTTTTAAGTTTAGATTGGTATTTGTTTGTTGAGTTAGCTTTTGGTGCTTATTTGGTTTCGTTTTTTTAGATCTGCTTATTTACTTTTTTAGTTTGATCTCCTTAGTTGCTTATTTTTTTAAAGCTGTTATAGCTTATTTTGGTTTTGCTGATTGCTGTGTTAAGGTAACAGATCCATTTGATATGTTTATTCCAAATTCCAAAAAGTAGAAAAAAAAAATAAATAAAAAAAACTGTCCACGCCTGGTCTCGAACCTGTCAACTTTCGTCTAGCAACCCAACGTCTTAACCATTTTATCTAGTACTTCTTTTTGGTATACCTTTAGTCATTTTAATTAATATAGGATTAATTCAGCTGCCAGATTTGAATTGTTTAAATACAAGTTTTAGTGTTATTATTTTTAATTAAAAAGTTTTATTTAAGTTTTCTTTTATAAAGTTTAAAAAAAATATATATATATATATATAAAAGACAAAAAATATTTTAATCACCTTAATATATTTTAAATTGTTTTTAAATTTAGTTTTAAATAGATTCTGTTTAAATTCAAATTAGTTTTAAAATAGTTTAAAATAGTTTTCAAACTTAGTTTAAATTAGTTTTAAATATTTAAATAGTAAGTCTAGTTAATTAAATTAGATTTAATTTTAAAATAGTTCAAATAGTTAATTAAATAGTTTTTAATAGTTTTTAGTTTTACAATACCAAAAATATACGTTTCACCAAGAACAAATTAATCTTACGTGTAGTCCGATATCAATTCGAGTCGAGTCAAGGAAAACGAACATTAATTGCTAATTTGCATTGCAACGTGCTATACATTAAATTGGCGCCACTGCCGCTTCGCTCGTTACGATTGAAGATTTCGTGAGACGTTGGGATTTTGGGATCCGTTCATTTTGAACGTTACTTTTTTGTTAACAAAATCAAAAACAATAAAAAATTAAAAAGATTAAAATACAAAAAAAATTAACAAAATCACAAAAGCAAACTCTTTCCTAAGATTTGCAACAAAAAAATTAAAAAATCAAAAAGTAATACTTTTTCCTAAAAGTATTACACCAAAAATATTACGTATTATTGTTATTTTTCTTATTTCGATTTCTTTCGTTTTTAATGTGAATATATATTTTTCTAAAAAATACAAAAAGATTTTTCTTTTACTATATTATATTACGTAGAACATTAATTTACCTACTTTTCAAATAAGGCCTTAGTTGGGATTTCATCACCTAACTATTGTATTCGAATCCTAAACGAAATAAAAGGGAAAAATAGATAAATACTAGTAAACGTTTGAACTCGATATATACAAACTATAAGGTGGGTATAAGGCGACACGCTATAAAAGGCCGTCTAAGGAAAAAGGTTATTAAGTGCTTTGTGCCACCTCGTTTCCCCGCTTGCTTGTGCGTATATTGAGAGGGACGACCGATTATTGGTTTGCCAACTCAATTAGTATTAAGTATATATTTTTGTAGCTTTTTAATATTGCACCTCGAGAGGGATAATCCCTTTCCTCTCAAAGTCGACCGAGGTCACCTACCTCATTACAAGTTTTAATTGTATGCGCACTCGCGCGCGTACATACATACCGATTGGTGTACCAAATACTTCTAATTCTTCTAAAAAGAAGAAGAAGAAAAACAAAAAGACCGTCATTCAAGCCGATCCCGAGAATCTCGCTTTCGACAATACAATGGCAACGGATAACCGACCTATGATTGAGATTCTACAATATCACGTTGAGGGAAACGATGACGCTATCGTTCTCCCCGCAATTGGAGCAAATAATTTTGAAATCAAAACGGGTTTTATTCAAATGGTTTCCGCTACACCATTTTTGGGTTGTTCCCAAGATGATCCTCATGATCATATCAAGAGATTTATCCATTTGACTAATACGGTGAAATACAATGGGGTGCCACAAGAGGCCATTCGTTTACAACTCTTTACTTTTTCCCTCGAGGGACAAGCCCGAATTTGGCTTGATAAGGAACCACCCCAAAGTATACCACATGGATCGACTTAGAGAGCAAGTTCATTAACTACTTTTTTCCACCATCACGGACCACCTCTTTAAGGAATGACATCATTAACTTTGAACAAAAATATGGGGAAACTTTTATTGAGTCTTGGGATCGATTTAAAGAGCTTTTAAGAAAATGTACACAACACGGTTTCACTAAAGTGCATCAAATTAATACATTTTACAATGGTTTAACTCTAAATGACCAAGACTCACTTAATAGTGCCACGGGGGGCAATATTCTTGTGAAATCAATGAACGAGGCTTGGGCCATAATTGAAAACAAGCCTAAAGTACAAACCAAGAGTGTTAGGGCCACTATGGCAAGTACTAGTTCTAGTGAAAACGACAAAAGAATTGATAAGCTTACTTCGCTTGTTGAATCAATTGCTTTACAAACCCAATCCATAAAAGGTCAAATGAACGCCTTAAAAGAAACTTGTGAAACGTGTGAGACTTGTGGTGGACCACATTCATATTTTAATTGCGACAAGGTTTACAATCAACAACAACAAGTTTGTGCTTATAACACCGATGCCAATGAGAGAGTTCAATTTAAACCAAATGTTGATGTTAACCATTTGTCTTATAAGAGTACTTATTACTTGGCTCCCCCGGGTTTTGTAGCACCACAAAGACCACCCCACCCGCCCAAAATACCCAAAATCAAAATAGGAACCAAGGTCCTTAAATGGGTAATTTTCAAGGGAATGCAAATCAAGGGAATTTTAATGGTAAAAATCAAGGGTTTCAAAATAATAACCAAGGTTTTCATAATCAAGGGTTTAAAAATCAAGTGTATAATCAAATGAACATGCATAATCCTCAAATGGACTTGGTTCTCCAAAAATTGACAGAACATGAGAAAATCATGAAAGCAATGCAAGAATCTACTAGACAAATGCAAGAGTCCAACGATAGGAAGTTCTTGCAAATGTTGCAAGCCCTTAGACCCTAAGGAGCCTTACCTTCAAATACCGAGATTAACTCTCGTGCTAATGTGAGTGCTATCACTACTCGAAGTGGAGCCAATTTAGTGGGACCATCCATCTCTTCGCCCATAAAGGAGAGACAAGATCTAGAGGTCATAATGAGTAATCCTACTCCCCCTCCGGTGATTCCTCCCACTACCACTCCTAGTACTAGTACTCCATTGCCTAAAGAGCCTATCCCTAAGGTTGTTCAAGAAGCGAGTCCTTCTTCTTCTCAACCTTCACCATCTAAGCCCAATATCCCTTATCCCTCTAGATTGGACAAGGCTAAAGTGCTCACCAAAGATGACGTTCATGTTTCCAACTTTTTGAAAATGATTTCCAACGTCAATGTTAACATTAGTCTTATTGAAGCAGTTGCTCAAATGCCTAAATTTGTGAAAATGTTCAAAGAATTGCTTAATAAGAAAGAAAAAATGGTTGAGCTCGTGAATACTCGTTTAAATGAGAATTGTTCTGCGATTTTTCTCAAAGAACTCCCCGAAAAGCTAGGAGATCCTGAACGATTCGTGTTACCTTGCTCGTTTCCCCAAATTGATGATTGTATGGCTTTAGCAGATCTCGGCGCTAGCATCAATCTTATGCCACTCTCGGTATGGTAACGATTATCATTACCCGACCTTGTACCGACTCGCATGACTCTCGAGTTAGCTAATAGAACTCTCGCATACCCTGTTGGTATTTCCGAAGACGTTTTTGTTCGAGTTGGTACATTCACTTTTCCCGTAGACTTTGTTGTAGTCGACTATGAGATGGATCCTCGTATTCCGTTAATACTTGGTAGACCGTTCTTAAGAACCGGAAAAGCTTTAGTTGATGTAGCCGAAGGGGAATTAATTCTTAGGGTTGGGAATGATCAACAAGTGTTTAAAATGGGGAAAATGGTAAATAAATCAAACGGAAAGGAATCGGTCAATATGATTGATGTGCTTAATTTTGATAATGAAGAAAGTTTTATCAATCCTTTTGAAACTAAAAAGTTTAACCTTAATGATTTTGTGGTACATTCAAACCCACTTTTTGAAATTTCAAATGATAATCAACTTTTTGAAGAAAATGAAGAAGCTAATTTTAGTGACGACACTTCTTTAAGTGATCTTATTTCTTTGGGTTTTGACGAGACACCTAGTGAGCCTAATGATCCTATTATCTCTATAAGTGATTCTCCCATTCTTGAGTCTCTCTTTGACTCTTATATTCCTAAATTGGGGGTTACGACTTTTGAAAAGGATCCTCCACCTTTAGAGGTTGCCCCTATTTTATAGGATATTCCATTTGAGGAGGATTTAGATAACTTTCTAAACTCCTATTTTCCTCACGAGGATGAGTTTTCTTATGACTCCGATGATACATATGTTTTCACATCGAGTTTGGAAGAGAACGACTCCCCCACTTTGGATCAAAATGACATTTTGAGCTTTAATGTCAACACCTCTTGCTATTTTACTGTTAATGAATCGGTGTTTGATCCCGGAATAGAGACTTTAGTGCTATCATTTCCAAATCACCTTATCCTTCCTTATGAGAGACCTTTGACTAGGATACCCCACTTTTCTTTGCCTTATTTGATGTTACCACCTCGGGGTTTATTTCCTTTTGTGATGCAAATTATGTGTTTGACCCGGGTGGATTTTTATGGGGTATTCCTTATATGACTTAATTTCACCCCTTTATCATGGAGAGATTTTCCTCCCTTGGAAATCTTGGTTTTCCCATGATTTTCCCATTTGAATGATGACATTTGGGAAATCGAGTCGAGCTAGAGACTCGTGATAAATAAATCAAGCATCGTTTAACTAGGTTAGATTTTTACCTTTTACCATCCTTTCTATTTTTTTCACCTTCACCCATTTCCACCAATAAGTGTGAGGGAGCCAAGTAGGTTTGTGTGTTGTGATGTTGTGCAGGGACATGAGCTTTAATGATCCACTTTTGGTGTTTTTGACGCGACCTGTGATCTCGTGTTTCCCGTGTACCCGATTCTCTCAAAACTATTGTGATTCATACATGTATATAAATAAGACGAATAAATGTAATCACTTTTGTTGTCCCTTCCTTAGCTCGATTTTAAACAACGTACTCAATGTCCTAAGTGTAGGGGAGTTTATTCTTCCACATGCTTAGACATTAAGGACAATGTTTATATTAAGTGTAGGGGGGACTTCTATCGAATTTTAGTGGGCTTTTCCATGAATTTGACCCTATTTAACGGGAAAATTTAAAAAAATTTCATCATTTTTTCAAATTTTTTATCTATTTTGGCCTAGTAGTATTTTCATTTATTTTCTTTCCTTTTTTCATCGCATCGTAGTTATATTTTCTATTTCAAGAATAAAGTCAAAAATAAATAAATGAATAAAATGGTTTTAACAAGTTTAGATATCTTTGATATATTAGGCTTTTCGTGTAATACTCGGTTTTTACCCCAAGTATAAAATATTGCTGTCCCAAGTCTCTTCGAATTGACTAATGGTTAAGAGTGCGACTCAATTGTCTTTTGGTGAACGAGAGAATGGTTTGGTTGATTTATCTAATTTTAAACTATTAGCAAGTAATTTAAGTGTCGTTGAGTAAAGTAGAAGCTTTGACAAAACTAAACTAAAAGTTAATTTAGGAAAATACTTAAAACTTAAAACTTTGTGAAACTTTAAAACTTAAAAACATAGTCAATCGGAATAAAGAAATTCATGTCCATCGGAATGCACCAAATAATAGCCATCGGAATATGGCAATTGGAAATCCATCGGAATGTTGATCGTCGGAATGTCCTCTTATCGCAATGTCTCAGATCGGAATGACTAAAACACCCCTATCGCAATGTGCTTCTGTCGCAATGTCGCTGTCGAGAAATGGGCAGCACTTCGTCTTAGCAAAGACCTTGATCCTGTCAGAATGTGCGATCGCAATAAGCGATCATAATCCAGATCGGAATAAGGGGGAAATGACAACCTGATCGCTAAGTAAAACCCTAATCGGTTATTGCGATCAAAACTATTACACCCGTCGGAATGTGCAAAAACCCCAAGATTGCGATGGAAGCTAACTTAATCCGAAATTGGTGGGAAATGTAAAACTCAATAAGCACAATCAATAATCTATTGTATCCAAAACTTAAACAACTCGAAAAGCTTAAATTTGACAACTTGTAAAACATAAAAGATTATCAACTTAATGAAATGAACTTTAAAATTACTAATATCTATATGATATCCGAAAATCCATAAGCTAAAACTCGAATAAGCCAATAAGCATTGAAAGCTTACAACTTATACGTTTAGAAGCATATGTAGGAACAAAGAGAATGAATCTTCTAACCATACAAACTCAACTTCAATCACGGAACATGGAAGATTCGGATCAAAGAAGAGATTTCGAATCAAAAACCAAGTAGACCAAGAAATGTAGAAGAAGATTAACAACTCAAAAGTTAACTTGAATTAGATAGATCAAATCCAAATACAAGAATGATGAAAGCTTAAAAGAAAGGAAGAATGGAAAACTTAGTGAGAGAAAGTTTAGAACTTTCTCTCTCTAAAACTAGAAATAAAACTTAAAAATAAAATTAGCTAACCCCCTCCTAATGTGTATTAGGAGGGTATTTATAGGGAAGGTGGAAGGAGTGCATGTGTTGCATCTTCTTTCTTTTTCTTCTCGACTCGACTTTAATTCTTTGTCTTTTCTCGATGTCGTCTCGGGCTTTGAACTTGTCTTTTAATTTTCTTCTTCTATTAGACTTAAGTTCTTCGACTTTGTTAAACTTCCGTCTTTAGACTTTTTCTTCGATAAATCTTCAAAATAGGCCTTGGACTTCCGTTCTTTTTGCACTCTTGATCTTTTGACTTCTTCTTTTCCTGTTTTCTTCGATAAAAGCCCGTGAAAACCCGTGTTTTCTTCCTTTTTCAAATTTTGGTCCTAAAACACAATAAAAACACAAACCACGCATAATTCCGACTTTTACGACATAAATCACACGTTTTGGTCTTGTTATTATTGGAAATAAGTGGTAAAAAGGATAAGTGTTTTCACACTTATTAAATCCCCTACACTTGACCATTGCAATGCCCTCATGCAATGCATTAATTGTAAAGCACGGTTTACATTTTCCATCATAAATAACCCACCTTGGCCTTTATTAAATACTAAACATAAAAAAATAAAAACAAATAAAGAAATCAAACACTTACATTGGGTTTTGGATGTCATGAACGTTTATCATCCTCAAGTTTCACGTTCCCCATACCAAGCTTAAAAACGAGATCATTGTTATTATAAGTTAGCAAACTAACACGAACTCATGTGGGCCAATTATTCACTTAGACTCCCTTATTCCTAGGTGTATCTCTTATATTTTATTTTTGTCTTGAATGATCACGAGGATGCATTGTTTGACTTATTTCGATAGTTATTTAGGCCGAAAATAAAGTGAACGATTTAATCAATAGTTAGCTAAAGGACCAAATCTTTTAAAACTGCTTCTCGGGACCTCATAAAGTTCATATCTTGGCATAACTTGCTTCACGATTTGAGACCTTTCTCGGACCGATATTTGGCAACGACTTCATACTTCGAATCTTGAGAGACGTTCATGAAATAATGGCCTTCTCTTCATAATAGGAATTTCTTCACTTGAAGTTTTGAGAGATTCTTCATCTTTGGACCACGACTTCTTCATTTTTCTCCAATCTTTATTTTGGACTTTGATATACAACGATCTGCCTCCTTTTAGGACTTGGATCTATTTATCCTCATACCTTGTTAGGGTCTTTTTGGATAGACTTCTCCATAATCTTTTGGGGAGTTTTTGCTTTTCGTCGTGTGTCTCGATCCTTCATATTGTTTTTCGATAAATGATTCTTCACATCACTTTTGGATCTTTAGTAACAAACTGTAGCCCTCATGCCTTGTTAGGGCCTTTTTGGACTCGCCAATCTTCGCATCCCGCTTCAATAAGTTATGCCTTGGCTATGAACTCTAATCCGTACCGAGCAACTTTTAAACGATTTGGGGCTAGAAGCTAAGTAACCTTTTAAATCGTACAACCTTATTTATTGCAGATAAATTTATTAACAAGCGAAGGGAGAATAGGTTTATAATTAACTCACATAAATTCACGAAAGAATACCAAACTTATAATTGACTCTATCATCTCTCGTTCTCCACAGTTTAAAATCTCAAAGAATGAGACTCGTGGAGGCTTAGCCTATTAAATCA